>OX038882.1:6000000-6437893 GCA_943789525.1 Agriphila geniculea
AAAGCAAAAAGAGTGTATATGTACTCAGGGTTCATGTATGTTTGTGGGTATGTGAGTATCTTTATTCCACCATAACTTCTAAATGCCTGAACTGATTTAGATAATTGGGGTATCGTTAGAATCCTTACAGCATCCTGAGTGACACTGGCTATATTTTTTTTAGAAAAAAATAATATGGCGACTGTACGACGCCATTTTAAAATATGAAAAAAATTTTTTTTCTTTTATTATTACAATATGGGCATCAAATGAAAGGCCTTGATGAGCACATTCCAAAACTATATAATTTGCCACTAAAATGTGTAAAATAAAAATAAATAAATTTAAAAAATATTAAAAACTGACTGCCCTGCCAAAAACGAATGAAATGAAAGGTACTTTAAAATTTCAAATAGGTAAATATTAAAATTTAATAATTTATTCATAGCCATGAAATAAATACAATATGCAAACTGTTAGTAAATTACTTTATTAAAATACATTTGATCGGATACGGTAAGCAGATATGAGTGAAGAACGGCCTTTATTCGGATCTTGAGAATAATAGAAATACTGGATTACATTATAAGTATAAGGAACTTACTTGCGTTGACACTTATTATTAAACTCATAGATTTCTACAGGGTTATTTTTGTAAAACACCAACAACCTCGGACGAGTCCATTACTAACATCATTTACATATACAACAACATTTTTGTTCTACGACTTTTCCGGACAAAAAAATCGACTACATAGTAATGTCCGAACAGGGGGACTATTACGAAAAGTTTAATGCGATACACGCAGCTGCGTCCGTGCTTCGTTTTGATTGTTTCCTATTACAAATCACTTTCGTATGCGATATTGCGAAGTGATTGCGTGAGTTTGACAGTTTCTCTCTTACGTATCCGACATCATTCGTTTAGTAGTCTATGGACTGCGATAAAAAAAATCAAAATGTTTGATAAAACTACAATCAACGAACTGCGAACTACTATCGTGGCCAAGTGACTGCGTTACGCAATTGCATACGTTATTTTCGTAATAGGCCCCCAGCTGATCGAATTTTGTATGAAAAATAGTTTTTTTTGCCTGTCTTCAGAAAAGTAGTAGAACAAAATGCTGTTGTTTATTCAAAATTCAAAATTCAAAATAATTTATTCAGTCTAGGCTGTTACAAGCACTTTTGAATGTCATAGAAGCTACGCCATCGGTTCGCAAACCCTAAGCGGGAGACCTTGTAACGAGAAGAACCGGCAAGAAACTCGTCAAGGGCTGCTTTTTTCTCCCTGTATATTTATTTCATACAGAGTCGTCAAGATTGAAAAATAAGCTCCACATTTAAAGTGAGGTCATTTTCCATCACAATAATTATCAAAAGGTTACACCCAATGGGTAGGTAGGTTAAAATTGAATATCTACTACATTCAGATAGGTAATCGTGAGAGTAAATAACTTTCAACTAGTTTAGAAATCACTCCGTCTGCTACTCTAACCAAAAAACACTTGATACAAGACATAAAAATAAAAACGCAATTCTTACAATTCAATATGCGTTAAGATATGTACTCAGAAGCAGACCCATTCCCACTGGCAGCACCCGTTCACGAGCATGACGCATGGACCAGCCATCGCTTCGCTCAACCATATTTGAGGGAACGTAACGACCCGCCCCACACGACACCACCGCAGAAATGATTAAAGAGAGCATGACATACTTAGGCTACCCATCCTAAGGCACTGAATTGAAAACTAATATCTTTTATAATATATAATAATAAATATGATGTTAGTAATCTACTCCTGCGAGGTTGTGGGTGTTTTACAAATAACCCTGTATACTCAGTATAGGTATCTGGCTTTCACTACCTTACCTCGTTAAAAGGGACACATCATAATAGGGATATTCGTAGGCTCTACGATGTAGAGTCTCGTAGAGCTGTTAACAACCGACTTTAATTAAAAGGACAGCCCTTTAATTGCTTGATCATCTGTTTTGACTATTAACTTATGTAACACGAGTTATGATGGATATTTTTATAGTTAGATTTATTACGAACAGAAAATATAATCCATTATTTAGGATAAGAATCTAACCTTTTTACCATCGCTACTCGAAAATGTGCGTTTAATTCAACGATAAGAATCACCGAGTGAATGAAAATATTTTGAATTTGGAACAAGCGCGCATCATATTATTATGTGCAAAAAAAACGTGCTGAAAGCACCTATACTGGCTGCTATGAAGCTATTCCATAGAGCCATTTACTCATGTGATAGAGCCATAGGCAGCCATTACACACGTCAATCTGGTTTCAATCTGATCAAAACCGCAGATTGATGGAATTTGATGCGGTTAGTTTGCGACGTTACACGGTCAATCCAGCGAGATCTGGATCGCAGTAGATCTTGGTAGATTGACAATCTACCACGATCCACGGTGATCTTTGGTAGGTTTGCCAACTTTTTGCATTTATTTTCGCGTGATATCGATCGATGACCTGAGTGGTGCAGTATTCAACATGCCAGTCTACCACGCAAGAGATCCCGGGTTCGATTCCCGGACGTAATTGAAATGATGAATTTTAATTTCAGTGACGGTCTGCGTATAATAAGTACCTATCTATTTCGAAAAATAAGTAAGTACCTAGTAAAATCTGTTGTCTAGCACCCATTTTATGCCTTGATTAGTTAGGGTTAGATGAATATCTATTTTAATTACGATATTTAATTTTACACACACAGGTGTGTAAAATTACCTAAATATCGATATTTATAATACGATATTACCCAGCTATGAACTGAGTGCCAAATTTCATCCAAATCAGTTCAGCTTCAGAAGGCTGAACTGATTTTGATGAAATTTGGCACACATCATATTATATAGTTTATAGCCTGGTATAGTAATAACATCGAGGTAAATAGTATTTTTCAAAACATTGCAAAAAATATAGTAGGTAGGTTTATGGGAAATTTATGAAAAAATATAGTCCTCATTTATTTTTAACTAGCTTCCTTTAAAAATTAAAAATAGGGTACTGTAAGGGAGCAAGGTTTCCCTTTACATGAATTGGAAAGGGTAGAACTATCCTACTTGACAACCCTAGTGCCCTACGGCCCTAGCGCCCTAACAGCCCTAGCCCTAACCATAAGTTAATAAATACACATATAAATAAATAAGGATGCTTGTACCAGTCGACCTAAGGTGACAAGCGGAGAGTGGAAGGAATAAGGTATAAGGATGGATTTTCTCACTGCCAGTCAAGCAGGCTCACAAGACTGATCAGATATCTGACGGCTAAAGGTGTCTTGGCCGCAGTGAGAGGATTCGTAGATGATGGGTCGATCTGTCTGCCGACAGAGTAACAACGTCTGAAGTCCAGTTGGTGAATGTCACATTTATTTTCTTTTGCTATGCTAATTTATACAAAATTATTTACATATGTGTATATTAATTTATTTACAAAGATGTGTGAGTAAGAAAATTCAGATGCTGTATTTGTTTTGACAATGCAGCAACATTATTCTAGGTCAATTCCGTGTTCCGTGTTGTGCTGTGAAATGCATGTTTACGGCACGTAAACATTTTGGCGCCTCTCAGGAACGGAGTCCAGTTGATAGAGTTCCAGTGCAGGCCCCGGTGATGGTTTGCGAGGAAACGGCCGCGCGTAGATCGGCGGCGTCCGAGTCTGACTTTGAGGTGCCGACTGGGTGTTGGACTGTTGCTCTTCAGATGGGCTGCTGTTGGGTGATGCTTCCACCCGTCGTGTTGTCACCAGATTTTGTACTTTTTGTCTTATCTGTGGACCGAAACAATATATCACCAAAACTATAAAAGAAAATATTAATAACGTTGATAAGCTGGCTACGTATGTCTGAATAGTTATGCTACTCCACACGGTGTTGTCTAGGGTTGTCTGTAACGTTTCTTCTTCGTTTGCTAAATTATTAAAAATATCTTTAGAACTATCTATTACTTGCTCCTTCTTAATATTATTATACTTATTTAATACAGTAATGTTAGTACTTAGTTTAAATTCTGATTTTTTACTATACGATGCTATTACATTTTCGGCAATAACTCTTTTCGCAACTAACATAGTAGTGATTGTCTTTATAATACAATTTTCTGATATTTGTATGATCCCAACGTCATGAATAGAAACCTCTTCTCTTTGTCCGTCACATACAATAGATATAGTTTCTTTTTGTTTTGTCACATATATCCACGTATTTGTCATTTGTACTTGTTTCCATATAATTTCATTTGTAACGTTGTAAGTTCGAGTCGAGCAGTCCGTCTTAGTTTCATTTTTAGTAATAAATTCAACAATGCAATTTCTATTTAATTGCATGTTCTTCACCGCCACAGGAAAACAAATGTAATCACTGAATCTATGTAAGCAATCTTTAAATTCTTCATGGGTAAGTTCAAAATATCTTTCATTGTTGTAGTCTATTCCTATAACTGACTGTTGAATATCCAAGCTCTGATAAATCCCATCTCGGTATTTCATTGGTATTGGAGTCACATGTAATAAAGTATATTTGGCTTTTTCTGTAATAGGGAAATATGCTAATACCGTAATGTGAGTTTCATTTTCTGATAATCTTGTATCAAGTAATTGATTTTGAATGATGTTAAGATTTGATGGTAACTTGCTGTTGGCTGCTTTTATAATGTCTGCGATGTTCTTTGGTGTAAGTACACTGTACACTGTTGCTTTTGATAAGTAAATGTCCATAATACCAGCGTAGTAAGATATTATTTCAGCTATATAGTTATAAGCTATTTGGTATGAATGTAACATATGTATTTGAATCTTATTACTATCTACCGATTGATACCATCCGTTATTGTTATCTATGTAAGATATTACTTTATTTAGTTTTGTTTGATAACTATTTAATTTTTCCTGTATTCTGGTTTCTGTTTGGTTAACTGTTGCTATGGTTTTTAACATAAATTTTGTTTGATGATTCGCTGCATCAATAAGTTTTTGCTGGTTTTTATCCAATGAATCAATATCTCTGTAAACTTCGTCATTGACACCGAATAAATAAGTCATCATTTGTCCCAATAAACCTCTCTTTTTTCTAGTCTGATTTAACTCATTTAAATATTCGTTTATTTTTTCAACCTTTTCTGCCTCCTCTTGTAAATGAATATGGTACTGTATACAATGAGTATCACGATATAGCGTTTTGGCATAGTAACAAAGCGATTTAAATTGATCTACTATTCCTTTTGTAGCTTCTACTTTCTGGCTTAAAATACTTCTTTCGTAATGTTTTTCTATTCTAAAAGTACCTCTGTCTAAAGTAGTATTTCCTATTTTTTCTATGTATAATCCAGGTTCCAAATTTTTTATTGTATATGAGGCTCCTGTTTGTGCCAACATTTGTATAAAGATAAACATTATCATTAAAAACCAATAATACGGTTTTCTATATGAATTTTTCTTATGCTTTCTTGTGTTGTTTTCTTCCACAATTGCTACGTTACTTTGTACAGGCGTTTTGTCTTCACTTGTCTCTAAACTTTCATTCACTGGTAATGGTATAAGGGAGTGTATAGCCCTCTTCTGGTCAGAACCTTGTGCTCTTTGAAGCGTCACGACCCTCGTAACACCATCACTTCCAGGATGAATTTCCTTGACCCTTGCTAACGGCCATTTACTAGGACTTATGTTTCCGTCTTTAATGAGTACGACTGTACCGACTTTTAAATTCTCTCCATTCGCTTTCCATTTATATCGCTGTTGCAATTGATGTAAATATTCTTTTGTCCAGCATAACCAAAAATCTCTTTTCATTTTTTGAATATGTTTCCAGCAATTTATCAAGTTTATATTGATGTTTGATATTGGATCAGGAAAGCCGACTGCCTCGCGACCAATCAGAAAGTGACTTGGAGTTAATACTATATTGGCATTAATGTTCTCAGTCTGAATACATAAAGGTAAAATTTTTGTAATGTTACATTGAAGAGCAATCTTTACTTTTTTAATTAATTTTGTTAATAAAACGGTCGCGCATAACTCCAGTCGAGGCAACGTTGATTTATTTTTCAACGGAGCTACTTTTGTTTTAGCTTGAAGTAGTCTTACGTGATAGGTGTCATTTACCTTTGTTCGGCTATATACAACTGCACCGTATGCTTTTTCAGACGCGTCACTAAATCCATATAACTCTAAACTTCCTTCCGTATAATGAATCCATCTAGGTATCGTAATGTTTTCAAGGCATTTTAATTGTTGCTGTATTATGACCCATTTTTTGTAAATATTTTCCGGGATTTTTTCGTTCCAGCCTAATTTGCTAATCCATATTTCTTGTATTAAAAGTTTCAATGTAATTATCACTGGTTGTAGCCATCCAAGGGGGTCAAATATTTTCGCAATCTCAGAAATAATAAATCTTTTTGTGGGATATTCGCTGTCTGCTACTTCAATTTTAAACTTGAATGTATCTTGATTTGGTAACCAAACTACACCCAATGACTTTCTCGTCTCATCTAAGGGTAACTTTATCATTTCGTCATCTATGTTTCCTTCGGGAATATTTTCTAACAGCTCTGCATTATTACATGACCATTTTCTCAAATTAAATCCTCCGGCTTTTAACATCTGACTTAGTTGATTCTGTAACGTTTTTGTCTTTTCTAGGTCATTCTCCCCTGACAATACGTCATCTACATAAAAATCTTGTAATGTGACCTTGCTAGCAATGGGGTAGTTTTGCTCCTCATCCATCGCTAGTTTTTGTAAAGTTTTAATTGCTAAATACGGCGCTCCAGTCGTGCCATATGTTACCCTAGTTAATTCAAACTCCTGTATTTTTTGTTGTGCGGACCATCTCCACAGTATTCTTTGGTAAGGTAGGTCAGGTTCACTTATTTTAATGCAACGATACATTTTTTCTATATCCGCCATAAAAGCAAACTTATGTTTGCGCCACCGTAACAATATAGTGGACATGTCTTGTTGTAATCGAGGACCCTTATACATATTGTCGTTAAGGCTCATATTCGTGCTTCCTTTACTGCTTGCATCGAATACACAGCGTAATTTTGTCGTTACAGCGTTTTCTCGTATTACCGGCTGGTGAGGAATATAATATTTTCCTTCGTAATAATTTATTTTATTTACTTTTCGCATATGATTCATTGTTAAATATTCTGTCATAAAATCATTGTATTGCAGTCGTAAATTACTGTTTTTGTCCAATTTCTTTTCTAATTGCATGAGTCGAGCCATGGCTTTTTGACGCGTATTTCCATATTCTAGAGAACTGTCTTTAATTGGAAGTCTAACCGTATAGGTTCCGTCTAGATTTCTTTGTGTCGTTTTGTCGTAAAAATTCTCACATATTTGGTCGTCATTTTTTAATGGTTTTTCGTCTGTTATTTCTTCTAATTCCCAGAATTGTGTTAATGTCTTTTCTTCGGCGCTTGTCATTAAACTTAATATTTTCATCCCGGTACAACTCTCATTGTTACAAAATCCTGAAAGTATCCATCCTATTTCAGTATTCTGTGCGATAATACCATTTTCTAGCCTCTCAAATCCTTGTATTATTAATTTACTATAGTGTTCCGCACCCAAAATTATATCAATCGGCCCTCTCTTGTAATAAT
Source organism: Agriphila geniculea (assembly GCA_943789525.1). NCBI lineage: Eukaryota > Metazoa > Arthropoda > Insecta > Lepidoptera > Crambidae > Agriphila > Agriphila geniculea. Next base: position 6,007,621 of record OX038882.1, read on the forward strand.
TAGGGTCAGCAATTATTTTATTTTCCAGCTTTATTTGATCAAATGGTCGCAAATTTTGCTTTGGCAATGCCCCGGTAAGTTTTGGTAATACTATTAGCGATGTCTGTAGTTGATATGCACTTGGAAATCTGGGTTTCAATGTGACGTCAATCATATGATTCGACATCTTAGGATTTTCGTCTGCGATGCCTTTTATTTCGGCTTTTATCTTTCGTCTAGGGTACCCTAAAAGTTGTGCTACTTCTTCAGTACACAACGATGCTTCCGAGCCTTGGTCACATAAAACTCGTAATAATTGTGGCGATCCGTCAATTGTCGTAGTTTGTACTAAGGCTGTGGCCAAAAGTACGGTTTTCCGAATTCCATTATTTTGCGTATACGCGTTTGATGAAAATCTTTGAACTTGATTTTCTTTAGTTTGCATTTTCGGTGCATAAGTTTTCGAGGAACTTGACTTTCCGTATTTATTTTCATTACTCTGACTCTGACCTTGAATTTTTGATGATAAATATTCGTTTACGTTTCTATGCAATAACGTAGAATGCGCTTTATTACATATTTCGCACTTATTGTATTTTAAACTGACGCATTCTTTTTTCGTGTCATGCATTAAGCAGATGTAACACATTTGTTTTTCTCGTACTTTCTTAATGCGGTCATTCACGTTTAATAACTTAAATGATACGCAGTGATTAATATTATGATCTTTGTGACAATACCAACATGTGCCTTTTTTATCTTGCCAATCATTAGAATTATTGTCTTGATTTTTCAGTGACGTTGGCGTTGGCGTATTGAAAGTTGTTGATGATTTACTTGTCTCCAAGCTTTTAAATCGTTTTTCTAAAAATTTCATCATTTTTGAAAAATCTTGTAATTTATTTGGTTCTTCTAGGTGGTCTTCATATTTCATGTTGGTGTCATTGTCCCATTTTCGACTTACTATACGTGATAAAAACGGGCTCCATGAGGAAATGTCGATGCCTTGATTTTTTAACGCTTCTAAACTCTCATTAATACAGTCATGCATATCTCGTAACATTTTCGCATTTGGAAACTTAATTTTCGGCAGATCAAGTATTCTATCAATAAATCTTTGCGTTATAGCTCGCTCATCTGTATAGCGATTTATGAGTAATGTAAGCGCTGCCTTATAGTTAGCCTCGTTTATCGTCAAATGCTTGATCAGCTTTTCCGCGTCGCCTCGAATGTGAGTCTTTAGGTATTGCATTTTCTCTGTCGTAGAAATAGTACAGTCGTCGTCAATTATCTTTTTAAATAAATCGTAAAATGAATTCCACGACTCGTAACTTCCCGTAAAATTCGGTATGGTAATTCTGGGTAACTTGGTTGAGGAAATCCTGTTCTGTTGTTTACTGTTTTCGTTAATTTTGTCTTGCAGTTTTTCTATTATATCGTCTACCATTTCTTGAGCGCGCCCAAACCAGTCTTGTGATATGTATTCGTCGGTGACTGTACTTTCGTCCATTAGCAACCGTATATTATTTTCGTCGATTTCTTGAAATAATTTTTCAATGTTTGTCAACAATGATTGTAAATGCCAACCTGGTTTATTTTCAGAAATGGCGGTCAATGCCGTCGATACTTTTTTCTCCAGCTGATTAAGTCGATATTTTTGAATAAATAATTTAGGTGAACTGACACCCTTGTCTTGTTTGTCATCGGTCGAACATGTCTGTATCTGTATATCGGCAATTTTTAATTTGTCTTCACATATACGCAAGTGGTCCATTGCGTCGTCGTACGTTTTTCTTATTTGTGTGTCGAAATAATTTAATGTCATATATTTATGAGTCGATAATATTTCCTGTTCTTGTAATAGTCTGTGGTTTTGCGCCGCTCGATGGTAAATACTGTCGATAGTTACTCTTCGTTCTTCAATATATTTTTGAGTCTTCCTGGTTGATGAATCCTTTTTGATGTTATCCCTTATTCGTTTTAATTCTGCACAGTCCGCCTCTTGGCTTTTTATAAGGTCATTGATGTTTGAGATTTCCATTCTTCTTATCTTCGTCCTTTTGGTATCCCTACGTCCTTAGTTTCCCTATCACCCTACTTTCCCTACTTCGATAGCGAATATGTCAGTACTAAGTGCCCCTGCGTCCTCTTTTTACGGTATTTTGCGACTTCTAAATTACTGGTGAGACCCGCTTGTGGGAGGCCAGCAACCGATCCGCTACCGTACGAGTAACCTTCCAACAGGAACACTAAGCACTTTGTACCCCAGATCACTACGAAACTGATGCTTGTTGAGTACACCAGCACGCAATTCTCTAGAGTGTCAGTCTTGTTCAATGTCAGCCCTATACCTAACAGGGAAAAGAGGGACCGCGTGGTTCAGTTTTTAGTAGGACCAAATGTCCAAACAAAAATTTCTCGAAGGACCAAAATGTAAGGGAGCAAGGTTTCCCTTTACATGAATTGGAAAGGGTAGAACTATCCTACTTGACAACCCTAGTGCCCTACGGCCCTAGCGCCCTAACAGCCCTAGCCCTAACCATAAGTTAATAAATACACATATAAATAAATAAGGATGCTTGTACCAGTCGACCTAAGGTGACAAGCGGAGAGTGGAAGGAATAAGGTATAAGGATGGATTTTCTCACTGCCAGTCAAGCAGGCTCACAAGACTGATCAGATATCTGACGGCTAAAGGTGTCTTGGCCGCAGTGAGAGGATTCGTAGATGATGGGTCGATCTGTCTGCCGACAGAGTAACAACGTCTGAAGTCCAGTTGGTGAATGTCACATTTATTTTCTTTTGCTATGCTAATTTATACAAAATTATTTACATATGTGTATATTAATTTATTTACAAAGATGTGTGAGTAAGAAAATTCAGATGCTGTATTTGTTTTGACAATGCAGCAACATTATTCTAGGTCAATTCCGTGTTCCGTGTTGTGCTGTGAAATGCATGTTTACGGCACGTAAACAGGTACATAGGGTAGGTACTTCCTAGGGTACCAAACTAACTGTGTGCCAAATTTCATCATCTTTTACTGCAATCCAATATTTTAACCGACTTAAAAAAGGAGGAGGTTCTCTTTTCATCTGTATATTTTTTAAGGGATTCTTCAAATGCCCACGCGCATTAGTCACGGCCGGAAAGCAAGTTAAAAATAAATATGGGCTATATTTTTTATAAATTTCTCAAAAGAACTTGCTAAAGTATTTTACCCTAGGGTACCTTTGATTGACCAGGATAAAACAAATCCTATAATTTAATCCAGGCTACAAACTGTGTGTCAAACTCCATTTAAATCAGTTCAGCCTTAAAAACTAATATAACTACAGACGAACAGAGAAACAAGCTCCTACTTTTTTGAAGTCGGTTAAAAATATTGGATCACAGTATATTGTGCTAGATTGTCAATCTACCGTGGTAGATTGACAATCTACCGCGATCCGATACAAGCAGATTGTGGTAGATTGACAATCTACCACAATCTAATCCGATTCGATATTTTTAACCGACTTCAAAAAAGCAGGAGGTTGTTTTCCTGTTCGTCTGTATGTTATTTTAGGGTATTTTTCAAATGTCCCCCCGGATGTAGTCACGGCCGGAAGCTAGTTAAAAATAAATATGGGCTATATTTTTTATAAATTTACCAAAAGTACTACAAAGTAATTTCGATGTTTAAAAAAAAATCCCTAGGGTATCTTTGACCGAGATCAAAAATATCATAAGTTTTAATCCAGACTATAAACTGTTTGCCAAATTTCATCCAAATCAGTTCAGCCTTCATGAAAAACAAATATACAGACAAACAGAGAACCTCCTCCTTTTTTGAAGTCGGTTAAAAACATCGGATCGCAGAAGATTGTGCTGTGCTAGATTGTCAGTCTACCATGGTAGATTGACAATGACAAGCCTTAAAAACTAATATACAGAGAAACAAGGTCCTGCTTTTTTGAAGTCGGTTAAAATATTGGATCGCAGTATATTGTGCTAGATTGTCAATCTACCGTGGTAGATTGACAATCTACCACAATCTACCGCGATCCGATACAAGCAGATTGTGGTAGATTGACAATCTACCACAATATACTGCGATTCAATATTTTTAACCGATTTCAAAAAAAACAGGAGATTGTTTTTCTGTTCGTCTGTATGTTTTTTTAGGGTATTTTTCAAATTTCCACCCGGATGTAGTCACGGCCGGAAGTTAGTTAAAAATAAATATGGGCTATAGTTTATAGGCTGGTAATATAGTATTGAATATCGAGGTAAAAAAGTATTTTTTCAAAAAATATAGTACTTAGTACCTACAGTAGGTATATAGTAGGTATAGTAGGTATTTAATTTAGTAGGCTTACACCTACTTTTGGGAAACTTATGAAAATGTTTAGTCCTATTTTATTTTTAATTACCACCTACCTACCTAGCTTACGCACGCGACTTCGTCCACGTGGACATTCGAAAGATTTGACTGGTATTAATTGTTTTTTTTTTATGAGATTTTTCGAATGTCCACGCAGATGTAAGTTTTAGTCACGGGCGGAAGCTAGGTAGTTAAAAATAAATGTGGACTTATAATTTTTTATAAATTTATCAGAAGTAAGAAATACTTACTACATATCAATTTCTATGTTAAAAACAAATACCTAGGATACCTTTGACCGAGATAAAAAGTATCCTATGTTTTAATCTTGGCTAATAAACTGTGCGCAAAATTTCATCTAAATCAATTCAGCCTTCAAAAAAAACATGTATCGGACAGCACAGCAGTAGATTGCGATGAACAGACTGCAAGTTCTCTGTTCGTCTGTATGTTTGTTTTTTAGTGATTTTTCGAATGTCCACCCACGCGGATGAAGTCGCGGGCGGAAGCTAGTTAAAACTAAATGTGGACTACATTTTTATAAATATCCCAAAAGTAAGTACCTACATACTATAATGTTTTAATGTTTTGGAAATAATACTATTACCTCGAAAAAAAAGGTGCCAACCCTAAGCCAGATTGACGTAGATTGACAATCCAGCACAATCTGATCACGCCAGACCGCGCCAGATTGAAACAGATCACGAACAACGTTACACAATCAATCTCTGTCAATCTGGCGCGGTCTGGCGCGATCTGGCGTGATCAGATTGTGTGTGTAATGGGTGCCATACATAGCACTGCGTTTTTTAGGGTTCCGTACCCAAAGGGTAAAAACGGGACCCTATTACTAATACTTCGCTGTCCGTCTGTCTGTCTGTCATTCACCAGGCTGTATCTCATGAACCGTGATAGCTAGAAACGTAATTCTTTTGCCGTTTTTTGCTCGTTATTAATAACGACAACAAATAGACAGTTGAAATTTTCACAGATGATGTATTTTTGTTGCCGCTATAACAACAAATACTAAAAACAGAATAAAATTAATATTTAAGGGGGGCTCCCATACAACAAACGTAATTTTTTTGCCGGATTTTGGTACGGAACCCTACGTGCGCGAGTCCGACTCGCACTTGGCCGGTTTTTTTATTTTACTCATGTATAATGGACGTCAGTGAGCCATAGTTAAATTTTTTTTTAATGTCTTATCTTTGGATTCTTTTCTCGTCATATTAGAGCGAGATTAGATGTTCAGTCTTCTTGCATCAGTCGATTCCATCAGTCTAAGGCTGAGTTGCACCATCTTACTTTAACAATAGCAAGCTTGATAAAGTACCGGTTAAGCATAAGTTAGCCAAAAAAAGAGGTTGCCAGCCAGCATGAGGTTCTTTGACAAGTTTGACGTGACAAATAGGTAGGATTACCATTTGACGATAACTTTAACTTTGACAGCGTTTTGGTGCAACTCACACTAAGTCAGCCAGAGCCTAATCATGTTCTACTTTTACTATTTTCTAATGTTTTAATATTACCGATTATCTACCTAATTAATAAAATGTGATTACTATAAATACTATAACTAAGTATAAGTACCTACTGCTATTTGTTTTCTCGCAGTCAAAGGTAAAATGTAGAGTACACAACTCGTGAAAAAAAAACATCTCGGTCCTTTGCATCCCTCGTTTCGCTCAGGACTCTCGGTATTCAACTCTATAGAATCCTTCGCTGCCCTCGGGATCCAACTTAGTGCCTCGAACTAAATTCCCTTTGTTTTCACTTGTTGTATCATCATCATCATATTATCAGCCGCACGACACCCACTGCTGGGTATAGGCTTCCCCCAAGGATCTCCACGACGATCGGTCCTGCGCTGCCCGCATCCAGTGGCTTCCTGCTTGTTGTATAATGTAGTATTATTTTGTATCTACTGAGAGTAGTATTTATTCCTTCGAGGCAATTTTCCCAGACAAAGAAAATAAATCATTCTTCTATTTACGTATCCACTGTTTTTATTTACCTTTTTATTTAGTTACCTATAGGGCAATTTACCAAACAGGAAAATATTTAGTTTTATTATTTTATGGGCTAATAAAATGATGTTCAGTTATAAATAGTTAGTCTGGGTCTCAACATTTAGTAAAAGATAAGTTTTCTTTGATTGAAAAATTAATTGAGTTGACATTAAGGTTAAGCTTTTGTTTTACTTAATCAAAAGAGGGCTCCACACTCGCGCCGCGAAAGCCCGCGAAGGCCGCGAACCGCGAGTGTGGAGGGCTTCGCGTATGGGCTTCGCGTATGGGCTTCGCGTATGGGCTTCGCGTTCGCGCTTCGCGGCGTTCCCCGTCCGGTGGCGGTTTTTTGGTCCGCGTCAAAGGACTTGTGTGCCGAACTAAGGTTGCCGTGATTCGCGGCCGCGGTTCACGCGCGAGTCTGGAGGGCTATATCTTTCGCACCGTTTTCATGCGCGAACCGCGCCCGTGATTCGCGGCCGCGGTTCGCGCGCGAGTCTGGAGGGCTATATCTTTCGCACCGTTTTCATGCGCGAACCGCGCCCGTGATTCGCGGCCGCGGTTCGCGCGCGAGTGCGGAGCCGGCTAAATACCTATTATGTTCAAAAGCTGTGGGTGTAAGCAAGTGAGATATCACTAGCGATCGTTTTGGGGTATAGGTAAATAAATTTTCTTATAAAACAAGTAGGCCTTAAAAACAAATTGGTAACCGCGTCACTTCTATGATTTAAAATATTCCTCAATTGCTTGATATTATATCGAACTGGCTTCCGCCCGCGACTTCGACCCTAAACCTTTGACCGGGATAATAAGTATCCTATGTTTACTGAGAAGAAATGACCACATTTATTTGAACTAAGCAAAAATTTATTTTTGTCTCTTTACCTAAGTGGCATAGATACCTACGTTATTTTAGTGTTTAAACATTAGTACGTAAAAGTTTCAATCCATTCGTGTTCGTGGTTGTTAAACATATTAAGAAATATTACTATGGAAAATGCAACTTCTTTAAAATTCTCCATACAAAACGCCAATTTCGTAGGTAAAGAAGACCTAATATTAATAAGTTATTTTGTATGTTTAATTAGATGTTTTGTTTTTAACTTTGTTACTTAAACACAAAAAGGAACAGATAGGTTATCTGGATTAACACAGGATACTCCTTATCATGTTTGTTTAATTAAAGGTTCCCTATTGGCACCGTGCACGCTTTTAGCGCCACCTAGCGTGTTGCAACTTTGTTGGCTCTGACCTGAGGGCATTGACCTGCATATATTTACACTGGACAGGCTTATGTCAAACTGTTTTTGTGCCTATTTGATTACCGCCATGTTGGTGCTGTAGGACTTAGCGTGAGCATAGCGTGCGCAGGCGCGGTCCGAGGGGGGGGGTCACAGGGGACATGACCCCCCCAAAATCGTACATGTCACATAGAAAAAGCATCTAAAAATTTACAAAAAAAGCAATTATTATTATTAGTGACCCCCCCCCAAAATTTCAGGCTGCGACCGCGCCTGAGCGTGCGTACATGGTACTACAGTTTGAAGTCTGGAGAGACCAACACGTCAACCATTTTCATATTGTACGTCAAAATTAGTTCTTTAGACGCACGCTAGTGGCGTTTCAAATAGGCACAAGAACTTTGCTGTCAAATTATACAGACAGCCTGTCCAGTTAAATAAAAAAAATTTTTTTCATGTCAGTGCCTGAGGGCTTAGTACGAGTTGGTTTTTTGTTCTCACTTCACTTTGCGAATAGTTAACTATCGTCTTCTCTCTTTCACTCGTTCACTCACTCGCATGATGTTCTCTCTTTTACCCGATACTATTCGCAAAGTGAGGTGAGAAACACAACTCGTACCTACTAGGCCCTCTGACCGTTTTGACGTTTTGATATGTAATGGCGGCATTGTGACAAAATGTTACAAAATACTATACATATTGTGTTATTAATGTAAATTTCAAAATTACTGTGATTTGGGTGGACAAAGTGTTTTGAAATAATTTTTGGTCATTTAAATTAAACATCGTCGCTTATATTACAACACCGCGAATATGCGATTTCCTAACTTTACAGTCGAGAAACAAAAACAATTATATTTTCTGCGTAACAATGAAATAAAATCAATTTTATATCAATAGTTTTATAGTCATTTATTAGTTATTCTATAAATAATTAAATGCAAAAATTAACGTTATCCCTACTTATTAAATAAAATAGTCACTTAAGCGGTTTCACTCTTTTAAAATGCATATTCGCGGTGTTGTAATATAAGCGACGATATGGCAAGTAAGATCTATTCAAAAAGAGGCTTTTATTTTGGTTATATCAGGGTTTGTTTACTTCTTTTTTAGTTGTAGATTTTGTAAAACAAGAGGATACAGCTACTTTAATAATTTTATTGAGTGATAATAAACATATAATAATAATAATAATAATAATTCATTTATTCATAACCCAATAATGATGTTACAATATGCTTACATGGGTTCCCTATGTATTTGCATAAAATTTTAAGGCATAATATGTCATAGCATAATATGATTTCGCCGAATGATGTTTACGCATAATATTATTTAGTCATAACAGCTTATACATAATTTTTTTAAGCATAACTACTTTAAGCATAATCATGTTTAAGCATAATATTCTTTAGCATAAATTTAAACACGCATAATGTTATTTACGCATATTTTTATAAACAAAAAAATCACGACGTTTAAAATCACGAAAGAACATTTTACCTAAAATACAAAATCCCGAAGCTTAAAAAACCGAAGGTTAATTGAGGGTTACATGCCAGCAGGTCGGTTCTGGCACTTCGCCGGTCGCTGCCGCGGCACGCTCGCTTCGCTCGCTCGGCTCGTGCGTTGTTGGTCGCAATGGAACCTTACCTCCTCCTCGCTCGCTACGCTCGCTCGTCGTCGCACCTAATAGACCTAAACAGATTTTCGGGATTTTTAACTATCGGCAATTTAACTTTCAGGGTTTCGAACTATCATCAGTCATTTAATAATAAATCTTTCAAGTTTCGGTCTATTGGATATCGACATTAAGGATTTTTGGTATTTTAAAAATAGGTGTTTTATGAGTCGATATTTAGGTCGTATGTGTTATGAGTTTTTGGCATTTTAATACAATACCTACCCCATTTGCATGAAAATAAATGAGTGCGTAAAAATATTAATTCTTATTGTTTTTATTTTTATATCTAAATAATATTAGGCGAATAGATAATATACCTAATAACATTATGCGAAAACAAATTAGTCTAAATGATAATTATGCTAATATAAATAGTATGCCAAAAAACAATTATGCGAAAGTATTATTATGACAAAAAAGATTATGCCAAATCCGTTATGCCAAATCAAATTAGGTATAAAACAATTATGCGAAAACAAGGGATCCCGCTTACATGGTAGGCTTAAATATAGTTTTGGGTTTATTTTTGAATCTAAGGAGATGAGTCCCTGACATCGAAACTAGTAAAAACTGTATTTCCAATGTCAGTGAATCCTCGACATTTTTGACTTAATTATATTTTTTGTAGACATAGTTATGTAAGTGGAACAACGGGATTATGAATGCAAATTTAAGCAAATTTAAACAATTTTTTAAAAGAGAAAAATATACATGGTCATTTCCAGCATAGACGAAACCCGAAAACTGTTAGTTCAGAATCAGTAATAGAATCGATTGAAACATTTATTTATGTAATGTATACTTTGACTAAATAATATATCTCTCGCGCACAACAGTTTCGGCCCCCGTCCATACAAAGAAACTGGAATGACAAAAGAAAAAAAAAATACAAATGTTATATTATGTGTGTATGTGTGTGTGTGTGTGTGTGTGTGTGTGTGAGTGTGTGTGTGTGTGTGTGTGTGTGTGTGTGTGTGTGTGTGTGTGTGTGTGTGTGTGAGTGTGTGTGTGTGTGTGTGTGTGTGTGTGTGTGTGTGTGTGTGTGTGTGTGTGTGTGTGTGAGTGTGTGTGTTTGATTGAGTGGGTAGAGTATTAATTGTTTTACAGATCTATTATAAGGAGATTTTCAGTATCTAGATATGACATATTCAGTAGGTAAGATGTGATTTTCTTTTTAACCTCGAATCTATTAAGAGTATAGATATGTGAAAGCTTATGTATCTCATTATATAACCTTGAAGAGAGGGCTGCATACTGACGTTTTGCCCAAACTGTTCGGCATTTTACAGTAGGACATACGTGGGTTGAAGCCCGTCGACGAGTGAGGATACTCACATCGAGGGCGAGAGAGGCGTGTCTTCGCAATATACTTCGGAGAATGTATAGTTGCCGGACTGTTAGGACCTGGCATTCCATGTTTAGCAAATTTGTTGAGTATCGAATATGTTTGTGAGTCATTATCTTAATAGTCCTGTATCGCTAGTAATAAATTAAATATCGTTTTCAAACAGATTACAGAGCCTTCATTATTTCTACTTTTTGCCACCGTGAGCGCTGCGATCGATTATATTATTATACCTTCGCACCCAGCGAATAGTGATTTTTCGAATATCCACGACATCCACGTGGACGAAGTCGTAAGAACAAAAGCGAAAGACCAAAATAGCAACCAAAGATTTGCGGGATAATTATTATGAGTGCTTTCAACCTAGCTAGATTTATCGAAAACTATTACTTGAATGAGGCTACATCCACTTCGCGACTGAGAAAGTTTCTTTGGAGCGCTTACCGCAAGTACGAGATCCCGCTTCCCTGATTCGAAGTTAATGGCCAGGAAAAACAACATTGCATAGCAATAGCTGTGTGAGAATTGTACTGCTTTTGTCTGTCACAAGTTTGAAAAGCAGTTGTTTTAAATTGAATCTATTGTTCTTTCCACACGTAAGTTGTTTACTTTGAAATATCAAAATAAGTATAAAAGCTTTAGTAAGATTAATCAGTTTACCTAACTAGAAATTAAGTATTGAAAACTGAATGGATATTCTGCGCGCATAGATTGAAAGTGATTGCTTTTTAGTTTTTCTCTCCCCTCCACTCCTTCCTACAAGGATCATGGTTATTATAAGACATTATTATAGGTAATATAGGATTTTCCTTATAAATTATCTGCACAACATTAAATTGATTGTGATGCTATCTTATGGTGTGAAATAGTCTGTCTGTCTGTCTGTCACAGCTGGATATCTCGAAAACTACTAATGGTATCAACTTGCAATTTGGAATAGTTTAAGACGACATTTGCCCAACTATTTTGCAAATAAGACAGAAATAAAAAAGAATATTTTTTACAACAGGGACTGAAAAGGGGTCTTAAAAATTTGAAGTGGGGCTACTAGGGCATGTGGGGTATCATATGAAATAGCGCTGTTTGCACATTTTAAAACATTGTTTTCTTTTTTTTAGGCCGCATAGGTTTCGACTTATGATGAAAAATGTAATAAAAACACCATTCTCCCCCCTTATCTCCGAAGTTTGCAAAGAGAAAAATCTGAAATGATTCTGTGATAGTAGTTTATGTAAAAATTAGGTACAGGAAAAATAAAACGATGTCTCAATATAACACATAGAAATTCAAAAACAAACAAAAAAATCATTAGTTCCACTACCAGTCAACAGATGGCACTCACCTATGAATGCTGACCTAAGAAAAAAAATAGTTCCATTATCGGTCAAGAGATGGCGCTGACCTAATACTACAATAATAATTGGTGGCTGGTTCTTATATAATATTACCTACTATTTGCCGTACGAATAAACGAAGAATAAGTTCCTACTTAATAATATAAACAGTTTACAATGTGGAGTGGCTGAAACGTTTTGCAGTCACCATGAGGAGTTGTGGTTAAGATTTGTACCTGTTCGCCCTTCAACCTGTCTGCCGTTTATCCTACTTTTTTAAAGACTGTACTAAAGTAACATATCCAAATAAAATGACTGTACGGAACCCTCGGTGCGCGAGTCCGACTCGCTCTTGACCGGTTTTATTTTTTTCTTATTACTAACTTTATCATGAAAATATAAAATCTCCTCTTAGTTGGATATCAAATTAAAATATTTGTTGTTCTTTGAATAAATGTAATTTTCCTTTAATGGGATAGGTGAGGCGAGAACATGCACACACCCGGAAGGAATAGGTGCGGTCGTAACCAGGAGGAAATTGGTTCACTTTTGCTACTAAAGGCACTGCCTTCCTATTGTATACAGTCAGGTCAAACTAAACAAATCCTCGTAATTATACTGATTAAACCATAAGGTGAAATCTACAAAGGAGCTTTGGTAGGCCGCCATCTTTAAAAACGATTACTTATATTGATAACTCACTTTTGGCAATCAAATCCGCTTATTTACAATAAGGTAACGGAAGCAAGGTAATGTAATTAAGGCGGTTGTATGACCGAAAGTGGCACCCTCAGAGGTTTTTATTTAATAAGTTATTAATAGAAAAAGATTTTATTCATGTTTATCGTGGAGATTTTAGGACTCATGGTCTAGTATTTTTAGAAGGTATCACTACATGCCCTCGCAGTCATTCGTAGAAGTAGCAAATGTGTCAAAAACGGCCACTTTAAGCAGTTTTTCTATCTACTTCTAGCAGTGACTACTAGGGAATGTAACGATACCGGCTAAAAATACTAGACTGTAGGCCCTAAAATCTCCACGATAAACATTATTAAAATTGTGTATTAGAATTATATAATTAAATAAAATTCACCGCGGTGCCACTTTTGTTCAGGGTACCACCTTAAACTAAGAAATTATTTACTCTGTGATTTACTACTTACAATGTAGTTTAAAATAAATCTTACTATAAGTTTTTACAATGTGATGTGGTACCTAAGTACCAATACAAAGTGTTACAATAAAATACCTCATCCCGAATATGGTGGATAGGGACCATCAAACTGAACAACTTTTATTATGGTACCAACTCTGAAATCACGAGGAAAAATCAGCTATTTCATACAAAAATTAATAAAGAAATATCAATAAATGTAACTATTGACTTTTTTAAACAGTTGACTTTTTTCGCAATTTCAGAGTTGGTCCCATAGTAAAAGTTGTTCAGTTCGATGATCCCTATCTACCATATTCATCATTAGGGGTTGTTGTGTAACACATTGTATAATATTTTTTATAACATATTTGCTCGTAAAGAGTCTCTTATTACACCAATTTCAATATCGTATTGTATCTCATTACGAACTTGTGCGGTAATGTACAGTGAACCGCACGGTTTCCTTGATAAACCGTGCGTTTTACTTTACATTACCGCACGGTTTATCAAGATGCTTCGTCTAAAACGAACGGTACTTTTTAAATCTTAGCAAAGAGTTTTTATGTTAGAAAAGAGGTCAACAGTTTTTGAATAAAATAAACTTTGGGAAATTAAATATAATAAATATACATTAAATTAATTAATTTTGACAATAAATTACGACCATTTATCTGTAACAAAAACACAAAAATATTAATTTACTTTATTAGTAATACTGGCTGTTTTTTATGCCTTTGCCTTAAAAAAAGCGCTGATGCGCGCGCGCATAGCTAATTTAAACAAGTAAAATTATTCCACGCGCTTTTTTTGCTTTATTGTTTTTATTTAAAAATGTCGTCAAGTAGTGATGAATTTATTAATTCGACACCGCCAGAAGTCCCAGAGGCAACGAATAAGGCTACTCTAAGCCTATTGCCCGAAAAATTGACCGATAAATACTTACAAGCGTATCAAAATTTCAACATAATATGGAAGACAAGCAAAAGTGCAAAGTGCCGAGTTTTATTTATTTTCTCGCAAATATGTAATAAAAATCGTATGACATACGTGCGCTTTGATAATTACCGCACTTATATCATAATGTACTATATGACATCATAGCGCACCTGCACATTTTCATGAACTCGAGGTGATTAAAATTTAAAGAAATAACTGCGTATCTTTTTCTTAAACATTGCCTCACGAATGATTAAAGGAAGAATTCAAACCAATTTTCTGGCTTGATTAAATTAAGCGCTTGTGATACCATTTTAATCAAAGGAAATTGAAATGTCAAATTGAACTTAGCACCCTTTCTCCAACAAAACCGAATTGCTCAACATCAAAGAAAATCTATATTTGATTGTGTGTTGAGAACGATAAGTAATTAAATAATTTTATTACCTTCAAAGTTCCTATTGATTTCGGTGCTGTGATTGGCCTAATTTTTTTGCCTAGAGTCCTAGACAATAGGGTATTTGACTGATTTTTACTCACCAAACATTTTTATTGAAATATTAGCAACACAACATAGGTATTTATTTTCAAATATTTTGCATGTATTTAGCATGTTTTTATTTATAAGCAAGTGACGTCACATGCTTGTACCGCCAACTCTCGCCATATAAAATTTCGTTCTAGAAAGAGATAGCTAGAGTCACAATTAAATAGCTCATAATTGGCTTGTTATAATAATACAGATTGAATTTCTTCTTTCACATTTGTTATTCAAAAATGTTTTATTTCTGAATGGTGGCCACTAATCCTCATTCGATAAAAAGAAGAAGAAGAGGATTTCTGAATGTCAAAATTAAATATCTACATTTCAACAACAGTCAAATACCCTATTTCATTAATATGGTTTCCCTAACTCCCCCCTCTCCCCCCATGGATCTCCTTAACTAGGTACTACAAATACACAGACCATACAACAAATACTATACAAATATTAATGAAAAAGATGAAAGCTGATCCAATTTCGCGGAAAACTAACCAAAGTCCAGTGTCAATGCATAGAACGAAACCTAATCAGCCCGCAAAACCAATCAGTTCGTTTTAGCTTAGGGGCCCTATGTCACTAGAACACCATGTTTGCGCCACCAGCTGGTGATTCGCTTGCCTCCCCCAAATTGTTTACGTGACCAAGCGAACATGTACTAACCCATGTTTAATGTACCCTCCACACTGCCACACATTAAAATACAGTGTGTCCCAAAACTTTGCCACACGGAGGGAAAGTACCTTAACGATTGAAGATAGGAATTTTAACAGAAAGAAAACTACATTTTGTTTTAAAATCAAATGGATGGAAACTACATAAAAAACATTTTTTTACCCGACTACTGCGAAGTAAAACAGAGGGTATAATTATTTTGACCTGTATGTATTTAAAAATCGCATTCGATACTACAAAAATTTATACAATACGTATTTATTAAATTTTAAATGTTTTTCATAGTCTTTCATGCTGTGTTACTCAAGAATAAATAATTCTAATGAGTATGTAACCCTTTCGATCAGTTCCGTGAAAATAAAAGATTGTTCATTTTCATATATAGTGGGTTTGATTCTTGGTTCAGGCGAGGGATTTTTCAAAAAATCTTAGAATGCGGTTCCAATTTATTAAAATATAAATGTAAAAATAAATATTAAAAGTAAAAGGAGGGTCTGCTTTCAGTAAAATTTCCTGACTTCAATATTAAGGTATACTTTCCCTTCGTCTGGCAAAGTTTTGGAACACTCTGTATACAAGGTGTTTAGTAAAAGCCTTATAAAGGAACCATGAAACTGAACAACTTTTACTATGGGACCAACTCTGAAATCGCGAAAAAAAGAAATCAGCTGTTTCATACAAAAATTAATAACGAAAATATCAAAATGTATGAAACAGCTGATTTTTTTTCGCGATTTCAGAGTCGGTCCCATATTAAAAGTTGTTCAGTTTGATGGTCCCTATCTACCATATTAGGATTTATAAGGCTTTTATTTACCAAACACCTTGTATTTAGTTGTTAGCGCGACTGCGGTTGCGCCGCCATTGGCGAGATCCTAGTGAGATATGGCACTAGCAGTCAAAGGAAATAGCAACTGAAATATACCCGTGAGCCGCAGCAAAAGTATTGGAAATATTGAAGAGACCGTGAAATTGAACTAGCTTTTATAGAAACTTTGTAGATCATGAACGTTTCGAATTGTATTGCGGTCTTTGTTGCCCATAGGAAGAGTGATAAAGTTGTGATAACATGACAAATACGACAGTTAAATTGTGTAGTCTTTGATAACTGCAACAAAATACAGGCGTTTCTAGACTCAATTGTCTAATAAAATAAAACCGGGCAAGAGCGAGTCGGACTCGCGCACCGAGGGTTCCGTACGATCATAAATATATTTGGATATGTTACTTTAGTACAGTCTTTAAAAAAGTAGGATAAACGGTAGACAGGTGGAAGGGCGAACAGACGGACAGTTAATTTACAAATGCTTATGGTGACTGAAAAACGTTTCAGCCACTCCACATTGCAAACTGTTTATATTACTAAGTAGGAACTTATTCTTCGTTTATTCGTACGGCAAATAGTAGGTAATTATATTAGAACACAGCCACCAATTTATTATTGTAGTATTAGGTTGCGCCATCTCTTGACCGATAGTGGAACTATTTTTTTTTTCTTAGGACAGCGCCGTCTGTTGACTGGTAGTGAAACTAAAGAATTATAGTTTGTTTTTTGAATTTCTAAAAAAGTGTGTTGTATTGAGACATCGTTTTATTTTTCCTGTAATCTTTACATAAACTTCTATCACATAGAATTATTTCAGATTTTTCTCTTTGCAAACTTCGGAGATAAGGGGGGAACGGTATTTTTTTTACATTTTTCATCATAAGTCGAAAACTATTCGGCCTAAGAAAAAAAAAATGTTTTAAAATGTGCAAACAGCGCTCTTTCATAATATGATACCCCACATGCCCTAGTCACCTCACTTCAAATTTTTAAGACCCCTTTTCAGTCCCTGTTGTAAAAATTTTTTTTTTAATTCTTTCTTATTTGCAAAATAGTTAGGCAAATGTCATCTTAAACTATTCCAAATTTCAAGTTGATACCATTAGTAGTTCTCAAGATATCCAGCTGTGACAGACAGACAGTTATTTTTTATGTGGTCAGTATGGTTTGTTTCAAGCCCGCTAGTGGTGGACGGATAATTAAAAACAACAGTTGATTTTCATACATAAAACGAAGTTACTTTGAGGCCTTGGTTCTCCACCAGAAATTGGTCGAGGTGTGTGTGACCTAATAATGACTATGCAGGGAGTGAATGGAGGAGATCCAAATCGTAATACACACCCAACTAAGTTACAAAACAATTAAGTTAAACATATTATAAGTGAGTAAGGTAGGTACCATCATAATGTTGTTAGTGATTTATGATAATACCTGACTATTAATAATTGTGTCAATATGTATACAGTGTTATTTGTAAAACACCAACAACATCACAGGAATCTCAGATCAAATAAAAAAGGAAGATGGAGCGTTGCGCAGTGGTTGCGAACAACTAAGTGAAGCCGGTTTTTGTACATGTGTGCGTACTAGAGGGCGGGCGGGAGCCGGGCGGCAGGGTTCGCCCAATGACGAACGAAAGCCAAGGCGTAGTTTCGTTACATATGTGTGCGTTAACTGTGTATGTACACAGCCAAGGCGTAGTTTTACTGGCTTCACCGCTTTGTCGGAAGACTCCGTCTTTACTTTTTTATTTGGTCTGAGGCAGGAGTACATTACTACTAGATCTATGTTACTAACATCATAAACAACAA
Organism: Agriphila geniculea; assembly: GCA_943789525.1. NCBI lineage: Eukaryota > Metazoa > Arthropoda > Insecta > Lepidoptera > Crambidae > Agriphila > Agriphila geniculea. The sequence goes on from OX038882.1 coordinate 6,025,524, forward strand.
TATTTGTTCTACGACTTTTCCGAAAACCGACAAAAAAAATCGACTCTCAATACAAAGTCCCGAACAGCTCATCGAGTTTTGTATGAAAATTCGATATTTTTTTTTGTCTGTTTTCGGAAAAGTCGTAACAGGGGGCCTATTACGAAAATAACGTACGCAATTGCGTAACGCAGTCACTTGGCCACGATAATCGTCCGCAGTTCGTTGGTTGTAGTTATAACAAACATTTTGAATTTGGCTATCGTAGTTTATGGACTACTAAACGAACGATGTCGGATACGCTAGAGAGAAACTGTCAAACTCACGCAATCTCTTCGCAATATCGCATACGAAAGTGATTTGTAATAGGAAACAAACAAAACGAAGGACGGACGCAGCTACGGTATCGCATTAAACTTTTCGTAATAGACCCCCAGATTTCTTATAAAAAGACAAATTGCTTTGGATTAAGACATATTCATTGAATCCAAGAAAATGATCCTCTCCTTATAGACGCTACACAATTATTTCTTCGTAATAGTAAAAAGTATTCTTAAAAATGTTTGTTATTACAAGAATAATAAATTTAATCCAAGACATGTGTCGTTCCATTTAAGACACCGCTATTTAAAATAAGTTAATTTTTTTGATATAAATTTGAAAAAGTCTTGATTTAAAAATATTAAGAAAAAATATGTGTGAGTAAAAGATGAGCAGTATTTTGTTTCAAAATATTGCATTGGTCTAAGTAAATATATTTTTAGAACAAACAAATATTTCAAGAAATTGGTCTTTGTTATTTAAAGAAATCCTTTTTTATTTGCCGTGTAGAACAAATGTTGTTGTTTATGATGTTAGTGATGTACTCCTGCGATGTTGTTGGTGTTTTACAAATTACCCTGTATTTATCTCCGTTTCTACCGTCAATGTCAGTCATCCTGTGTTTTCCATGAGTTTTCCGACTATCGGCTGCACTAATAATATAAGGAAACACATCGCATTCAGTCAGTATTTTTATACTTACAAATATTAAACTCGTTCACTAGCGATTTACTCATCAAATTACGGAGTTGATAGTACGGTCCGTTCGCTTAGATAGTGTCGGTACACCCGCAAGCACTTGTGTTCAGAGACAGGAATACCGGTAACAAACACAATCTTACACTACAGCACTTTTATGTAAACTGCCAAAATTCAAATTGACTTGCGGGTGTACGCCGCACGCGGTATCTTTTGTTTATGCGGCGGCATCCTTGTACAAGAAGCGGCACGTGCAAAGGCGGCGAGATAAAAGGGCGACACTATCTGAGCGAACGGACTTTAAATACTCAGCCGAAAATTCTCCCTCAACTAAATTGCAATAGCAATTTGATACTTATAAATGACATAGACAAAAGAAAGGGACAGTAAAGAATCGCTCTTGTTTTTGCATCTTGTAACGAGATCGGGGGCCCATTTTGACAATGCGGGGCAGTTAATAATGCCCTTGTGCCTGAAACCTGTTACTGCCAAATGAGATCACTGATGGAATGGCTGCTTTCAAAGTTTCCACGGAAAAATAAACGAAGCTCAAAGAAGTCATTTTTAACGAATTTTGGGTAAGCTCATAAGTTTTTGTTTCTCTACTTACCGTTATTTGAAACTCATGAAACGGAAGTAAAATTCTATCAAGAAAGTCAAAAAATTACTCGTTCCACATTTCCGTGATGGCTAATTCATCACGTTCTAAGTTTAAAATTCAGTGCTTGGAATGAATTTCAATACTTACTTTCTGATCAAGTACATATTCCAAATTTTATGGCTGCATGACTGGTCATACATGGGTCACACGAACCAATTTAAAATTACATTTTTACTAAGAAAATGTTATTTCCTCTCATTTCTTGAGAAAAGTATTATACAAGCCTTGTACTGGAAGCTATTTGCATTACCTCGAACCATCCTCAACAATGCAAATGCTGACTTCCCGTGGATGTAATGTAGGTACTATTTCTTACTCATTCTCTAAAATGTTACAATTCCATTTGAAGAACGAATGCGAAGCGTTCTACATTTCCGTGGTAGCTGGTTCATTACCTTCTAAATTTGAAATTGCAGGGAATCAATTTCAATACTTACTTCCCGATCAAGAACCTATCTATTCCAAATTCAAAACGGTAGGACTCATCAGCTAGCGTTATTTTTACGAAACAGATGGCCGAATACTCAAACTTTGAGCGGCTCTCAAACAGCATGCTGTCTTTGTCATATCTTTGACATTTAATGTGATAGGACGACGTTTGAGAACCCCTCAAAGTTAATTAGCGTTTGAGTATTCGGCCAAGAGTGTACTTGTAGTAAGTAATGTATACAGAAAGTACTCGCAGTGAGTAATGTATACAAAGTTTGCTCACAGTTAATAATTTAATCAGTGTTCTCGTAGTGAATAATGTATACAGAAAGAACTCGCAGCAAGTGATTTATACAGAAAGTTTTCTAAGTGAGTAATGTACCTATACAGAATTTACTCGCAGTGAGTAATGTATACAGTGTTTTCGTAGTAAATAATGTAGACAGAAAGTACTCGCAGTAAATAAAATATTAAGTATACTCGCAGTGAGTAATATATACAGAAAAATCTCGCAATGAATAAAATATAGAGAGAGTATTCGCAATGAGTAATGTACTCGCGTGCAAAGCCCGTTCATACCAAACACGCTGTCTACGCGTTCAGTATGCGTTCAGTCCAGTCTGCGTCCACCTTCGAAACCTCCTAATCCTTTTAAATTTTGTGATAGGTACTTATTGATAATGGAAGACAGTGAAAATTACATCGAAGAGGAAATTATTTTATCTGAGAAAATCAATATTGACGCGGGTTTCTGTGTCTCACTTTTTATGATTTAGGTAGTCATATACTTTATAAGTAGAAAAAAACTATTATTTTAATAATAATAGTCGTGTAAATTTTATAATAATTAACCGAGTTATTCATAAAAAACAATAAAAACAAAAAACAATAAAAACAAAAACAGCTTCAAAATTAAATACCTCTAAAAAGCAAGAAATAATTTTCAAATCACTAGATACGCATATCATATTGTAATAAAACACGTCTATTTAGTCGGTCCCGTGACCACGGCCCCTGGAAAGATGTCGAAACATTAACCAATATACGCGCTGTAATCCGTAAAAAGTGTTTTATTTCTAACGTCTATTGAAGTCGGGTGGGGCTGGAAAAGGGCTTATTTTTTTTATTCTATTTAGTTCCCATGTACAATTAAGTAACTATCACATACTATTTCAACAGCATCAAGCTACCCGTCGTACAATTAAATAACTACCACATACTAATTCAACAACATCGAGCTACTCGTCGTAAAATTAAGTAACTGCCATATGGGGATGTTATGATGTGATGTTTATTTAATTAATAATTATATAATTTATGATTGAAACAAATCGTATTTTAAGAATTTTTACTTAAGTATGATGTTACGACTACGCTAACGAAGCCTATGTGCGCAACTGCCACATAGGGGGTATGAGAAGCGACCCGAGCGGTGACGGTCTGACGTATCATTAAGGTAGTGACACTACAGAAGTTTTACGGCGGAGAAATCGACATAAATTGCAGTTATAGAGTTTGTCATACTTCGATATCTAGATAATTATTGCACTTTTTCACTTTTTTGTTTCATTAGCCGATAGAGCTACGTCAGGGGAAGACAATTAAACGAAAAAGTGAAAATCACCTAAGTGTCACATCTGGGACTATACGTAGGGACCGTCGATGGGAGCCCTTAAGATACGTGCATACTTAAAACAACACATTACAGAATATAGAGTAATAAATCTGCAAAGAGCTTATTGAGATTTTCCCTAGAAACCCTATCCCTTTTCACATTAAGGTATCCCAGAGCATGATGAGGGTTTAGCGAACAAAGAGGTTATTTAAAAACTTCGTCCAATATGGATGTAATCCATTGTTTTGGGATAAATTGACAGATAATTTACTCTATCGTCTTCTATAGCTAGAACTTTTGGCAAAAAGTTGACAAAGTAAAAAGCTGGCCAAGTGCGTGTCGGGCGGGTCGGGCCCATAGATGTAGCACATCCCTTCGGTTGGTCGGGCCACGCGCAGGCGCAGCTTATATAAAACCGGTCAAGAGCGAGTCGGACTCGCGCACCGAGGGTTCCGTACCATCATGATTGCACCATTAAACCACTGCAGAGTAGAATAATACCATTAGTATTGCAGTTTTCGGTCAGCGCCATCTCTTGACCGATAGTGGAACTAATGTTAACTGTTTTATAAATTTGATAATTTCTAAAAAAGTATGCTATATTGAGACATCGTTTTATTTTTCCTGTAATCTTTATATAAACTGCTATCACATAGAATTATTTCAGATTTTTCTCTTTGCAAACTTCGGAGATAAGGGGGGGGGAACGGTATTTTTTTTTTACATTTTTCATCATAAGTCGAAAACTATGCCGTCTAGAAAAAAAAATAAAAAATGATTAAAAACGTGCAAACGGCGCTCTTTCATATGATACCCCACATGCCCTAGTAGCCCCACTTCAAATTTTTAAGACCCCTTTTCAGACCCTGCCGTAAAAAAGATATTTATTTTTTTATTTATTTCTTATTTGCATAATAGTTGGGCAAATGTAAACTTAAACTATTCCAAATTTCAAGTTGATACCATTAGTAGTTCTCGAGATATCCAGCTGTGACAGACAGACAGACAGACAGACTGAGTCACACCATAAGGGTTCCTTTTTTACCATTTTGGTACGGAACCCTAAAAACGATCAATTTTTTTCCAATGTTCATAAGTTGATTGACCATTACTCCATTGTAAAATCTACCTAGCTGTGATAGTTTTCCGGGGTTGGCAACGCAAAACTAATCGTAGATGTCGCTGCGTACGCTTGTTCCTAAGACAGTAAACGTTCAGAACAAAATGTATGGGAAAATATGTATTTATTTTGTGGTATTTTTTACCTAAAAAGACCCATTGACCCAAAATGGATATAAAAGACTATTTTACAATGCAAATGCCGGAATTGAAATCCAAATTAAGACGTTTTTATTCTTACAGAATTTATTCATGACATTTTTTCTATAAGTATCCTGATTATTCGGAAATTTGTAAGTGCCAATATTTTTAAAGCCTATTACACAGATTTAATCATTTTAATGCTTAAAACACGTTTTTTTCAAGTAAAAGTCCTTTGTTTTCATAGCTCTCGTGGAACAAGCGTACGCAGCGCCATTTTGACAGTTGCCTTCCCCTGGTGCAATGTTAAATCTTAGATTATTTATATGTTAAATCTATAAAATTACATTTCATAATAGTTTTGTCAATTCTTGTAGTGTGATACGAGTCATGTGCATATACCTAGGTGAGTAGGTATTTATTGTAACAAAAGGTAACAAAGTAAGGAGGTATAGTGCGGGACACGAAAGATGACCACAAATAACGCCTATCTTCGCATTATAACTCATGAAGAAAAGACTTAAGATAAAATAATATTTCATTTAAATATATAAAATATATATCTCTATAGATATATGAAATATTATTTTGTCTTAAGTCTTTTCTTCGTGAGTTATGATGCTAAGATGGGCCCCATTTGTGGTCATCTTTTGTGTCCCGCACTATAATATAAAACAGCTTTTCATAGTGTCATCTTGCTACAATTTTTGATGAAAAAACTTGCACACAAATATGAAATCAACTTTTCTTAGCTGCCCACTGCCATCTGGTTTTAGCCATAAAATAATCTTTATGACACGTAAACGACGCCGATTATTAAAAAAAGGTAACATTTTTTGTTTCCGCCTGAAGCATCCACCTTCCAATAATGATAAAAAATATTTACGAGCTAACCCAAGTATAATACCTAGAACGAAGTTAATGGCTCGGGAAAAAACAGGTGTCACGGAATATTGGAGGTATTTTTTTAGAAGACATAACGTTAAAATATTCTGCCTGCCTGATCAAGTATTACAGAGTTCCAGTGGCCTTCTTCCGGCTCCATCATCAGACCCTGGAAACTATTTCCCAAGACGATTCAAACGAGCCCAAACTCGATAGGGTAGCGTGGTTTTATTAAAGAGTTCCTGTGTCCTTCGTCCAGCTCCATCATCAGACCCTGGAAACTATTTCCCAACAAAGTACTCGTCATGACGATTCAAATGAGCCCAAACTCGATGGAGTAACATGGTTTCATTAAAGAGTTCCTGTGTCCTTCTTCCGGCTCCATCATCAGACCCTGGAAACTATTTCCCAACAAACTACTCCTCAAGACGATTCAAACGAGCCCAAACTCGATGGAGTTGCATGGTTTTATTACAGAGTTCAGTGGCCTTCTTCCGGCTCCATCATCAGACCATGGATGGACACTATTTCTCAACAAAGTACTCGTCAAGACGATTCAAACGAGCCCAATCTCGATGGGGTAGCGTGGTTTTATTAAAGAGTTCCTGTGTCCTTCTTCCGGCTCCATCATTAGACCCTGGAAACTATTTCCCAATAAAGTACTCGTCAATACGATTCAAACGAGCCCAAATTCGATGGGGTTGTACGGTTTTAATATTGAGTTCCTATGGCATGGCCTTCCAGCTTCATCATCAGACCCTGGACCTCATCTCCCATTAGAGTACTCGTCAAGACAATTCTAATGAGCCCAAACACGATGGGGTTGTATGGTTTCATCATAGAGTTCCTGTGGCCTTCTTCCGGCATCATCATCAGATTAGTTCAATGACACCATAATTTTGCATGGCTGTACAATACTATGGTGTCATTGAACATAGGTCAGAACTGGAAGGCTTTCCAGGTCTGACCTATGTTCGAAGGAAATTTCAAGCCTCTAGCCTCTCTAGCTCATCGGGAAGCTAGTATAAACTCGTTCGCAAACTTTGTGGAGAATTTCCAAACCCATGAATTACTGATAAAAAACCTTTCCCTGGATAAAACGCGGAAATGTTCATACACATCTCTGTTCCCAAGTTCCCAACCAACATCAATACCTAAGCAGCGAACTAAAATAGTGTAATTGCACACAAAAATGGCACCACGGGCAGAAGCACAGAATACATAATAGTACAAGTACAGCAGATCCACTCCGCGAAGTCATTTAAATAAATAGCGACTCTATTCCATACACAATAAAGTGCAATTCAGGTCGCACACCGCTCCCACCCTACAGTTATATTCACCTAGAAGTTGCCTCTCTTTCTATCGCGTAGCTCTTATCTCTTCTAACGACTTTAGGGTTTGTTCTTTTAAATAATAATTAAATAATAGGTACTTAATGTACTTAAATACATTTCAAAAAAACCTATGCTAGGTACAATCGACGCCACATCAGACTATACATGCTGACTTTGAGGAAATTTGCTTTCTTACGAAATAACATTGTCATTAATAATTAACTTTATTTCGAAAATAGGTAAGTAAGTACCTACTTAATCTATAAATTATTATTTAAATAAATACCTAGTTGGTTGAAGATTGTTTAGCAAATAAGGCAAGTAAGTACCTAAGAATAAACGGATACTAAATAATATCTAGGTAGTAGACAAGCACTTTTTACGTTTCGATGTCATTTGGAACTTTTGGAAGTGTGAAAAACGTGAGGTTCGGATATATTAGTATTAAGATGAACGCGGCGATGAACTATCGAAATCGAACTGCTAACAGCCAGCCAACGGCGCGGCGGTAGCCCTCTGAAATTGGTCCGTCCGGACGGACCCGCTGCCTACTTGTAGCTTCGTACCTAAAGTGCGCTGTATACATTGGCCCAACGCGTTGGCCCAGCGCGTTGGGCCAACGTGTAAAGACCTACTTGGCGGTGCGTGGGGAGTTGGCGCCAACGTTGGCCGGCGAACCGAGTATTGTCGGTTTTTCGTGCACACATCAAAGGATCTTGGCGCGCGCGTTGGCGCAGCGTTCACACGTTGGCACCTTTTTAACCGACTTCAAAAAAGGAGAAGGGTCTTAGTTCATAAGAATCTTTGTTTTTATGTATGTTACTCGATTACTCGAAGACGGCTGGATCGATTTGAAAAAATATTTTTTTGTTTGAAAGCATATACTTCCAAGTTGGTCCCATTGTTATAAGGTCGGGCTTGTTTCATATAAAATATTAGTCTAATATTATGAGCATTAGACTAAAAATATTAGTTTAAATCATTAGATATTGTTTCATAAAAGTACAAACTAATAAAATTAGTTATTAGCGTAGCGTCTAATAATATTAGCTAATATTATTTGTTTTACTAGTAAACCGTTTCATAAACAAAATAAACTAATATTATCAGCTAATAAAATTAGTTACTTTTCATAAGTCTTTCTAGTCTAATAAATTTATTATTAGTTTTTTGAAAATCATTTGAAATGAGTGATTCAGAGTCAAGTGAAGAAGATAATGTTATTGTGAGATGCCCGAGGATATTTAGGAGGAGAACTCTTCATACAGTCATGGAATTTACATACGAAATCAACGAACAATTTTGGTTAGAATTTGAGAAATCGAGGTACCTGATTACCAAAATCAGGTACCTCGATTTCTCAAATTCTAACCAAAATTGTTGTCGCGCCGAGAGTCAGAGAGATGTCATTACATCCCACTTTCGGCGCGGAATTGCGTATTTTTATTTTTATTGTTATTTTAGTGTACGTAAAAAGAAACAGAATCTTGTGTGACAAAATGTCAGTACTTCGTATTTTAGAGTGAAACGGAACACGTTTTGTTTTTAAATAGAGGATAAACAGTACGCCACTGACATGAAAAAAATTTTTTTTATTTAACTGGACAGGCTGTCTGTATGATTTGACAGCAAAGTTCTTGTGCCTATTTGAAACGCCACTAGCGTGCGTTGAAAAAGAACTAATTTTGACGTACAATATAAAATGGTTGACGTGATGGTCTCTCCAGACTTCAAACTTTAGTACCATGTACGCACGCTATGCTCACGCTAAGTCCTACAGCGCCAACATGGCGGTAATCAAATAGGCACAAAAACAGTTTGACATAAGCCAGTCCAGTGTAAATATATGCAGGTTCGCACGTATGTCCAAAGACCATAGATACCGTAGTCTAATAATATTAGTAACATCAAAGAGTCTTTTTTTTATTAGTGTTATAGAAAAGTTTATGAAACAGAAAAATGCCAACTAATAAAATTATTTTATGAGTCTAATAAAATTAGCTAATAATATTAGTAACTTATATGAAACAGGGCCCGGGTCTGATGATGGGATCTTGGAGAAATCAAGGGAACTCTTCAAATATTATAGGCACACCTACAGCGATTTTGGTATTTTCGTCAGTAGCTTGTGCATTTGCATATGGAAAATACCATTTTGGTGAAACTGATGATGAAGACCACCATCGGATTTATTCAATACTACGTGTTTCATTGGTGCGATACAATTAAGTAGGTACTTGAATTTGGTTGCTAGGCTTTTTATCTTCGTTATAACATAATACATATTATGGTGAACTGGAGCTAATAGTAAGGAGAACTCCTCAACCAACTAAAGCCCCTGCGTCGGGAAAACAGTATTTTGTAAAAGGTGATAATCCGTTGATATAAGGCTATTGTAACTTAAATAATATCGTCACTAAATAGACCTACTACAAAAAAGTTTAAAATAAAAAAGTTTTTAAAAATACAAAACCCCCTTCAAAAACCTTAAAAATAACCAACTGAAAACAGCTTCGAAAATAAACGGCTCTAAAAAGCAAGAAATGAAATATTCAAATATGCATAATAACTAACTTGCTTTCTATTATTTATTAAACGCACTTCTTTAGCAAACATAATATACAATATAAAAACAAAACAAATACGTTACTAAGCTAGATAAATAAAACATATTTAACGTCAAAGATGTTTAGTAAAGTTATAGAAGTGCGTTAAATAAATAATAGAAGGTAATAATTAAACGCCCTATATAAATAAATTGCCGCGGCTGCAAGACATTCCACGTCCATCTCTGTTAGAGAGCCAATGCAGACTGATCGGTACACCAATGTGTAAACAGCGACATGCCCTGGCCGCGCGCGCTGGCCCAACGCGCTCGGCCAGGCGTTGGCCCAATGTGTACTTCGGGCTCGCGGAGTGCGCCTAGCCTGGCAGAAGTACAACCCGCTCAGCTTCAGTCGGGCCGGTCACGCACTTCCTGACGTTAACGTTTTTTACAATAATTGCAGCTTGTATTGTAGAAAAATGAAAGAAAGATAAAGTTTAATAAAACCGGCCAAGTGCGAGTCGGACTCGCGCACGAAGGGTTCCGTACCAAAAACAGCAAAAAAATCACGTTTGTTGTATGGGAGCCACCCTTAAATATTTTTTTTCTGTTTTTAGTATTTATAGTTATAGCAGCAATAGAAATACATCATCTGTGCAAATTTCAACTGTCTACCTGCAGTCGTTATTAATAGCGAGCAATAAACGGCAAGAAAATCACGTTTGTTGTATGGGAGCCCCCTTAATTTTTTTTCTGTTTTTAGTATTTGTTATTATAGCGGCAACAGAAACACATCATCTGTGAAAATTTCACCTGTCTAGCTATCACGGATCATTAGATATAGCCTGGTGACAGACAGACAGACAGACAGATAGATAGACAGATAGACAGACAGACAGACAGACAGACGGACAGCGGAGTCTTAGTAATAGGGTTCCGTTTTTACCCTTTGGGTACGGAACCCTAAAAAATGACGTCCTGTTTAGTCCAATGGGATTTTTTGAGCGCAATGCTTGTTCCATATTTTAGTTCTCTGTACCTACGAATGTAAGCCACCCTCCTAATGACTTACCCGCGAGAATGCAGCCTAATGATGTCGAACAATGAAGAACTCCGAACATCCCGCAAACAAGTTTGGTTATTATAAATAACCCAACGGCGGCAGTTTAATTGGTGTCCATACAGACAATTATTTGAAAGCTTTTTCTTTTAACTATAGTGAAGTAGGTAAGTAAGTGTTTTCAATTACGAAAACGATTTTTTAACACACTTGCTCGTAAAGTGCGCCCTAATACATCGCTTTTAGGGCCATAAACCGAGCTATAACAAACGCGTGCAATAATATATAAAACACTGGGTTATTATAGAATTATCCCTACAAAGTTAAATTAGTACCTTACTGCAAGTTCTATGCGAGTAAACAGAGCATTCCCAATTTAACCGGGTAATACCGTTATTTTTTTTAGTAACAACAAAGAGGTATTACGCCGCTGAAAATTCATATTCATTTTTGAAATAAATAAATATGTAAGTCCTTAATTAAGTCAAACAAATATTTATTATTCATAATTCACAATATTTTGTTTTAAAATATTAAAATATTTTCATTTTATCACTTAAAATTATAATTTTGAAGTAGGCTGTATGCTCACTCACCCCTTTGTTCACAAAATATTCTTGCATTGGGCGTGTGAAAAAAAAACCTACGCGCCTTTTCCCATAATTGTCATATTTTGTTTTTGTCGAATTTGTTGCTGTGTGGTAAATTACTTTGTATTTTCCTCGCAAATGTGTTGAAAAACGTCGTATGAATCTCGTGAGCTTTTATTCATTGCACACTCGGCTGAGTTACGCCCTCGCCTGCGGCTCGGGCTGCAACCCACAGCCTTGTGTGCAATGAGCAACCTAAGCTAACTTGTCTCATAATGTACTATTAAAATATTCGTGATTGAAACTTTATAGTTTAGAAATAAAGTAAAAAAAACAAAGTGCGACTCGCACTGCGCACCGTGGAGAATGGTTCCGTAGTTCATCATACAATTTTTTTATTTCTTGTTACGTTTTCAATGTAATAATTATGAATCCACGTTGTCAGAGGCATACTGAAAAGGACATAGGGTATCATTCATCCAGAAAAAGTACTGTTTCCGAGGGATAAAAAAAATTCACAGATCTCGTGCCTTTCACGATCTTCTGGTACATTGAAAATGAACTTAATTAATTACCTAAATCAAAATTTATTCGTAAACATTTTTTATTATTATTAAATATACCTATGTAAGTTAAGTACTATAACTAAAACATCTAGAATTTCTACAAAAAAAATACCTAATAAAAAATTCTAATCAAAATCAAATGCAGTCTCGCGCTGACTTCATCATCATTTGAATGTGTGCGATAACAAACTATGTTTTTACCATCGCCACTCAAAAAAGTGCGTCTTATTCATTGATAACAGTGAATAAAACGCGTTTTTATTCACCAAGTGAATAAAAGTATTTTGAATTTGGAATAAGCGCGCATCATATGAATTATGTACAAAAAAAAAACGTCCTGAAAGTATGGAGAGTTATTCCATAGATAAAGCCATAGCTATACAATTAAATTACAATTAAATAAAAAAAATCTTCTTCTTCTTATTTTTGTTATGGCAATCTACTTTCCTCTTGGAAGTAATTTTTGCCAGTGTCATGTTTTGAATAGTTCAGTATTTCTAGATTTTCTAGTACCTAGATTGTTTCAGTTTACATTAAAATGCGGGTGCATCACATTCCAATGCTGCTTGGAGCATTTGGCAGCAAGTATATCAAGACAGTTTACTCGGTAAGTTTTGCCGAGGTAGCGACCACTACAATGAAGCTTCGTACAGACTGAGGCGAGCGAATCGCGCGCGTCGCTTATTTTGACAGATTTTGATCGCGTAACTCAAAGCAATGGCCATAGCCATAGCCATTGCCATAGCAATTTCTTTGACAATGGCTATGGCTATGGCTATCGCTTTGAGTTACGTGGTCGCACTCGCGAATTTCGCGCGGAATTCGCCTCTGTACGAAGCTTAAAAGTCTCAGCTTCACACAACCAAGATCGCGCCTATTTCCATTATCCCACATATTGTTCAGTTGCGTAGACACTTGTACCACAAAACTGCACCAATTTTAAGACACAATATCCACTATGAATCAATTTGCGAATAATTAAAATAGTCACTGAACTGAACTCGACAAAATCCCGCCAAAAACTCAAAAAAAAAAAATTATCCCACCTATTTTAGTTAGGTTCTTTTTAGTGTCTTGGCTTTGGGTTCTTTTCTATTAGTCCAATCAACGGGGCTTATGCAACCCGAATAATTCTTCCGTCTATGAAATTTGGCATGTGATGAAGTTAGGTAATACAGATTACAGATGAACAATAATCCAATAAATTTTGTTACGAGAAGTTAGGTATTTTTACCTAAACATGAAAATCGCTTATATCTCTCTGTGAATATTTCCTCGGGCTAAAATACTTTCTGTATACGTACTTGTGTATTAGTTAGAATAAGTATGTAAAAGAATCCAATATTTTTTCGATTTCGGAGATACTCCAAATTTAAATTTTAATATTTTTCAATATATCTTTTCTTGATAAAAATATCTGCTGATTATTATTTTTAATATGTTTTTATATCCTTAAATATATAGCTTTGTTCAGTAAGTCAATTAATTTTCTTCTTTAATCATATTTTTTTTATTTTTTGGTCTTAAGAGGTAATGTGAAAAATAGTCGGTCCATTTTCATACATTTATGTATAAATATGATTAAAGAAGAAAATTTGTTGGCCTACTGAACAAATCTATATATTAAGGGTATAAAAAAATATTAAAAAATAATAATCAGCAGATATTTTAATCAAGAAAAGATATATTGAAAAATATTAAAATTTAAATTTGGAGTATCTCCGAAATCGAAAAAATATTGGATTCTTTTACATACTTATTCTAACTAATACACAAATACGTATACAGAACGTATTTTAGCCCGAGGAAATATTCACAGAGAGATATAAGCGATTTTCATGTTTAGGTAAAAATACCTAACTTCTCTTAACAAATTTTATTGGCTTATTGTTCATCTGTAATCTGTGTTACCTAACTTCATCACATGCCAAATTTTATAGACGGGAGAATTTTTCGGAAGTCTCCATACAACAAATATGCTCATTGATTGGACTATATCTATTATAGGGAGATTAGATGTTCAGTCTGTGGCATCAGTCTTTTTTCCGGGTACGATCATCAGGTCTGGAAAAAAATTCAAAGTCTACAGATTGATGGCATGGACTGATGCCAGACTGACTGATCATGTATACTCCCTCTTATCGTGGTTGTTTTATGTAATGGAAAACTTCTAATTTGATATACACTTCTAAAGCTTGCGCGCGTACAGTTCATTAGAAAATTTCAAAATTTCTAATTTCACTATTTAATTTTTTAATGTTTTAAATATTATCGATTTCCTACCTAAATATCAAAATCTGATAACCTATAAATACTTACTATAGGTATAAGTACTGCTATTTGTTTTCTCGCAGTCGATGGTAAAAAGTAGAGTACACAACTCGTGAAAAAAAAATTCATCTCGGTCCTTTGTATCCCTCGGTTCGCTCAGGATTCTACTCTTGAATCCCTCGAACTAAATTCCCTTTTTTTCACTTGTTGTATAATCTACTATTATCTAGGCATCATCTTCACATTTTCATTTAGAGACCGTTGTAAAAATTCATTTGGAATCGTAGCGTACTAAGAAAAAATGAGACATGCCCGATCGAGTTATTTTAAATCTCGAAATTGAAATAACAGCAACCCACGAATATACAGCAACATCTTTAACATTAACATAGGTACCTATTTATTTCCTTTTTTACACGTTTTGAGTGTAATTTATCTTAAAAATTCTAACCAATTAGTGCAAATGCTTTTCTGTATCTACTCCTAAGTATGGGGGCTCAAACTACAAACTCTCTTCTATTCAACTTTCGCTCAAGATTCGTTTATTCGTTTGCCTATACAAAAAACCGGCCAAGTGCGTGTCGGGCCACGCGCCGTAGGGTTCCGTAGTTACCTTATACCATACCATATTTAATACCACCTATCATTTTTCGTCTGCAAAAATAACTTTGTTTTTCACAGTGTTGGTATGAATGACAAAGTTATATTTGCGGTTTCTGAAAATATGCTATATCTCGAAAACTAATTACTATATCTCGTTCAAACTAATTTTCGTTGAAAGTGTTTATTAAGATCTACAGCATATATTTCTTTAAGATTTTTCACTCTCTTATTTCAAAAGTTAAAGGGGGGGGAATAGACTTTTTACCACTTTGGCGGTGTATATCTTTCAAACGGTTGACTTTAAGAAAAAGTTGTCTTAAAAACCTCAATGTCATTTTTAAAGACCTATCTATAGACACCCAACACGTGTGAGTTTGAAAAAAAAATTTTTTTCAGTTTCAGTTCCATGTCTGGGAAGCCCCCTTAATCTTTTATTTTTCTTATTTTTGTATTAAATTCGTTAAGCGGTTAACAGAATACATCTACCTACCAAGTTTCAACTGTGTAGTCTTAATAATTTCGGAATAAAGTGGCTGTGACACACGGACAGACAGACAGACATGACGAATCTATAAGGGTTCCGTTTTTTGCCATTTAGGCTACGGAACCCTAAAAAGTGCCGGGTATCACGAAATCCCACGGTGCAGACAATGGTCAGGAAATATAGACAAAACAATAGAAACAGATGCGCCGAAATAGTTATTTTCGATGCTCACGTGCAACTGCAAGGCAAAGCCCGGCCTTTTGCATAAGTATAGAAACGCGTTATTAACCAATATAGGGTTAATAAATAAATGATATCTTGTTCTTCGTATGGGTAATACTAATGGTGTTTATTTAACTTAGTTGTTTTACGTTAGATTTGACACCTAACCATTAAAAAGTCATAAATAAATAATTATTAAAAAAATCACATTAACAAAATTTAATACAAACATAATCTCATTTAATCTAATTTTACTTCATTTAAGAATTTTACATGAGTATTAATAAATAAAAAAATATTTTTGTTTTGCTTTTAAAAACACTTTCATTAGGTACCTATCCGATTTTTTTTATAATTAGAAAATAACATTTTATTACATTTAGGTACAACTCAAAATATAACTATAAACAAACATTTGTCTTTCAGACCATTAGCGTTGATACGACTAGGTACGTACGTACACTACTGCGCTCAGCGCTCACTCATACGCTCCGCGCAAACTTCACTTCATAAAGGTTAAGCTACAGAATTATCCATTTATGTTATTTACCTCAAATAGGTATATTTTTTAAAGCAGACCAGAGTCATATCTCGAGGTGTTTTTAAAATCAACCCGATGTCGCGTTTCGTTTACGAGATATGATTATTTGCTCGCCGAAACCGGGCGAAAATCGACCGCATTTTTCACATTTTTATGATTTTCAAAACAAGATTTTGAGTGTTTTCAAAAAAATTTTTTTTCAGCTTATAGCCCTTGATTAGACTCATCATTTGATATCTCAATCATTTACATAGCTCTAATATCTACGACACCAGGGCGATTTCGCACTTTGGCTGAAAATCGGGCCCATACAGATGCCTCAAAAAAAAACATTTTCAATGTTAAAATAACAATCCACGCAGACGAAATCGCGGGCGGCCGCTGGTCTACAAATTTTTACTGTCCATTTCCGGCTAATCCTTCCTTCCTGGGACAAAAAATAATAAATAACACTACGGTTCCATTTCCGCTAGCTAGTTATGATTTCCCACAGGCATTATACAATTCATTATTTTCTTTGCTCTTGGATTATGGCCGTGAATTAGGATTTAGCCTCGTAAAGAAAAAAACCGGACAAGTGCGAGTCGAACTCGCCGTCCGTGAAAATCCGTACAAAGTTAAATCCCTTAAATAAAGACTATTATTTTTTTAATGTCTAGTACTTGTAGTATATATTATGACGATAATAGGTACTTGCCAAGTTTCATAGTTCTAGGTCAACGGGAAGTACCTACCCTATGAATTTCGATTCTCTTGAGAATGTAGAAATATGCGTTTTTTGCGGCATAAACGACCGTATTTTTTTACGTAACCTTAGAAGTTTGATTTTTTCACAGCTTCAATAACGGACAGACATAATGACAGTTTCCTTACGAATATAATATTATAAATGCTAAAGTCCGTTTGTTTGTTTGTTGCGCCTTCACGTCTAACTTCTGAACGGATCACCATGAAATTTTACATACACGTTGTCAGGGGCACAGAGAAGGACATAAGGTACTTTCATCCCGAAAACATGTGTTGTTCCCGAGGGATAGAGAAAAACCTTTCCACGCAGACGAAGTCGTGGGCGGTCGCTAGTAACTATGTCATAAACCAAGATATAGGGTCACATATAAGTAGACAGTTTATGTCATAAACCGAGATAAACGACCTTGACAGACAGACAACAAAGTGATCCTATACCTTTTGTTTGAGGTACCGAACCCTAAAAATCGCTGTCTGGGTTCAGCCAAATACTATAGAACAGAGTAGAGTTTCTATAGAATTTGGGTTAGCTAAATAAATTAAAGATTATGGAATGGATAGCGACTGCACACTGGACGATGACGATCCGTGGGCAAGCCCCTAAAAAGGTGGACTGACGATCTGTACCCTTAGCACGAACAGCTATCGAGAAAAAAAACGCGCGTAAAATTACTCGATAGAGAATTATCTATGGAAATTTTAATTTCGCTATTCGGCGGTAGATGGCGTTGTACAAATTTCCAATACAAAATTGCACTATCGAATGATTTTACGCGCGTTATTTCTTTCGATAGCTGTTCGTGCTAAGGGTACAGGTAAGGCTGGCCCCAGACCTTGGTACCGGTTTCATTTCTTTGCTTTGCCTGAGGCGCGTTTAGAACCTACGCTCCAAGTGCAACATTAGGCTCTAACGGGGTGTTCCAAACATTAGTGTGTTGCAACTTTTTAACCATCAAAATCGGTCGTTGAAAAACGTTTTGACGTTTATCTATACAAAAATTGACAATTTCATTTGACATTATTTTGTATTTTAATGTTTTTGTGTCTAAGTTTCAAAAAGTTCATGGTTGCTCCTCAAAAAAACAGATTATATTTGATTTAGTGTAGTGTAGGTATAAGAAAGTTTATCCGTAGGTATTATTCTAAATGGAAAACGAAGACTTTGTATTACTAATGACATCTAAAGTTAAAACAA
The DNA here is from genome assembly GCA_943789525.1 of Agriphila geniculea. NCBI lineage: Eukaryota > Metazoa > Arthropoda > Insecta > Lepidoptera > Crambidae > Agriphila > Agriphila geniculea. Next base: position 6,043,534 of record OX038882.1, read on the forward strand.
TAAAACAACCGCACTGAACTGAACCTCGGAACGCTGCCCTGTTCTAGTAAAACAGCAGAGCAAAGTAATTAAACTGGTAGGTCAGCCTAAAGGACGCAGCGAACCGCTGAAAATGGGCAATGCAGGACCGATCGTCGTGGAGCTGATCTTAGGCGACGGCTACACGCTCAGTGAATACTGTAATCCATTGCCATAGAGTAAATTTTAACCATGAAAAGTAATTTGTATGTAATGTTCAATATTTTACTTTCCATGGTTAAAATTTACTGTATGGCCTTAGGGGAGGCGGGGTGACCTAATGCCCACAGAACAAGAAGAAAGGTTGTTCTGTGCCTAGTGCCTATGCCCAACAGATAGCTTTCGTGCGCCTCGTGCGGCTGATTATAGTGATGATGTTGATGATGACTGCATCAATAATATCAGCCGTTCTCATGAGTACGAACAAAAGCTTTCTTTCAGCTTGCAGGACCATGATACGTATACATAAAAATAATCGCGCCGCCACAAACGCTTGTCCGATATTATGCAAACAAAATGTGTCAAGAAAGCGTATAATTATAATTTTGTTGGCTGTTGTTTATTAAATTGAATTTGGTAAAGTAGTTTTCAAAAACTTTCGCTGCAGACCCGCCTTACATATTCTTAACGAGATCATATGATAAACGAAAGTAATGGTTTAAAAGTGTTTTTTGGCGCCATTTTGTCGAAAACGGTTCGGTGACTATTTTAATGGGCGATTTTCTGACAGCTGATAATTTTAGTATTATTTTATGTCGATAGATGGCGCTACTTCAACTAGGTATATTTTTTTAAAAGTATTTCTACTAAACTTTGGTCAGAGAAAAGTTCTTCGGAACACACCAAGGACACCAACGGTCAACCAACGTACAACACAACGCAACAAACCACATACTCAACAAACGTATGTTAAAAAAGTAATTACGTTTCATCCCTGCCTTTTTTAAAAAACCAACTGTTAGTTGAGCAACGACTTCTAGTTCTTTTTATGTAGGTACTACTTTTTCTTAAACTGCCTTTTGAAAATTATTTGCCAATTGATTCATAGTGGATATTGAGTCTTAAAAGTGCGGTTTTGTAGTACAAGTGTCTACGCAACTGAACAATGGGTGGGATAATGAAAATAGGCGCGGTCTTGGTTGTGTGAAGCTGAGACTTTTACACCCAATTGCACTAAACTTAAGAATCGCCTAAGTCTTTTCTTAACTACAACTCGACCAAGTTAAGTAGGCGAATGACAGCTACATGACCGCTAAGTTTGACACCGTTTTAATTTGGTCGTGTTGTAGTTAGGAACAGACTTAGGCGATCCTTTAGTTTAGTGCAATCGGGTGTTAGTGTAGTGGTGGCTACCTCGGCAGATCTTACCGAGTAAACTATCTTGAAACACTTGGTGAAAAATGCTCCAAGCAGCATTGGAATGCGATGCACCCGCATTCTAATGTAAACTGAAAGCCTGAAACAATACAGCTACCAGCCCCCTAATTACGTAACTTTGTTGCAATCATCACTGACAGAAATCGCAGTAACATTGCTGCTTTAGTGAGAACCATTGTGACAACTATCTTACTTAAAGCAGCAATGCAACTGCGATTTCAATGTATTTCAATCGAGAATTCTTAGCAATAGAGTTACGTAATTCGGGGTCAGATCTATTCAACACTTGACACTTACTTTAATATTAAAATTACTCCCTAAAGGAGGAGAGTAGCTTGCCAAACTAAAAATAAGAAAAAGATGTTTTAAAAAAGAAAACGTCACTTTGGCAATTTGACTTTGACGTGACGTGTCAGTTGTCAATTTGATTTTGACATATTTGTCATTTTTCCTGCGCCCGATGATTTGAACAATTCATGTGAAAATTAGTGAAATATTATAATTTTACCTACTTAATTATTTCTACGTCTATAATTTAATTACTATCTGCCATTATGTCGGCGGACAATTCTCCAGCAAGGCCTTCCAGATCTCCAAGTGTCGTAGAAACACTGGACGATTTCGAAAACCAAGTGTGTTGTGTTTTTGTATACGACGCCTACTTTCGTCAAATAGCTGCGAAATTATTGTGTTATTCCTTTTGATTTTAGGATACATTGCTGAAACACGTCGATATATCAATAGTGGAATCTGAGAAACGTGCTAACGGCACGCTACATGTACGCGATCATTACACTGTGTATCTAATTGATCTCAAGTAAGTGGCTCAATTCTATTGTTTGAATAATTACTCCTTGCGGTAGCTAGTTAACATTACTTTGATATGATTAACGAGAGAACGTCAGTTACATCTTTGTTATTCATATAAATCGAGCTAATAGGAAAATTGTTAATCTATTGACTCTGTCACACATAGTACTGCCATCCGTCCGGGTCTCCCCGGATTTGTCCTAGTTTGGAGGGCGTCCGGGAACCGTCCGGGCGGTTTAAAGTCCAGGTTTTGGATCAAACTCCGCTCAAAAAAATAGGAACTATATTATATTCAGCGCGCGCGTTACTGGGCGCCTCACTTCACTACGCGTGGCGCACCCCGCACCCCTCAAAAATCGCGGCCCATTTTTTTTTTTACTATAAGCAAGAACCACGCACCCCGCAAAAAATCGCGCTGCGCGGCCCATTTTTTTTTTTACTATAGACAAGTACCGCGCACCCCGCAAAAAATTGCGCTGGGCAGCCCATTTTTTTCTCTAAACGAGCAAGATTACAAGGTTAGTGAATGAAACTGCGCGGCCATTTTTTTTGGCCCACTGCGGTTGCAAAATTACTAATCCTGGACCTCCACAAAATTGTGTTGGACACCCCGGCTCCACATCATAATTTTTTTCAGTCAAATAGTGGAAAAAGTATTTTTTTAACCAAGCTAAAAGTTAATACAAAAAAAAACAAATGTCCGGGGTCAAGGCTCCAAAGTCCGGGGTTTTTACGCTTCCGGTCCGGGGCGGCAGGTTTTAGAGATGGCAGCTCTAGTCACACATAGATCAGTTTAATGACCTGAATTCATTTTTATCTTCATGATATACTCATTAATATAAGTGTGGAGTGGACCTGCAAGCATTATACATTTCTAGATTATATAGATTAACTCCACCAGCAGCGAAAGAACACTGTCAGTCATTTTGTACACAGTTTCATTACACTACTTGATTAATTAATCTAAACATTTATAACTGTGTACTATCATAGCTATAATTTGTGTGGTTAAACAAACGCCGTTATTTCCACTCAAACCCCCTTACTAATAAAGATTGAATAGCAGATGTATAGTTACACAATGGTTACTCTCTGTCAAACTATTTGAATTTGACATTAAAAAGAAAGTGACAAAACACTGTGTAACTATGCAGCTGCTATACAATCTTTATTAGTAAGGGGGTAAGTGTAAAGTGGCAAATGAAAAAAATATGTTTTACATCATACTTGCTCGGTAACTAGGATTTACTTATATAGTATGAGGCTGTGTAAGTTGGCATGTGCAACACAGTGCATTGTTTAGATAGAACGTTCCATTTTCAAATCACTTTACAATTCAAGGATGGAGAATGCTTTAACTGTAAAGTTACTTTACAATTCAAGCATTTAAAACTCCTTAGTGAACCAATCTCTTTTCTTTTATTATAAACTGACGAAACTTTTGGCTGAAAAAAAAAACAATGGCGGCATTTAATTTCAGTTCAAGCTAGGTATGCAAAATTCTGCAATGCAAAAACAGCTGATTTTTTTTCGTGATTTCGAGGTTGGTCCCATAATGAAAGTTGTTCAGTTTAATGGTCTGATCAACCCCACGAGTTTTCAATGAAATAACCCTTTAACGTTTTATTTTTATTTTTGTTTTAATGTTTTTGTTTTGATTTTTATTACCTCGCATGAATGATGTAAAATAGTATGCTTACCTCGGTTGTAAGTAGCTATTACACCCTCGAACTATATTAGCGCCCTTTGCGAGCTGCGCTCGCACGGGCGCCAAATTGGATCTTGTTCTGTAATAGCTCACTTACATCCCTTGTGTAACAAACTACTATTACACAATACATTTATAGATTAGGAGGTTTTTTAATATACGGCTACTCCTCTAGAGGTTTGTTTACATTAGAACAAAAATAATTTTTATTTTGAGAAAATGACGTATTAAGCTGAAAAATCGTAAAGTTTGGACATACCGGTGTGTGATTTATACTAGCGAATGGTACTGGAATTTGAAAAAAATTTGCTTGCTCTCTTACTAATTTTTACTTAACTTTTGATTCAGTTTTATTCCGTGCCTTGTCTGCATCCACAAAACATAAAAATAATCTATTTTCATCCATTATTAACGAAAATATTCAATAAAAACTTCGTCGGAAATGTGCTTCATTCCTGAACACTCCTGATAACTCACGAAAATGGCATCCATGTTGGGCGCCATACTCTACCCTGATTGGTCGTCGTGGACATGCTCGAGTAAACTCAATAGTTATTATTAAAATAAACACCAGTCAATAGACATACTGGAATAAGAAAAAAATCTTCAACTTTGACTGATATTTTAGTAGTGTTTAATGACTTATCTTGATTTGAAGAAAAGGAACTTAAAGATATTTAAATTTCATTCACAGTTTGATTACGAGTAGGGGTGTGACTTGCCGGGGTATGTTAATTAACCACACATTTTATACCTCAATTCAGCCTAAAATGTATTGGTGTTAGGAGCTTAGGTATTTTTTTATACATGTACTTACTTTATTATGTTATCTCATTGCAGAGTATCAGATCCAGACTACAAACTAGTACAATCTAAGATTAGCACTATATGGAGAAGATACACAGAGTTCGAGCAAATACACGATTATCTCCAAGTCACCTACCCACATGTTGTCATCCCACCGCTGCCAGAGAAAAGAGTAAGTTATAAACAAAATATAATTAATAGCTCTGTAGAGAAGTAAACCTTTTATTTATGAAATTTTTCGAAATGGCTAAAATATGCTGTTCTCCATATTTTCGCCATTTTGATAATGTTCGAAATACTGATCGATTTAAACATTATATATAATTTAGAACCGGCTCACAAAATTTCACGAGAATCGGTTGAGAAATTGAAAATGGACAGACATATGTGAAAGGATTTTGTCCAAGTTCAATCTATACAAGTACAATATAATACAATTGATGCTAAAAAACCACAATACTTGGTAACTATTTCCAGATGGATTACATCAATTATCTTTGATGAAAAGAAAATTTATCTGAATTGAAATTCAAATTCAGATAAATTTTCGTTTTTGAATGCCAAGAGTCGTGCAATAGGTTTTCTGTTAAATAGTAGTGAGGGTGTTGAAAGAGTCAAATCCTTACTAATATTATAAATGCGAAAGTCCGTTTGTTTGTTTGTTTGTTACGCCTTCACGTCCTAACTACTGAACTGATCATCATGAAATTTTGCATACACGTTGTCAGGGGTATAGAGAAGGACATAGGGGTACCTTTCATCCCGAAAAAAGTATTGTTCCCGAGGGATAGTAAAAAACCTTTCCACGCAGACGAAGTCGCGGGCGACCGCTAGTAAGACATAAAGCAGTTGTGTTGTTATATTTTATTTTAAATATAAAATAATACAAATGGAAGTTAGTGATTGCTCACTTAGTCATATTAAAATAGGATAAATAATAAGTGTAAAAGAAAATTGTGTAGGAACTGGAGCTATTTGAAACATTTTAATAAATTATTTAAAAACCTACATCTTTTACAATCACATCTAAAAAATATGTATACGGTTCTTTATCACTTTGTTCTAGTTGTCCTTTGTCAACTGATTTCTGTTCAAAAAAGTAATAGCTTTAGAATGACAAAGTTCTGAACTGTATACACATTTATAGTGACTGTATGTATAGTGTTTCACATAATTCACTTAAGATTATTTATACAAAACTATTTCCTAAAAGATATCATTGCGTTATCCCTACCTTGAAATAAATAAGTTTATTTTTATGTGCATCACAATTCGAATAATGTATTTATCAAATCTAGAGTATGTATGTAATGATCTTTTCAACATTTGACAGATAATAAAATGTAACTTCTTATCAAGGAGCTATTCCTAAAATGCCTCAAGTTCTCAATGATATGATGGCAGAAAATAAATATTTATATTTTAATTTCATCAAATCTTCAAATACCTAGTTGTATGTCTGTTGTGTTTTAAAACAAAAGAAACAATGATACTTGGTGCCTAAATCACTGTTCTCAGCTAGTCACTAAATTTTGGTTGAATTTAATAATAGATTATTTATCAGAAGTTGATAAGAAATTGAACCGAATCGAAAACCTCATGAAATGGGCCCTAAATAACAAACAGGAAAAAGTCAGTTTATAAATCAGTTTCCTCAATCAACAGATCAGGAAATCAAAAACAAAATACTGTTATGAAAATCGAAATAAATAATTAAGGTATTTCATTTAAATTACCCGTTAAATGATACTCCAGCCTACTTTTAAAGAATGTTCATAAACAATCTGCCCATATTTGTTTGACCTAAAAAGTTTTAATTCTAACTATAAAGTGCACGTTTTATAAGCTTACGTTCAGACCTGTGACACCCCCCCCCCCCCCCCCCCCCCCCTCGGACCGCGCCTGCTTACGTTGTAGTCCAGTGGTCAGGTAGCTATGTTCTACTGCTACACTATACCTGGAAATAATTCATGAGGTATTTATTTCTTGTGCGAGAGATAGCCCTGAGGGCTGTTAATCATTCATTAAATTTGCGACCTCGAAAACTGTGGAAGTTAAAAAAACCAAAAGTATGATCGAGCCCTTGAATTTTTGATAATATCTGAACTTTGAAAAAAAAATATCAAAAACGAAAAGTTAGAAAAGTAAAACATTTGCAACAATTTACTTATTATACTACAACATTTTGATACTATCTATATCTATAGTTAAAGAGTGACAACATAATAAACAGAGTAATTTTCCAAAGATTAACTTTTGTCTCACTAATGGCGGGATGTTACAAAAAATATCCCGCTTGGTGGCGCTACTGCTGCTGGAGACCTTTGTATGGGCATTTACTCCCAACTTTCCCATTTATTTTAAATTATATCTAAAAATGGTTGATACTAATAATTACTGTTATGGAAGTTTGACACTAAACGAATTAAAGATTGAAGAAAACCAAAATATGTTGGAAAAAAATATATATTTACGAAATTCGCTTCCAACATCCAAAAATTGATAGCAAAACACATAGCAAACAACAAAAAGACAGGTCTACATCTGTAGACCTGTCTTTTTGTGTAGTGTGTAGTAGTGTAGTTACACTAGCGCCAAGTTAGCGGTAGTGCGCCGACTGGTGGACGATTTGTGAATCAGACAAATTATCCTGCCATTGTCTTTAGGTACTGTACGTATGGCGTAAGTCAAGACACCACCGACCCCGAGTTCGTGGAGCGCAGAAGGGTGGGCCTCGAGAACTTCCTGCTGCGCATCGCGTCGCACCCGTGGCTCTGCTTCGACGACCAGTTCATAAGCTTCATTAACTTCTGTCTCACTAATTGTCTTTAGGTACTGTACGCATGGCGTAAGTCAGACACCACCGACCCCGAGTTCGTGGAGCGCAGAAGAGCGGGCCTCGAGAACTTCCTGCTGCGCATCGCGTCGCACCCGCGGCTCTGCTTCGACGACCAGTTCATAAGCTTCCTGCAGCAGGAACATGGCTGGAGGGAAACCATCACAGATAGTGGTAAATACTGTGGCGGTCACTTATAAAAACACCAGTCGATTTTCATACAAACGAGGTAACTTAGAAGCCTTGGTTCTCCGCTAAGGATTGACCTAGTTGTGGTCTGATGATGGCTGTCCAAGGAGTATGAATGGGAGCGATTCAGATATGTTCTACAGCTATACACACCCAACTGATCAGCATTCTAAAAGATATTAGGATATGATTAAAAAACCTCGAAATTAGCATAAAAATGAATGGAAATCCTGAAACTGAAAACTCTGATCCTTATATCTCTTAGAATGCTGATCAGATCAGTTCGGTGTGTATAGCGATCTGAATCGCCCCTATCCACACTCCATTGATAGCTGTCATCAGATCAGCTGGGTCAATCCTTGGCGGAGAACCAAGGCTTTAAAGTAACCTCGTTTTTATGAAAATGGACTGGTATCTTTAAATATGACCGCCACTGCATATTTAGCTTATTTTTCTACTGCGTGTGTCTACCTGTAGCTACTCCTTCGTATTTCATAGCATAAAAGAAAGAGTCGCGTCAAAGTTTTCTTAGCTCAAAGTGGACCGTGAATTTTTTTTTTCAGGTTACAAACTACAAGCTGAAAATAAAATTAAGTCACTATCAGTATCAATAAGACTAAAAAAGCCTGACCCAGAAATCGAGAGCGTCAAGACTTATGGAAAACAATTGGAATCTAACTTAGGAAACTTTTTATATACTAGGTATGATTAGAAATCTAAATAGAAACGATTACTCAACAAGTTGTCTGGTCTTGGCTCCATTATTCAGATTTTTTTATTAATTATAGGTCTAAAATAATGGAGAAAAACTATGCGTTATGCAAACTTCATGCCAGCTATGGCAAGTTATTCAGTGAATGGAGTGTTATTGAAAAAGATATGGGAGACGGATTACAGAAGGCAGGACACTATTTTGGTAAGTAAATACTTAGACAATAGTTACTAACCTTGTTCAAATTGTTGATTGAAGGCAATTTATACATTTCAGTTAATTCTAATCTTAGCAACATTTGGAATCTGAGTATCAAGTCGCAAATATAATGCATAAAAGTTTTGCACAAAACATTATATAATAAATTTCTAGTTGACAAAAAATATCCTACAGCGTTATTTACTTGAATTTTTCTTACTTTAAAATATGCGTGTAAATATCGACTTTAATTTAATAGTCTTACAGTTGAAATTGATATTAAAATTGAAAAATTATTTACTCAAATAAGCTCACATAATAAGCATTTTTAAATCGCCAATTCTTTTACCCTACCACCCATTATGCAACTTTTAGCTGACAAGAAAAATGGGCGCATAAAAACTTATCAGCTTTATCAGACAGATGGAACGATAAAACTAATTTGTATATCGTTTCCAGACATTATATTCACATATGTTACAATTAACAGAGATTAATAAATTAATAAAAAAATTTAATCAGATCATTTCTTAAGGCTAGGCCTAATTAAATCAATCCACAGATTCTGATTGGGGTAGGCCTAATCCAGAATAGTGACTATGTAATGTTTGATATTAATAAAAAAATAACGACAGTTGCTTAGCAACTAATCTGGTTTAGGCGTATCCCTATCTGTGGATTGATTATTAAATCTAGGGGTAAATGGTTATCTCCGAGGAACAAGGGAATTTATCAATGGGGTTGGCAACGCAAAGCTAATTGGGATGTTGACTAATGAATAAAATAACGAAATACTAATAAAAATCGTAAACATATTAAACTTTTAGAGTAGCTTATTTACCTCTTGGTTTTATATATTGCATATTATTTGTTTTATGACCCTTCAAAGTTGGGTGGACAAGTCCATTTAAAAAGTATAAAATTTATTAAAATAAATGATACCTTTAATTAGTTCGTAAAATGAATAGCAAATTTGTCTAAGAAACCATTTTGATAAACACAATATTTAATATAGCTGCCGAACAAATTTCCTACGCGTTGCATACAACGTAGGAAGGCGTGACGTCATAACTTGGTAGCCGTTAGTATGGAGCGTTTTTGGGCGAGTCCATTTGTGTGCATTTCACACTGTGATATCTCGGGCAGTTTTCAAGCTAGCGAAATAATTATTTTACCAATGTTTCTTTTTTTGAGAGGTAATTTATGTAATATAAAATAAAAAAAGTTGTCAACATCCCAATTGTAGATGTCGCTGCGTACGCTTGTTCCTAAGACAGTAGACGTTCAGAACAAAATGTATGGGAAAATAGGTATTTATTTTGTGGTATTTTGTAAACGAAAAAGACCCATTGACCCAAAATTGATATAAAAGACTGTTCTACAATGCAAATGCCGGAATATAAAGCCAAATTGAGACGTTTTTATTCTTACAGAATTTATCAATTTTTTCTATATCCAGATTTTTCGGAAACATGTAAGTGCCAACATTTTTAAAGCTTATTACACAAAATTGAATCATTTTAAAGCTAAAAAAACGATTTTGTTAAGTAAAAGTCCTTTGTTTTCATAGTTCTCGTGGAACAAGCGTACGCAGCGCCATTTTGACAGTTGCCTTCCCCATTGACAGGGTTCAAGCTAAATTCAAAGTTATTTATTCAAACTAGGCTGTTACAAAACAAAAAATACAACTCATACAATTTAATATGCGTTAAGATAGGTAGTCAGAAGCAGACCCATTCCCACTGGCAGCACCCGTTCACGAGCGTGACGCATGAACCAGCCATCGCTTCGCTCAACATTATTGTTTGTCGCAGATTCAATAGCGGACAGCATAGACTCCGTGGCCGAGGATGAGGAACAGTTAGCAGATCAGCTGAAGGAGTACTTGTTCTACGCAAGCGCGCTGCAACAGCTGTGCTGCAACCACGAGCGGTTGCAGCGCGCGCTGGAAAATGCGCATGATACGCTTAATAACAGGTCTGTTTGTTTTTCCATCATCATCTGTATTCTTTATGACTACTAATATGTAAATTATTGTGCATAAATGTGGGTACATTTATGCACAATAATTTACATATTGGACAGTAATATTGTGTAATTTGTCAATTTTAGCGATACTTATAATTTTTAAACCTCAATATTTTTCACATCTCAAGCTTACGCGCTCACTAGACATTAAATAAAACAAGTTTTAACGAATACTAGCACGGTTTTATTGAAAGACTTTGATAGTTAGTTGGTAAATACCAAACCAAACGGTTTGATTTTTTATTATGCCGACGCGACGTTTCGGCACCTTTGCAGCTGCCGTGGTCACGCGGGACTAAAGGTCCTCGTGAGCCTAACCACGACAAAAAATACCAACTAATTACCAAAGTTCTTTCAATAAAACCTCGCTAGTATCCGTTAAAGTGTTTTATTTCAAACTCAATATTATTGTCAAAACTGAACTTCCAATAACTTTTTGTGTTTGTGAGTAGCTTATAAAACTAGTGTATTGTTTTTGTAGTTAATTCCTGCCGTAATGCAAGGCTCACATTATACATTTTATCATACACTTTTTGTCATATTATTTCAGTATATACCCTACATATTAGGTTACATTACAAAATAAGCTAGGTACTCGATTGTGTTGGCACAAAACGAAGCACATTAGTGGTAAATTTTTTAACTAAAAATAACCAAGTAAAATAATCCCCTTTTTCTACAGAATAGCAGAGCGCACTCGCGCCGCGGCCGGCAAGTCGGGCATCATGTCGCGATTGTTTGGTACCACCGACCCCGACATAGTGAGGGACCAGACTACGCGCGCGCTCGACGCTAAAATACTAGCCGACAGGGATGCTATAGAAAAGGCTCGCAGGGATCTAGAGTAAGTACACTTATTAAAAGGCACGGGCATCATGTCGTGATTATTTGGTTCCACTGACCTCGACATAGTGAGGGACCAGACTACGCGCGCGCTCGACGCTAAAATACTCGCCGACAGGGACGCTATAGAAAAGGCACGCAGGGATCTAGAGTGAGTACACTTATAAAACGGCACGGGCATCATGTCACAATTGTTCGGTACCACCGACCCCGACATAGTGTGGGACCAGACTATGCGCGCTCTCGACAGTAAAATACTCGCCGACATGGACGCTATAGAAGAGGCACGCAGAGATTTAGAGTGAGTACTCCTATAAAATGGCATGGGCTTCATGTCGCGTCGCATTTGTTTGGTACCACTGACCCCGACATAGTGAGGGACCAGACTACGCGCGCGCTCGACGCTAAAATACTCGCCGACAGGGATGCTATAGAAAAGGCTCGCAGGGATCTAGAGTAAGTACACTTATTAAAAGGCACGGGCATCATGTCGTGATTATTTGGTTCCACCGACCCCGACATAGTGAGGGACCAGACTACGCGCGCGCTCGACGCTAAAATACTCGCCGACAGGGACGCTATAGAAAAGGCACGCAGGGATCTAGAGTGAGTACACTTATTAAAAGACACGGGCATCATGTCGCGATTGTTCGGTACCACTGACCCCGACATAGTGAGGGACCAGACTACGCTAAAATACTCGCCGACAAGGACGCTATAGAAAAAGCACGCAGGAATCTACATTGAGATGATTTATTTACAAAAAAAACCGGTCAAGAGCGAGTCAAACTCGCGCACCGAGGGTTCCGTACCATCACATAAAACACTGCGGTGTAGAATCAGAATATTGCAGTTTCAAATCCAAATTTTTTGATAGAGATGATCCAGATGTGACAGACTGAGTCGCACCATAAGGGTTCCTTTTTACCATTTTGGTACGGAACCCTAATAACAGCCTGGCACCGGGACAGCGACCGGCGGCGCGGTGAATTTTCTCATCATTGCGCAGTCGGTACGGTCACCGTATTGCAGAATATGCATCAATTTTTTTTGTATCAAAATCAAAAGTAGAATGCGTGAGAAAATCGACTGTACCTAATATTAAAACTTTTCTCTTACGTTTTTTTCTCGTGATATAGTTACTTACTTGAAGTTAGCACGCAGCAGCACCCGCCGAAAACGCTTTATACAAAACGGTCATTATTTGTGACGTCACCCATCACGTTTCAGGCGCGTTCATTATGGAGTTAGCCAAGAATTTTCAATAATCTCCCTAAATTTTGCGTTGAAGTACATATGTGTCATAAAAAAAGATAATTACTTATTCGATATTCCATCTGACTGTTAAGTACATTATATCCGAAAATGAAAAAATCATCGTGTGATAAACTAAAATAATACATTATTTTTTATTATTTTTCTGTTCCATCATGTTTTTATATGTGTCCGCAGCGATCAAGCTCAAATTTATCAAAATCGGTGACTTATGCATGTTCCTTATTGACACGCCATGAATTAGGATCACTTCCTTTCATGGCCATTTAACCACACCGTACCAACTTGTACTAAGTTTCCCACAAACTGATGTTTATTGCTTGTAACAGCAGACAGGAAAAGTGTATGTAAAATACTTGTAAATTGAATTAAGTGTTTTTTTTACAGCGACTTCGCCAAAAAAGCTGCGTTAGAAATAGAACATTTTCAAAAGCAGAAAGACAAAGATCTCCACGAGTCCCTCGTTAGTTTTATCACGTTACAAGTCAAGGCTGCGAAAAAGGTATGTGTAAAAAATATTCAGTTCAAATCTAATACGTATTTCTGTATGTTCGGCACAATTTGATCATTTACCCGCTTTCGAGTACCCGAATGTGGTAAGACAGATTCGAGTATTTACCCTTTTTATTTATACTAGCATACCTGAATTCATTTGACTTTGCTTCACACCGACTTTCATATTATGCACCCTGAATTCGGGGAAACGATATAATGATACCGATTTTGAACCCTTGGGGGTCACAATAGGTTTCTCAGGTGTCGACTTAAATGAACAATTATAAAAATAACTAGCGACCGCCCGCGACTTCGTCTTTGTGAATAGTATTTTGCCTATCCCTCGGGGACAGTTGCTTTTTTCGGGATGATATCCTATGTCCTTTTCTGTAAGTACCCCTAGCAACTTTTATGTAAAATTTCATGATGCTCGGTTCAGTGGTTAAGACGTAACAAACAAACAAAGGGACTTTCGCATAATAATAATTATGTATGACACTTGATATTATTTGATATGATTTTTAAGGTATTTTGGCTGTGGAGGTCTAAGTTATCGATTCATTTTGGTAAAGGGGTCTCGTGCCGGAAATAGTTTGGGAATCACTGATTTACTATTTTTTTTGTTTCAGAATCTACAAGCATGGACTCAAATCCGAGAATGTATCCAGAACATGCCCTGAACATAACCAAGCCGGGGCATTTGACACCAAATGTACCTACTGGTCGGCGCACGTGCGTGTACCGCCTTTATATCTCACCATACAACGTGTTAAGAACCTAAAGCCGAATATGGTAGATAGGGACCATCAAACTGAACCACTTTTACTATTGAACCAACTCTGAAATCGCAAAAAAAAAGCTGTTTCATACAAAAACTAATAACGTAAATATGAAACAGCTGGTTTTTTAATTCGCGATTTCAGAGTTGACCCCATTGTAAAAATTGTTCAGTTTGATCGTCCCTATCTACCATATTCGGCTTAGGGGTTATTTTGTAACATGTTGTATGGTTGTAGAATTTCCAACTTTTTCTAAACATTCGAGAAGTAAATCTTAACCCGTTTCAAAAAAGTTTAGTTTTCACCAAACGGAAAAGTGATTGAGTACTTAACTTTTTAATACTAGTAGTCAAAGTACTGTATAAGTATCTTCTTTATAAAATTCGACACAGATTAGCACGCAAGTTAATGCAAAAGTAAACGATGATGCCATTCTTAAAAACAAACAAAGTTCTTTATTCTATGTCATCATAAAAAAGTGCTCAATCATTTTTTAGTTTGGTCGAAACTGACCCTAAGAAACGTTTTTTCTGAATAAGACTTCTGTGATCTAACAACATTGTGTCTTTAAATGGTATTGTAGTGCAATCATAGTAGAGCGACTTGTATAGTGAGCACTATGAAATTTTGAATGATTGTTGTGGTTATAAGTGATTTAATAAATATCGTCATCTTTATATCACTTAGTGTGAGTTGCACCAAAACGTTGTCAAAGTTAAAGTTATCGTCAAATGATAATGCTACCTATTTGTCACGACAAACTTGAGGACATCATGCTGGCTGGCAACCTCTTTTTTAGCTAACTTTTGCTTAACCGGTTTAACAAGCTTGTTATCGTTAAAGTTAAGTGGGTGGTGCAACTGAGCCTAAGACAGATTATAGAAAACCGTGTCATAAACCTATCACAGACATGTGTGTAAGTTAATACGTAAAAAGAAGCATAACTAGGTATATTGGACACTAGAGGCCATTTTACAAGCCGTTAAAACCTGCTAGGTTTTATTGCTGTAGCGACATCTCTTTCTCGCTGTATAGCAGATGAAAGAGATAGATTGTTAGCCAGTCAGAAAACTGCCTGGAAATGATGTCATAATATATAGCACATCTCCGCTGCGAAACAACACCAATGAATCCGTAGTAGTTCCACCATGTTTGTCTTCTATCGACGACGATATATGATGATCACATCTACGGGCCTGTCCACATGACCACCCACGTCACGACGTGGAACGGTGCGTTGTCGCGACACGGTGCGTTATCGTGTCGTGCTAATGCACGGTACGCGCCTAACGTCGCGTCGGAAGCTAGTGGTCGGCGTACGAGCTCAAAATCAATGTAAAACCGCAAATAGATCGAATCGATCGTAAAAAACAAAATTAATATCCATATTTAGAAGGAGAGTGCTATATCCATATTTAGAAAGAGACTGCTATTTCGTAGTACGTGTGTGAAGAATTTATCGGAATTTTACAAGGCACGACAACTGTGTGACGTTGCTGTATCGTAAATTTGCACGTCACGTCTACGCACCGCGTCGCGACGCCGCACCATTCCACGTTGACGACGTTCGTGACGTGGTCATGTGGACAGCCCCTTAGTAGCGGTTTCGCGTCATTATTTTCGCGGCGGAGGTGTGCCAATGGTCTGAACCGATCGGGCGGAATCGCGCGTAAAAAAACAGCATGCATAAATCTATGCCTGTTGTTCCGTATTTGTTTCGCTTTTCGTACAACTGACAAGTCATGGCGGAACCTACTGCGGTAGGGTATTTCACGGCGGAAGTGTGCTACAGGCGTCATACATTTACAAGTGGTTGACAACATTGTTCCCCACTGTGCAATACAAGTAAACTAATATTAATACGATGTGTTACGAAAAAAAAACCTAATGCCGAATATGCAACTTGTACTGTGTTGCATATTCGGCATTAGCAACTTGTACTATGGGACCAAATCTGAAATCGTGAAAAAAAAATCGCCTGTTTTATACATTTAGATATTTTCGTTATTACTTTTTGTATGAAACAGCTAATCTTTTTTCGCGATTTCAGAGTTGGTCCTTTAGTAAAAGTTGTTCAGTTTGATGATCCCTATCTACCATATTCGGCATTAAGAATTTTTTGTAACACGTATATTCATCAATAATAAATAACTAATTGTAATATTTATTCAGACTACGGTTTTTAAAATTTTTTTATGATGTATTTCGATAAAGAAGGCAAATTTTCGTACTGCAATTTTTGACAGGTTTTAAAAGTATTTGATCAAACATTTTGTTGCTGTGTTTCGTTGTCATTGTCACTTGTTGTAATTGTCACCTTTCGCTGGGCACAGAAATCATACGTACCTTAAATAAATTTTACTCTTAAATCTATTTATTCTAATCCTATTATTGAATAATTTAAACTTTTTTTTATTTAATGTAAATAAAGACACTGTGCCTGCCAGATTAATATCTTATTATTACTGTAAACGTCTGTATACCGGTGTCACAAAACTTTGACACACTAAGGGAAAGCACCTTAAATACTGAAGGTAGAAAATTATACTGAAAGAAGTCTTAATTTTGATTATTAAATATTTCGAACTGCTTTCAAAGATTTTTGAAAAATCTGCTGCATTAACCAATAATCGAACCCACCAAATATGAAAAAAAAAAACCGGCCAAGTGCGTGTCGGGCCACGCGCAGTAGGGTTCCGTAGGTACATTATACCATACCATATTTTAATACCGCTATCATTTTTCGTCTGAAAAAATAACTTTGTTTTTCAAAGTGTTTATATGAATGACAAAGTTATATTTGCGGTTTTGGAAAATGTACTATATCTTGAAAACTAATTACTATATCTCGTTCAAACCAATTTTCGTTGAAAGTGTTTATTAAGATCTATAGCTTATATTTTTTTTAGATTTTTCACCCTCTTACTTTAAAAGTTAAAGGGGGGGGGGGACACACATTTTACCACTTTGGCGGCATAAATCTTTCAAACGGTTGACTTTGAAAAAAAATAGTCTTAGGAACCTCAATGTCATTTTTAAAGACCTATCTATAGACACCCCACAAGTATTGGTTTGATGAAAAAAAATATTTTCAGTTTCAGTTCCATGTATGGGGAGCCCCCCCTTAATCTTTTATTTTTTTTATTTTTGTGTAAAAATCGTAAAGCGGTTCACAGAATACACCTACCTACCAAGTTTCAACTATGTAGTCCTAATACTTTTGGAATAAAGTGGCTGTGACATACGGACGGACAGACAGACAGACATGACGAATCTATAAGGGTTCCGCTTTTTGCCATTTTGGCTACGGAACCCTAAAAACCATTTTTTATTTTTATGATACCTATCGAAAAGGTTACTCAATAAGATTATTTTTTCTTGAATGAAACAACATCTAAATTGAACAATGGAAAGACCATGATATTTAACATAAATTTAAATTTTAATAATATATTTTTTTAAATCTTTGAATGCTGTGCCAATTATTTAAAAAATAAAATGAAGTCTTCTTTCAGTAAAATTTCCTGTATTCAATATTTAAGGTACTTTCTCTGCGTGTGGCGATGTTTTGGGACACCCTGTATAAGTTAAGATTGTATAACATAGCCTTTACATTTTAAGTGTAATTTCATTCCGTAAACATTTAGTGCTAAGAATATGTTCAAGAAAAATATGTTCATTTATCCACCCAAAAGTCTTATTATATTATTCACACACAAATCATTTTATGGCAAAGAAAGTGTGTCAAATCTTATTTAATTTTCATCAGAAGCCACACTATATTTTAAAAATATTTAATAGTTTTTTCATATAAGCAATAAAAATACATATTATCTGTTTATTTTATTATAGTTAATTAACAAATAAAGCACAATACATATTATCATTATTCACTAGCACTAGTGACTAGTCTTATCTAATGTTTATTTATTTTAATTCAACACCTAACAAAGACCTATTTATATTTACTTCAATAGATATTGAAATTATATACCACTTATAATATTATTAGAGTATATTTAAGTTAAGAGTCCATTCCTGTAGGTAGTGTCAGTGCCTCTAATTTTATTTTATTTTTTATTATTATATACTATGCCTATTGAACAGGAAATGTATGAAACATATGCATAAGTACACGTTTCCTAATAATAAGGCCCAGCCGTTCCGAGTTCTGCGTTCGGAGATCTTTGTAACGTTTGTACAATACGAGGCAAATATCTTTAAATCGGGTGGGGATTGCGTGAAACGCGTACTTTGGGAATGCGTAGCGGTGAGGTACGCGGGCGGCGGGAGAGGCGCGCGCTATTGGTCGCTCACAAGAGCACATTCGCGAACTTATCCCCACTCCGTCATTTCTATGTGTCTATGTCTATCAAGCATTCGGGAAGCTTCGAAAAATCTTCGCGTCCAACTTACCTCAGTGTCTCAAGACGAAAGTCTATGAACGTTGTGTGTTGCCATTGATGACTTACGGCAGTGAAACGTGGTCGCTAACTATGGATCTCATAAGGAGGTAGGTCACCCAGCGTGCAATGGAGAGAGCTATGCTCGGCGTTTCCCTGCGTGATCGAATCAGAAACGAGGAGATCCGCAGAACTAAAGTGACCGACATCGCTCGAAGGATTGCTCAGCTGAAGTGGAAATGGGCAGGACACATAGTGAGAAGAACTGATGGCCGTTGGGGCGGAAATGTTCTGGAATGGCGACCGCGCACCTTATCGCATGCAAGTTTAAAAAATTTAACCGCAAATGCTGTAGGTATACCCCTCGATGCGGGGAGTTTAAACGCCGATAGATATAAGCAACTTTGCGACGCACGGCTCGGCTTTCATAAAACGCCATATCTATCGAGATTTTTTGAACTAATTTCTTTTTTTTCGTTTCGGAAAATTGGAAAGCAGAACACAGAACTGGAACGGCTAAACTCTTTCTGTCTGCGCGGGGCCTAATGGTTACATAGCGATGGATATTTAAACACATCCAGTTTTTGACTCTCTGACAAACTACTTGAGATTTGCATTAAAAAGTAATGTCACAATACCTTGCGCGTAAACATCTGAACAAGTTTACATGAAAAGTATGAGTGTTAGTGAAAAATACTAAGCATTAGTAGCTAAGCTCGTGTAAACATGGCATTAGAGAGAAAAAACATATCGCTATGCAATGACTACTTATAAGTAACGAGGCTACCAATATCCGGATGTTATCCGGTTATAAATAATTTCACATCACAACTTATCAAAACTTTCGTTCTATCTTCATATAGGTAATATATTAGCAACACATTGATATTATTAGTCGTCAACACCAAAATCGTATTATTTATTAGAAATGCTTTAGATCATTAAAAGTTACTCGAGTAAGCTTCAAATACTCAACTGTGATTTTAAGACCAACTCAATACATATTATGTAGCTAGATTTTGTATTATTACCTAATTATTACATAGACGCCTATGTAAATGTGCTGGATTATAATTATTTAGCTAGTACGCCCTTATACGAATATTTATTTCTGTTGATTTTAGTTTTAATCTTTGAATTGTAAAGATTGTAGTTTTCAATAAAATATAATATTTTGTAGTTATGTATTTCTTATTTTCCACACTTCTATTATTAATCGAAAACTAAGATCTTCAAGAGAATCAAACTATGTATAAGTATGTATGCCTTTTTTTACTTATTTGGTAAACAATCATCACCCAACTCTTTATTTAAAAAAAATATATAAAATACAACAAACTATATTCCACACATAGTTTAATTCAAATTTATTAGTGACAATTTGATTTAAGGGCCCATGATAGGAAAACATGGTTTCCGGGGGTCATATTTTTATATAGAAAACCTAAAGTTGTAGCCACATAAAAACATACGACAAGCTAAAGAGATTTTCTAGTTGCTAGCTTTTGAGCTAGTATAAAATTGCTTATAAACCTCACAGATGATTGTAAAAAAATCAGAATATCATGAAAAGCACTTGCGTAATGGTCATATTTTTGGCGTAAATAATAGCGGAAACGTATGAATTCTGCATCAAAATACCCTAACGTACTGTGAAGTAGCTTCAAAAACGTTTATCAAGAAAGATAATTGTGCTAAAGATAATGATGAAAAAACATCGAAAAAGTGCAGAAGTGATGTTATTTTCCATACTCTTTACACGTAAAGAAAAAGACAAGCATAACCGAGCCTTAATGAAACAACATATTTTTAAATAACGATTTTAGTTTAAAAGACGTATGACAAACTGTCAAAAGCTGTTTACTAAATAGGACAAGTAAGGATAAACATACTTATAAGAAGTATGATATTGAATTGCATTTTATCAACTTCATTATGATGTTATTATTACAAAACTATTTCCCAATGACTTTTAAACGAATGTTCTCCTTTTAGAAGACGTAATTTATTTTTTGATTTGAGGTAGAGGAGCTCGATGGCGCAGTGGTTTAGCGCCTGGCTCAGCGATTGCGGAGGTTAGAAACTTACGCAGGGTCGGTCATGGGATGGGTGACCAAAATTTTATTATCTCGAGCTCGGCCGTGCTTCGGAAGGCACGTCAACAACCGTTTGCAGTCGTTAACACCCACCAATCCGCATTGGGCCCGCGTGGCGGGTTATGGCCCATCCTCCTTATCCACCCATAAAGAACGCCTGTGCTCCAGCAGTGGGGACGGGGACATTAAAAAAATGGCTGATGGTCAATGGTCAACGACCAAGAATCGAATCCTGGACCTTAGAGATTAAAAACCTGCCTCTGATATTCGGAAACAGAAGTCAGATATTTTACACACGAAAGAAAATCATTACAGAGAAAAACATTTACAAATAGAAAAGTATACAAAAACCGGTGCTATTTGTAGATCTGTTTCATTTCCCATATTGTGTAGCGGTCAGCTGACTGCTACTGCCACTGTCACACGATTACACTAATTACTGTACAGTGAGCCATCGATTTATTGATCTCATAGATACGCAACATTTTACTAAAAACTTTTCGTAGTAAGTTTTTACTTTACATACTTTCAATTCAACTTGCGTCAGACGCATGCGATATTGCCTCCAAAACGTGCGCTTTCCCTTTCAACTTTCTGTCATACTTTGACGTTTTTGAGAAGGTGGGGCATGCGCTATTGAATGCAGTGAAAGAACTCTTCTGTTGAAAGTGCAAGCGGAACGGGAAAGAAACTGCCAAGACACCTTAAGAGTCCGTACACATTTTGCCGCTGACTGCCGCTCTCTTGTTCGCACATTTCATGTTTTCTCAAGATTTCTTAAATCTGAGTGCGTAACTGAAAAATGTGTCTTGGCCACTTTTCGCAATATAAGATTACGGACATTTCAACATATATTTCAGTTTCGAGTTGCGGAAGTACAAAAAGTTATCGCATTTGCCAGTCAAATAACTGTTAGAAACGTCAACTTTTTGTAATTTAACAACAAAAAACTTAAATATATTTTAAAATGTCCGTAATCTTATATTGCAAAAAGTGGCTATGAGTAATTTTTCAATTACGCACTCAGATTTGAGAAAACATGAAATGTGCGAGCGTGAGAGCGGCTAAAGCACAAACGAATTTTCAGGTTTTTTAAACATCTTACTATGACCAGTTCAAATTCGAACCTCATTCAAGAGATTCTCATAAGAATCAACATGGAATTAACATTCTTAATAATTTTTGTTACTATTTCCAATTTTTCATATTTGAATATTTAAATGGAATTTACTTTTTCATACTTATTAGCAGCGAACTAAAGCTATGGAATAAGCATTCCGCTCAAAAAATGGCACCACATGAAAAGCACAACTAAGTGGATAGAGCTAAAAATGCTGGCATTTAACTATGCAGCACAAAGCGTCTGAGCACTGGTTGCTTATTAGCGACTATAATTTGTATACTTATAGATCTTTTCCGTACTTAAACGAAAAAATAAGATACGTTATTTCTGCATCTTTTTACTGCCTTCTTTGTATCTTTTACACCATTTGACTATAAAGGACGTCATTTCTGATAAACTCTCCCTTTCTATCTTTTCTCTACAATATAAACTGCAATTTATTGAAAAGAACACTAACGTCAGTCACCGGGTGCGTGGCTGGCCCAACTAAAGCTGAGCGGGTTGTACTTTTTCGGCCCCGTGGTGCCATTTTTTAAGCGATATTTGTTTGCAATTACACTTCCATAGATTTTAGTTCGCTGCTTATTAGTCTGATTTATTTTCAATCTCTTTAACCGGATTACTGATAGCAACCATACATAAACACTTTCTAAACAATACGAATTCTTCGTAATATAGAAAGTTGGTTGACAAACATAACTTGATCAGCAACATAACACCCCTGCACTATCAATAATTCGGAGTACTACGGTACCATACAGCCGACATTGAATCGATGAGAAATAGGTCACTCGTATAAACACCCACCATAACTGACACACCTGTACTCGAAAGCTTATATTTTAATACAATATTTAAAGTCAAAAAGGTTAGTTATAGGAAATTAGAAATGAAAAACCAGCAAGTAAGTGTGGATTATTGGGCGATGGGGAAGGCAATGTTCGTTTACGTTGGTTTAACGGCGATGTGCTGGGTGATGTTGAGGCTTTTTAACGTCATCTTCATGCTGCCTCGAAGGTTGAGGGCCCAGCAACAGAACATACAGCACACTTTAGAAGAACTGCAAGTGAGTACAGCGCCTTATTTTTAGTGGCTTACTCAATTGTTAGCCTTATTAAAACGAAGGCTATGTTTACACCTGGTTTAACCAAACGCTTAGCAATATTACTCCTTACGTTTGACGTCTCAAAGCGACATATTCCTATGCAAACTTTTTGGTTAAACTCAATGATCATTGGTTAAACTTGGTATAAACTTAACCTTGTTTATGAATAAGGGTTAAAGGAAAAACACTTGGCTTTTATCTCGTGTGTGAAGTGATAGCTAAGGTGGAATCTAAACCATCTGTCTGCTTTTAGAAGCAGTCCCGTGCTTCTAAACGTAATAAAATTTTAAGGTAACATAATAGCACAGATTTACAATCCATACAGTAGGGAAACAAATGTACTTGTGTAGAGCAACGGAGGGGATCTAGCGGGGGGTTGGGCGGCGCGAATCGCGGCCCCCAAACGCGCTTAATTTGCGCACTCGAATGCTTAGGGCCGCGTGTAAAACTGTGATAATAGTTAGAACCCTTTGTTGACCAACATTTCAAGGTCTCGATCACTTCAGTGCATGGAAGGCATGCTAAGTCATTGGTCCCGGTTAAATTAGCAGTTATTAACACCCACCAAGACCAATGCGCATTGGATTCGCGTGGTGTAATCTGTCTGTCTGTATGCCCCAGCAGTCGATATTAAAATGATTGAAGATGATTTGTTTCTAGAAACGATTCCCCGATCTAAACATAACAGAAGAAGACTTAAAGAATGCGGAGAAGGAACTAGAAGAATACACAAAGGAAGAGAAGGACAAAGAACTAGTAAACAAGACCAACGAAGAAACGCCACAAATAGAAGAGGACAAGAAAACAATCTAGTGGACCTAAGTATAAAATGCACTCATCGTACAATAATTTAACATTTCATATTTTGTGCGTTATTAAATTCTAGATACTTACACGACTTTTTGTAGGACTTTAATAGACCTCTTTTGTAAATAAAACGTTCTTGATTGAGTAGTTTTAAAGATAATACCTGCCGAAGTCAATGCAAAATTTGTATTAAAAAAATAAAAATGACTGAATTTTTTAACAACACCTATAAAAAAAATTCAGCCGTTTAGATTTTTTGAATAAGCTCCTTTATTATTATGAAAATGTACATGTTTAAAAATGTAAATCGCAAAAGTACCTACGGGAGTAACAAAATGGTACCCAAATGGTAAACACGGGACCCTATTACTAAGACTCCGCTGTCCGTCTGTCTGTCTGTCTGTCACCAGACTGTATCTCGTGAACCGTGATAGCTAGAAAGTTGAAATTTTCACAGATGATGTATTTCTGTTGCCGCCATAACAACAAATACTAAAAACAGAATAAAATAAATATTTAAGGGGGGCTCCCATACAACAAACGTGATTCTTTTGCCGTTTTTTGCTTGATATTAATAACGACAACAGGTAGACAGTTGAAATTTTCACAGATGATGTATTTCTGTTGCCGCTATAATAACAAATACTAAAAACAGAATAAAATAAATATTTAAGGATTCCCTTAAATACAACCCATACAACAAACGTGATTTTTGGTACGGAACCCTTCGTGCGCGAGTTCGACTCGCACTTGGCCGGTTTTTTAGACTTTTTCACGCAACCAATAATTCTGAAACTATTCCCTATATTAAGGGAGCGTATTCCTACCTATATAAAATCTGCCAACTTGTTTTTTTTAAGACATTCCCCATTATACATATTAAGTTACAGTAAAAAATTGTTTAAAAAAACAAAAAACCGACTTCAAAAACCTACCTCTAAAAAGCAAGAAATAATATTCGTAATAATAAAAACACGTCTATTGAAGTCGGGTGTGGCTGGAATACGAATTCCTTTTTTTTTATTCTAAAAGCCACACCCGACTTCAATAGACGTGTTTTTATTATTACGAATATTATTTCTTGCTTTTTAGAGGTAGGTTTTTGAAGTCGGTTTTTTGTTTTTTTAAACAATTTTTTATTTTTTTTATTTTTAGTGTAGGTATATAATTTGAGTAGAAAAATCGGCTCAGCCAAACGTGAGTTAATCGCGGAGAAACATACATACATGCAGAGATGTGCAAAATACTTTATTAAAAGTATTTAAATATAAAATACAAATACTTGGCTATTTTTTGTATTTCAAATAAAAATACAAAATAGTTTTCAAAAAAAGTATTTAAATACAAAATACAAAATACGTATTTTCAAAATACTTTTTTCAAATAAAATACCTTTTTTAGTATTTTATTTTTTATCATTGTTATTATTTTTATTAACAGTTACAAGTGTACTACCACACTAGGTACTACACAGTCCATAATAATTAATTAGAAGACGTTATCTTTATCTTTTGCAATAAACAAAAACACAAAGTGTCAGAAAGCGTTATAAATGTTTATACAGTGCCTTTGGTCTTGAACTAGCGATAATTTAAAGGCGTGAAATATACCTAATTTTATTGACAAAAACACTTGTTGGGGTCTATCCCCACTCCTGTTGGAATGGCCGCCATTTTAAATTTGACTTTTTTTTAGATGACCTTGCGGAAACATATAAATTTCTCCGGATTTAGAAGTCCTACAGTTATAACAAAAATACTGTTCGAAAGCTAATAATACCACCTATCAACTTAAGAAAATAATGTGTGAACTTTCTACTTAAATATGACATAAAAAATTACTGAAGTAAAATTTTATACGAAATTTGTGTACTTTTTTTGAGTTTTTATTACATTTCTCAAAAACTAGGACATTGGCATTATTCAAATACACAGGGATCTACAAAACGACTTCAAAATTTATTGCTCTACGTTGCATTTTTTGAGAGTTATTTTTGTTTGAATTATGACCTTAAAATGGCGGCCATTCCAACAGGAGTGGGGATAGACCCCAACATGTGGGTGTTTTTGTCGATAAAATTAGGTATATTGTTATGAAAACAACTGCCTCCCTCATGCATAACATAAGAAAACAAAGAGCATGACCGTGGCCGACACTAGATCATTTCATGAACTTTCTTCTAAAGTAACAATAATTAACCGCAAAAAATACAGTTTCCAAAAAACAACGCAATTAGACAATGCAACTGTTCCACTCTGTTCCCTTGACCTGTGGCCCGATATTTAATAAAGTATGATACAGAAATGAAACTTGTTTCCAAATATAGATATTATCAATATCATTCGGGTTGTCTTTTTTCAACAGACTTCAAAAAAGGAGGAGGTTCTCAATTCGATTGTATTTTTTTATAGTTGTTTGCGCGTATCTTCGATATTTATAGACCGATTTTGGTGGTTCTTTTTTGTTTGATTGAGTTTTCTTTCGAGATGGTCCCAATTTTTATTATTTTTTAAAACATTCCAGTACTTTTCAAATAATCCTGAAAATACTACGATCTTGCGTTAACTACTACTTGACGACTTGGTTATTATGAACCGATTTTTTGTTGGAAAAGGGATACCCTTAAGTGTCCTTTTAATTTAATTGATATTGGACCTTGGACTTCGAAGATATTCAAGGGAACTCCTCAAACTCAAATAGGATATGTATAGTGATTGTGATATTGGTAGATTTGTGACAAGTTATGGTCTGCGACGTTCTGGAATAGACTTTGACTACAAAAGCACAATAACTCTTTAAAAACAAACAGCGTAAATTTAGAAATTGAGTTATGGGCATTTTGAAAACATATAAAATTAAAAAATATTACATGCTTAGACACTTACCACAAAAAAGTTAAAATAAAAAAGCTTCTTTAAAAAAGAAAAACCTTCAAAAACCTAAAAATAAAAACAAAAACAGCTTCACATAGCTCTAAAAGGCAAGAGTAATATTAAAATTACCAATACGCATATCAATTTTAAAAAAAAAAACGTCTAATGAAGTCGGGTGGGGATTTTAGAATAAAAAAGTTTTCCTCCATCGAGCCCCCCCCCCCCCCCAACCGACTTCAATAGACGTTTTTTTTTAAATTTTATATGCGTATTTGTATAATGTACAATATTATTTCATGGTTTTCAGAGCTATTTTAAACGATTTTTGTTTTTCTTTTTAGGTTTTTAAAGGAGGTTATAACTTTTTTTCACTGGGATACATTTTTTTGGTGCCATATTATAAGTCAACCCCAATGATAATAATATCTAGAGAAAGAAAATTTTAAATTTATCGTGGGTTTGAGATGACACGACTCGTTGGCCAGACTCTATACTTGGAAACAAGTTTCGTTTCTGTACCATACATTTTTTTAAATTGGGCCAATAACGGCAGACTAATTTTTACAAACACTCTAACTTGGGATCTTTGTAGCTTTAAAAAATATTAGTGTTAAAACTGGTCAAATAAATAAAATATGGTATAAAATAACTTCATCTTATTTCACTGATTTTTAACACTAGCATTTGTTCAAAGAGATCATCCTTAATATTATACGAAGATCGGCATACGTGGCCCACGTCTGCCTAGTGTAGAACTCTTTAGCGATTAGTCTGCTGAAATGCACCTATTAGAACCCATTGGTATAGATAGATATTAAACGAAGTGTCATGACAAATTACCGAGCTATTGGTTGTTTTGTTTTGTTTGACATTGACATGACAGTAGTAGTAGATGTATTGCCCTTTTCAGGACAGGCGAAGGACTATGCCATACAGCCAGTTCTTGCGTGTTGGTTTCTTAGTCTTTTTTTTAAAATAAAGGCAAAGCCAAATCTTGCGTCTTTTAGAATGCGGGTGCATCACATTCCAATGCTGCTTGGAGCATTTGGCAGCAAGTATATCAAGACAGTTTACTCGGTAAGGTCAGCCGAGGTAGCGACCACTACAATAAAAGTCTCAGCTTCACACAACCAAGATCGCGCCTATTTCCATTATCCCACATATTGTTCAGTTGCGTAGACACTTGTACCACAAAACTGCACCAATTTTAAGACACAATATCCACTATGAATCAATTTGCGAATAATTAAAATAGTCACTGAACTAACTCGACAAAATCCCGCCAAAAACTCCATTGACATGACATACCTACCTATACCACAGAATACATATATCAATACACAGAAAAAAGTAATTTGTATTTTAAAAATACTAAATACCTCATAAAAAGTATTTCAAATAAAATACAAAATACATTTTGAAAAAAAGTATTTCAAATACAAAATACAAATAAGTATTTTGTATTTTGTATTTGTATTTTAAATACATGTATTTCAAATAATTCACATCTCTGCATACATGCGGGTAAAACTGAGAGCCTCCTTTTTTCAAGTCGGTTAAAGAACTACACTTAAGATATTCCTTTTCCAACAAAAAAATATTATCTTATTCAGTTCATAAACAAAGAAGTTATACGACTGATCATCGAGGTAGTTCACACAAAATCATACTATTTTCGTGCTTTTTTTCAAGATTACTTGAAAAGTACTGAACAGATTTCAAAATTTGAAAAAATGGGACCAATTTGGAAGTTCACCTAATGTAATAACGTTTGAATCATTTCAATCGGTTCAGCCGTCTTCGAGTAATCGGTGTACATACAAAAAACAAAAAAAAAACAAAAAACGGGTCGAATTGAGTACCTCCCTCCTTTTGAAGTCGGTAAAAAATGTTACGTGAACGAATGGCTATTCAGACATCTATTTTTATTTCAGTTCGAAAACAACCAGCTTATCTGAAAAGTTCATAACATTCCTAAAATTAGTAACGGTCGGTCTCATTAAACTTATTTAATAGGTAACTATAGTTAATCTGCATTATTAAAATTGTTATGGCCAAAACAATTAAAAGTTGTTATATCTACCTAATAGCACAAAATAGTCTGTGTTCTTTATTATTATGTGGTACTGAGTTGAGACTAAGTATTATTTATAATATATTGTATTTGAGATCTGATAAAATTTTGATGCCGTGGTGGTGGCCAGATAAGTCGATTTTCATACAAATGAGGTAATTTTGAAGCCTTGTTTCTCCGCCAAGGATTGACCTAGCTGTGATCTGATGATGGCTATCCAGGGACTAAATGGTGGAGATTCAGAGCACTATTAACACCTAACTGATCTGATCAGCATTCTGAGAGATTGTTATCTCTCAGGTTATCCTTATGGATCAGAGTTTTCAGTTTCAGCCAGCATTTCCATACATTTTATGTTAATTTCACGGTTTTTTAAACATCCTATATCTTTTAGAATGCTGATCAGATCAGTTAGGTGTGTATAACGATCTGAATCTCCTTCATTCACTCCCTGGATTGGATAGCCATCATCAAATTACAACTAGGTCAATCCTTGGCGGAGAACCAAAGCTTCAAAGTTACCTCGTTTGTATGAAAATTGAATGGCGTCTTTAATTATCTGGTCACCACTGTATATGTCGTAGGATAATTGTACAAACAGGATTTTTACAAAAATGTTAGTATGATTGTAAAATACCGAATAATTAAATCTATTTTTGCGCGCGTTGATCGGCTGGCGTCATCGTTATCGACCCACGTATGATCTGATTGGTTATTTGTTATTGTTGTAATTATTGTCCAATATTTCTCTAGTGTTTTATACGAATTTTACTTTTTTTTTTTAAATAATCTGAGTGCTCTCATCAATCAAGAAACATTGAATTACGATGACTGAAGTGAGTGAATGGGATGTTATACAAGTGCGGGGCTCGATATCAGTGCAGACAATTTAGAGGTTATATCCTAAAAAGAAATTTTCTACACAGAGCTAAGAAAGTTCTACAGCACTTGTCAATATGGTTGTGCAAAACTATTGTGTGGTCTTTGGTAAAAATAAATACTTTCTCTCTCTCTCTCAAAACCTAAATAGACTTTCGAGCTAATTAATGTTCTTAAAACTTCAATTGAAGAATTAAATTTGGCAAAATTACGAAATAACGCCAAAACCCAACAGCAACATGTGCTGACCAATCAGACTGAAGTTGTTATAAATCGTCTCTAAGATTATCCAATCAGCATTCAAGTTTACGATTTTCCGAAACATACTAGGATTTTGCAAAGATCCTAAAAGTTGCTCGGACGATTGTGAAAATTTATCTTAGATTTCAATTATCCGGTTCTTTACAATCGACCTAGGATTTTTGTAAAGATCCGGTTTATACGATTATCCTACGACATATATACGTTCCTACAATGCTAGGAACTTGTTTATTAGATTTCTGTATAAAAAAGAGTCTAAATGCCATCTTAAAGTTTCATTTGCTATTAATACACACCCCTCTTTCTGTTCCCTAACAAAAAAGCTTACGAGAGGCAACCCATTTAGGGTGAGAGTCGTTACGACTTGTAGTTCCGCAACCCTCCGAGAGATGGCTTTAAAACTAAAAGCTGACCAGCTGAGGAGGCGTGGTACCCGGCCGCTTCACGCTGTATCGATCCATTCAACAAACGTAAATAGTTGTTATTTACATTTTTTTCTATTAAAACCGGCGATAAATAATACAGCCACGATATGTGATAACTTATCTTGTTAGCGCAGTCGGTCGCCCGCTGTTTAAGTGTGAGCCGTGCAATTAGCTATTGGTAGCTGAGAAGTGTACTTGGTGTGACTTGGTTTTTTTTTAAATTAATGAGTGAAAAGACACTGTTTACGAGATGACTAGGTCCACATACCGACCGCTGGTGCCGCGTTCGTCCAACAATTCCCTGGACAACCGAGATATGGGGTGAGTAAATTATTGATTTTGTCGGCGAACCTCGTGCGAGGGATACCCTTTTTATTTTATCTGGACGTTTTGTTAATTACAAAATAACTAATACCCTTTAATAATTTCTAGTATTAACAATAATAAAAGCTAAGTATAACGACTATAGTCAGCCAAAAACAAGCATGCTTTGGAAAGCAATACGCATAAACTTTATAGGTAACCAGACTACAATATTAATTTTTGTTTTATATCACCGATATTTCAAGTGTTTTCACACAACATATTAATTATTCTGATGAAATGGATATCGTTCTATTTCTTGAATTGAAACAGCTGATTATATCTTTAAGATGTTTTTTTCAGCTGTAGGCTGTCTTTATTCCACCACGACTTATAAACTCCTTATTTTACAATAAGTATTAATTATTTTAAATTCAATAATATCATCATTAGAATGATACAGATGATACCGATTACATAGGTAGGTACCTACTCTTTAACACTAACAAAATATTCCGTAGCATTAGATATCATCAGAACACTCTGGTCTGTTTGTTTATCTGTCTTTATTATTTCACAAAGTCTTGTTGACAACGTCAATATTTGCAAGTCGCTTGCATGCATCTGTTTCTACGACTTACTTATCTAAAGCACTTGTGTGCTTACCTGTTTGAAAAGTTATCTTATCGATATCAAACTGTCTAAAAACGATAAACTAAAAACACTTAAGAATCGTAAAAATAAAATTTTAACCTAGGTAAGTAGGTATTATAAAGAGCCTACTAGCTTTTTCCTGCTACTTCCTCTGCGTGGAATTTGGTTTCCTGCGGGAATTTTGTGAATAGGTAAAGGTATTAGTAGCCTTTATCCATCTTTATAGTCCAATCTATCTCTAAACAGAAAATAATCAAAATTTGTTCAACGGTTCAGCCCCCTTCTCAAATGGCCATTCTACTAAAATTAACGCTAGTAGAATAAAATAACAATGTATAGCAGGGATGGCTAAGAGTCGACCGCGGTCTACTGGTGGACTGCGAAAACGCGAAGTCGATTTAGGTTGCCTGCGAGAGTAAAATAAACTGAATATAAAAAATGTGAAAAAATTAAGTACTTACATTGAATATTAAATACCAAACAATAATACCTAAACTCTACCTTGCAGTCGACCGCAAGAAATATTTTATAACACAAATAGACCTGACAAGTCACCCCTGATGTATAGGAATGACAAGCTATTTAGCTCCTAGGTCAATCCCATAATTGTCATTTTATTCTACTAGCGTTAATTTTAGTAGAATTGCCATTTGAGTAGGCCCACAGGCAAGAAAACCGCAAGAAAAAAAGATTCGTAACGAGAGTTACTTTCGTATTAAAATTTTGGGTAAGGATTGCTCACTAAACATGACAAATAACCAAGGAAATTGAAAGTACTTCGTACAACAAGTACTTACCTACTTACAATTTCCTTGCAGATAACAAAACAGATTTGACACGAAGCCTATTAGGCTTGGTAGGAGGGTCGGGTGCGGCGAGGGACATACTCGGGTTTCCCGAGTGTGACCAAGTCCAAAATGCCGTTTGGTATGCGTAAAGACTGCATTCTCCTCTTGATACAACACAAAAAAAATAAGCCCGAGTTTCGACAGGACAGAGCTCCGACGACATTATACAATACACTACATGTAATGAAAAATAAAATCTTTATGCCAAAAAAGGAAACTGACTTCAAATAGATTTTATTATTTGTATTTTGCGTAAAGAAAATTAAAAGTATGGATTTTTTCCAAACACTAGTAGTATATGTAGACGGAACTATGTCTATGTCCTCTCGGAGCGGCGCGTCATGTCGGAGCTCTGTCCTGTCGGAGCTCGGGCTTCTCAGAGCTCGGGCTTGTAGGAGCTCAGGCTGTCGGAGCTCCGTCCTGTCGGACAAGTATCTTGTCGGAACTGGGTTTTACACTCTCACCTTAAGCCTTGATGTGTTATTGTTAAATCTGTTGGTTGATTGACCAACCAGTGTGCTAATCTCGCCAATTTTGATACATATAGGCAATTAGTAGGCACTTTAAACCTATCTAAAGGATATCATACGCCAAGCACGAACCCAACTTAGTTGAGGGCAGTTAGCTTTCCATTTGCCGGCACATTATGGAATTAAATCGTTTGAACTGGTTTATTCATCCACTCCGGCAGGATTGCAGGATTTGCAGGCTGTTTGGCCGTATAACTTGTGGTTTTTAAGTCGGAGTAGAATGCTTTAAGCAGTACGCTGCGTACGACTAACGCCGGCGCTGTGTTTGGCATGAAACTATGCACGTCCTATAACACAACGCGGCGCTACAGCGCGACGTCAGGTTAGCGCTCTAGCGCGAACGCGTTCTGTTTGGCAAAGCCTTTAATCTTTCTCTACAAGAGATCTCTAAAAAAGTTTTGCATGCTATGATAATGATATTATTATAACTAAGGTAGTTAAATTGGCATAAGTTCTACCCAGTTGTATTGTATAATACTTACAAAATTATACAAATTGTACCCTATTGAATGGAAATAAAAAATTGAACTGAAAAAAAATATTTATCTGTGATGGTTACCAACTCCTGCAGCAGTCAAGCGCGGAATAAAATGAATCATTTGCTTTATTAAAAAAACCGGTCAAGAGCGAGTCGGACTCGCGCACCGAGGGTTCCGTACCATCATAAAAAATACACTGCAGAGTAGAATTATTATTCTACTCTGCAGTGTATTTAATAAAATTGTATTCAATTATTATTATTGCAGTTTTAGGTCAGCGCCATCTCTTGACCAATAGTGGAACTAAACATTAGTTCCACTATCGGTCAAGAGATGGCGCTGACTTTAACGCTTTCGCGCTAACTTATTTAGAAATTTGATAATTTCTAAAAAAAATTTTCCCCCCAGTAGAAGTCGCATGTGGGCGGTACCCGTGTAACCTCAAGTATGCGTAGCTCCGCATACTTTGAATTGTTGCTCCGTCAGTCGTGTGAGCGAACGCCAAGCAAAAACATCTTCAAAAATAATATAAAAACGCCGAGTTGCATTATCTAAAAGAGCAAAACCGATATCCACATATATCATTTAGCAAACGGGTGCATAAAATATCAGCAACAAGCTTTATTTAATTAATTTTGATCTTAATTAAAAATTCAACTGATTTTTTACTTTGAAATTTCAAAACAATAAATATCCACCTTTATGCGGTATACACTTATGATCCATATTCCAATGCACAATATGACATATTCTTGAAGTTTCATAA
This sequence comes from Agriphila geniculea, assembly GCA_943789525.1. NCBI lineage: Eukaryota > Metazoa > Arthropoda > Insecta > Lepidoptera > Crambidae > Agriphila > Agriphila geniculea. The sequence goes on from OX038882.1 coordinate 6,077,235, forward strand.
ACACTAAAATATAGAATAGCGGAAATGTCACTCAATAGGGGAGACCGAGAAAAGTTGTGACTGTGAAGAGTTGAAAAGTATTATCACCACAGCAAAAAAATTATAAGTAAATGATAAGCGTCTAAATATCAGTTAATTTGATACACTCACCACTGATAAGACGCAAAAACAGCGCGGAATTTTAGTCAACTTAATTTATAAAGGGAATTAATTAATTGTGTGACTGGAAATAATTAAAGGTGACTGTTAATGGGATACTTAAATACTAAACCGGGCAGCAGTTTACTTTTTGGGCTACAAAATAACTAAATGGGCGACAAACAATGGATTACAAAAATACTTGAAACGGGCAACTACATGTGGGTGATAAATAATTTAAGTTGGCAGTGAAAAATCTAAATGGGAGACAAGAATACTGAGTGGGCAACTATTATACCAAGTAGTTATAATAGTTGCTCACTCAGTATTATTAATAATTAATTAATATTTTATTTTTAACACCTTTTTATTAGGTTGCTTTCTCATTTGTTTGTTTTTTGTCATCTCAATTAGGATAATAGTCAACTTTTCTAAATAAAATAAATCCCAAAGGGAAATGTTCAGTTTCTAAGGGCGTTTTGGCTTTACGTGGATATTCAATATAATTTTATATGATTGCCATAATTAATACTTTGTATCCAAAGGACATGAATTATATTAATAAAGTTGGTTACGGAAAGTCTAAAAATGTTTCTAAATAAGCATGTGAAATATTGTAATCATGGGACTGAAAGAAGTGATTTATGTTTGTTTTTTTTCAAAATAAATGTATTTTTATACTTTGATACTTACTTCATAACTCACTTTTTACACTTTTTGAGGTAATATAAATACTACCTATTTATAAATAGTACGTTACGATTGCGGGAAGCTAGCATTTTTATTGTCAAGGATTTTAATCATTCAAGGCAATTTAATGAAAATTGCTTCCCCTACAAGGCTGCGAAGTCTCAAGAAATGAGAGAAAAAAAAATCTTAGTTAAGGTGGTACGTCAAGCTCAGTAGCGCCACCAATGGAAATAAATCATTTACGTTTTATCAAGGGCTTAGATTAAAAGTTTTAGATATTTTGCGCAAATAGAAGAGTAAAGTGCAATATTTAAATATTTTTTTCACGGCCTCAGATATAAGCAATAAGTTATGAATGTAGAAATTGTTAAATGTGGCCACTTTTGGCCATCATAAGGGTTCCTTTTTTACCATTTAGGTACGGAACCCTAAAAAGTCTCACTCCACTACTTCGTTTAAACCGGCTTGTATCTAATGTAAATTCTCTCTAGTATGTCTTGAATTCTTCATCGTCAGCTAACGAGCGTCCTTTTATTGGATGATGGGAACAGATTATTTTAAGCCGCAGCTTAAAAGCTAAAAGTGCTGAAACAACAATTCGTAAGCTGCTTAATACGGAGTTCGATGAACTTCCTTAGGTACCTACACGTGTGAACTAAATAAAACGATTATCCTGATTATTCCAACCCTTTATCAAAGCCTATGCTGCCTTTATATAAGGATAGGTAGAATAAACTGCTATTTTCAGAAAAAATCCGCAAAAATGCCAAGCTTCATAGTGATTTCGTGACTGATTCATTATTCTTTATTGCAGGTGGGTAGGTATCTTTTATTTGCTTAACTTTTCATTTAAAACCTTGGATTTGTTTAAAGAAAATAACATTTATATTTCTACTAGCGACCGCCTGCGGTTTCACCCGCGTGGTTCTTGTTCCCGTCGGAATATCGGGATAAAATATATTCTATGTTTTAATTTAGGCTATCTACTATCCGTGTGCCAAATTTCAACCAAATCCGTTCAGTAGTTTTTGCGTGATTGAGGAACAAATATCCAAACATCCAAACCCACAAACTTTCATATTTATAATATTGGGTACGTATCAGAATGTCTAAAGTTAAAATGTCTAAAGTTAAAATGGCAAAGTTCAAAATGTCAAAAATCAAAATGTAAATGGTTTAAAATGTCAAAAATCATTATGTATAAATTCATAATAGCAAAATTCAAAATGTCAAACGGTTCAAACATCAAACTAGTTAAAATATCAATGGTCCATAAGTCAAAGGTTTACAATGATTTGAAAACAACAATTCGCCTTTTTTTTCATTTATCGCCTTGCAAAATTTTTGAGCAATTCTTTGTAGTTTCTAGTATGTAATTGCGTTACAATTTTTAAATTTTAACATGGAGGAGGGTATACTTACGTTTTCGAAATTTGTGATTTTTTACCTAAGATGTAACATTATTACACTATTGTGTAAATTTTTTTTTTTTTACTATTATAATATTATATTTAGGTACTTAGATGTAAAGCTTTTATATTATGATGTAAATTTTCTTACCTCTTTATCATATTTATTTTCTATTATTTTAAGGGCATGATTTTATCAATTACCTAATAAATGCGTTTTCAGTGACCTAGTTAATAATATTTGTTCCTAAAATAGTAGATCTCTCACTTAAATCGAATCACCGAATAATGTTAAAACGATTACCTAAATATTAATTAAAAATTACTTGGAAATAATATCAATTATCAAAACAATAAAAGTGTCACTGAAATTGAATCACCAAACAATATCAAAATGGTTTTAAAAACTCCGTTATAAAAACTCCGCCCCTATTAGGAATTTTTCTATTAATTAGGTAACAGATCTATAATTTCGATAATTGAACGAATTAACAAACATTAAAGCAGGAGAATAAGCGATCTCCTCCATGAAAAAAGACTCCGGCAAACAGTGAGCTTTCCATACAAACGTAATACATAATTATCTGTAGTAGGTAATACCAAAATGATTTGCGATTGGAACATATTTAATCCTCACCACTGAGGTACTGGCTTACCTCTTACTGCCAGAACACAACAACTTTCAAAGTCCCCCTAGACTATGGCTATGCTGAAACGTCAAGAAAATCCAAAATCGAACCAAATACTAACTAATTATCAAACTACTTTTAATAAAACCGCAAGAAAACCGCGCTAGTATCCGTTACTCCGGCGAACCGTGAGCTTCCCATACAAAGTATTAACATAACACCAAAATGGTTCGCAATTTAACCATAATTAACTTTTTTGTGATGTTATTAATTGGATAAAGAAAGGCATTATTTATCTAGTAATATTTAACTAAATAAAAAATCCAAAATACCAAACCAAACAAAATTTATTGCGATTTACAGTTTTGTATGAAAAAATGTAATTGGAATTTATTATGTATTGGTAATTTAAATATTAGACATTTTAAGTTTTGATCATTTGAACTTAGACATTTTAACTTAGGACTATCTGACCGTTTGACATTTTCGTTTTTGACATTTTGAACGTTTTACATTTTAATCGTTAGACATTCAAATTTTTGACATTTTGAACTTTGCCATTTTAAGTTTAGACATTCTAACTTTAGACATTCTGATACGTACCCATAATATTAGTAGGATTCTGATTCGACCGACGAGTCTTGTTTAAAGTATACTTACAGGGTGTTTGGAAATAGCCTTAGGGCTGGTTTACATTATCTTAGTCTTTAGTAGAGTGCTTTAGGAGAGTAGAAGTTCATTACGTGGTGTGTTTGACGTTCTTTTAAAATCGACGAACATGCCAAGCAATGTATTTCTACTCGCTACTCGACTCGATCGTCTACTTGACTAATGTAAACCAGGCCGAATATGGTACATAGGGTCCATCAAACTGAACTGTTGGAATAAACACAAATAAATAAATAATAACTTTTTACAGTTGTATTTTGGTGTCCCTAAACTACGGTGTCCCCAAAAAACTATAAACCTACGAACAACTTTTACTATGGGACCAACTCTGAAATCGCGAATAAACCCCACGTGTTTCATACATTTTGATATATTATTTTTTGTATGAAACAGCTTATTTTTTTGCGTTTGCATAGTTGGTCTCCCAGTAAAAGTTGTTCAGTTTGTTGGTCCCTTTCTACCATATTCGGATTCATAAGGCTATTTACAAACCTTGTACTCGTAGAATCAATCAAAATATTATCAATTAACAGTCATCATGCTTTCACGTGCTAAATATCGATAATTCTGCAGTCATAGATAAATCTTTAATACAATTTTAAGTTTATCATAAAACGTTATCATTGTTCACGTGTAAAAAATACTGTTTTCTATAGGTTAGGTACTGACTTATCCGATAGGAGCGATACATCTACGAGTATTAATATTATTGCTTTAGATTTATTACGCTATCTATGAAATTATTTATTATGGTCCACAGAAATATATCGAGATAGAAGAAAAGAGCGCTTTCAAAATGTATGGGAACCTAGCGTGTCGAATTTTTTGTACCTACGATGACGTCACGAGCGAGATTTAGTGATGGGAAATCAAAACCGCGCAGAACCGATTCAATGGTGCAAAACCGATCTTAAGAACTGAATCGATAGTTATTCCTTTGTCAAACTCGACGGAGGAATAAGAATCGACTTTAAATTTTTAGTTTTTAGTGTTCTCACGGCCCGGTAGCCATTCCAACATGGAAAGTATTCCAAAAACTATTCCAAAGCTTTGGTTCATTTTAGTACAAGTTTAAAAATCTAATGTTAATTGATTCGTCCACTCCATTTAACATGCGCCCGGGCATGTGGCAGGCCCCGACAGGCGCCGTCGCGCCGCGCCGCGCATTTGAATTTACCGACTTCCGAAGAGCGATCTGGCCTGTGGAAACTCTGGCCATGGGAACGCACCTTTACACGCGGCTATCCGATCCCGACCTCTACAACATCAAAAATAACATCAAAAACATCAAAAATAAGTCAAAGAACATAAAGGTTCTTTGACTTATTTTTGACCGCGCCCCGTCCGGGCGTCGAGGCAGGCGGAAAACAGTGAATAAAAAGCACTTCTAACACTATTTTGGTGTTTGAATTTAGAACACAATTCGACCTCCATCTCACTTACAACCTCCTTGCGCAAAAAATATTCTATTCAATCAGACGCCTTGTGCAAAGAATACTCGACATCACGGACCTGCATATATTTACACTGGACAGGCTTATGTCAAACTGTTTTTGTGCCTATTTGATTTCCGCCATTTTGGCGCTGTAGGACGTAGCGTGAGCATAGCGTGCGGGACATGGTACTAAAGTTTGAAGTCTGGAGAGAACTATTTTCATATTGTTCGTCAAAATTAGTTCTTTAGACGCACGCTAGTGGCGCTTCAAATAGGCACAAAAACTTAGCTGTCAAATCATACAGACAGCCAGTCAAGTTAAATAAAAAAAATGTTCATGTCAGTGCTCGACATACAAACTTCTTATACAAATAATATTATTGTTTAAATATTTATTTTTCTCGCAGGTATTCATGGTATAAAGTATAGTATGCAACTCTTGAATAAAACGGATTGATAACGAGCAGTTTTCAAAAAGCAGTTTAAGAAAAAAATTAGTACATAAAAAAGAACTAGATGTCGTTGTTCAACTAAGTAGGTAGGTTTTTAAGAAAAAAACAAAGGATGAAACGTAATTACTTTTTTTTATCATACGTTTGTTGAGTATTGGTTTGTTGCGTTGTGCGTTGGTTGTCCGTTGGTGTGTTCCGAAGAACTTTTCTCTGACTCTTAGCACAGTTTAGTAGAAATATTTTTAAAAAATCTACCTAGAAGTAGCGCCATATATCGACATAAAATTATACTAAAATTATCAGCTGTCAGAAAATCGCTTATTATCGAAATTCATGAATCACTCGACACTTGAATCATTCCCTGTGGTCGTGATTCAATCGTTAGAATCCTTCACTTGCTCGTGATTCATCTATTAAATAAGATTCTACTGATACCTAACAAATTAAAAATTAATATATTTAAGGATAATACAATCTTTCACCTATTTAACTTTAGATTCAAGGAAAAACTTTGTTTATTGATCATAATCAACTTCATTCCTTTTTCGAAAATCGATTCATTTTTTGTTAGAATCGAGTCAAAAAATCGAAACGTACAACACTATTCTCTCAATCGGACAGAGGAATGAGGAAATGCTCTTAACCTCGACGTTCAGTGGACACAATAGTATCGACAGCTGCGATTTTCATTGCGTGTTTACAAGGCATACCATAAAAATCATGTCATTCAAAACCCGCAATGAAAACTTACGCGTAGCTATACATTCACTATGTAATTATCATGTTAAAAGTGATACTGAATCTAAATTAATTCGTTTAAAAATTAAATCAGGGGTTATTTATGTTGAAAAGTACATATCCATGAAAGGAAATATCACCATTTTCTCAGCTAACTGTTTTTGACGAACTCTTGCAAGAAACTACTGCACAATTAATCATTTTCGTTTCTGAGTGACGCATGTTTTCATGGCAATGGTCTCAAGCGGACTAACTTAGGCAGAACAAAAGTTTGACCGTGGATCAAACTTTTTTCACGCAAGGTAGTACACTTTTACCGTCTATCTCGATATATGTCTGTGTTATGGTCCTTACACCATTACCGAGTCCTTACCTTTTGTATATGTTACGGCTAATACCCGAAGTGCTGCTAAACCTAGTTTTAGCCGGCTAAAACTAGGTGATCTGCTTTACCCCTGTAGGTCCCGAATATAGGTTAGAAATTTAAGGCGAGCGCGAAGCGCAGCGTAGCGCGAAGCGCAGCGTAGCGTGAGCCTTAAATTTCGAGGTAATTTTTTTTAACAGACAACAGAAAAACCTTTTTTAATACCCCATGCTACACCTAGTTTTAGCCAACAGCTATCGGTTACACCTAGTTTTAGCCGGCTAAAACTAGGTTTAGCCGCACTTCAGGTATTAGCCGTAACATATACACCGTTAATTTTTAAATATATCTAAAAATAAAATGGGGATTTCAGACCACGTGAACAAACAACTTTTACTAAGGAGCCAACCACGGAATCTCGAAAAAAACAGCTGTTGCGTAGAAAAGTACAACATCGACTCGACTATAATGTATGGAACAGCAGATTTTTTATAGCGATTCCGTGGTTGGCCCCATAGAAAAGGTTGTTCATTCACGTGGTCTTAAATCACCATTTAATTTTTAGATATACTTAAACGGTGTATGTGTCACGGCAATATGCCTTTTACTTAAAAACCTACCTACTTAGTTGTTAAACGACTTGTAGTTCTTTTTTATATACTACTTTTTTTTCTTAAACTGCCTTTGGAAAACCACTCATTGTAATAGCATAATGATGGTATTATCGCGCCAGTCCTTTTGACAATAATCGCCTTGCTGACCTTAATGACGTCAAATTTTCGGGACATGGTAGGCATAAGCATGTTGATTTAGATAACAATTTAGCTAAGTCGTTAGTTCAGAATAACGGTGGTTGTGGCCCGGAAAATCGACTTATGTAAATCCCATTACTTACGTAAAATCCTTTTGTTATATACGTCTTGCAAGAATAAAAACATTAATATTGATTTCACTTTTGTTTTCTCCTTTACTTAGATGAGATTGAACTATCAAAGGACTTGAACAACTAGGAACCCAAACTAAAACAATAAGTAGTTGAAAACTAAAACAATATCGAATTAACTAAGTCATTAGTGTCCAATCAAAACTAACATGTGCTAATGATATAAAGATCAAAGTTCTTTGACGTGTAGTCCGATAGCACGAACTGCCCTGTGAGAAGTTTATCTTACGACACAGTGTTTGTCGGTGTGAACGACTCGTTTATGTGTAAACGTGCCTTATCTTCCCGACCGATAGATTCTGCATCATTTGCGTCGTACTCGGCTATTATGACAATATTATGTAGCTATCTTCAGTGAGTGGCAGAATTACTTTGTTAATGAGTACCTACATATATTATGTATCTATAAGAAAACAGATAACAATCATACCTAGAAAGAAACCGCACTCAATATTTATAAATGTAGGCAGTATATTTTACAAAACTAACTACATAGGTGGATGACGGAAAAAAAATACCCTTTGTAGGTACATCTACCTAGTACACACTAGGTGGATCATGGGAAGAAAAACTACCCCTGATACAGCCAGGTGAACTTCATAGGTGGACAGTGGTCCACCTATGAATGAAGTGATGAAACCAATAAAGTGAACACACTTTCTTTTCCCCTTCTTTGTTTGTTCCGCTTTCACGTTTTAACTACTGAAACACATTTGATGATGAGTTCACATTATGAAATGTTCCCGAGGTATAGAAAAAAAAATCTCCGCACAGACGAAGTCACGGCCGTGACTTCGTCTGTGCGGAGATTTTTTTGCACTGGCGTCCGCTCGTATTCCATCCACTTAATTCTCGAAAATAATGTTATTAATAAAATTTCCGTTTTAATATGTGTTACTTATAAAATTAATAAATACTGAGCTATGTTTAAATCTTCATAGATTCATAAAAGCGCTACATAATGCCTAAATTATTTCATCGTAGACGTGAACAGAAAATCCGTAGCGCGCTACAGACGTCCATTTCGTAGCAAAGATCTTACGTAGGTACGGTACAATATTAATTTAAAACTTTGTGTAAGTATACGAGTATATTATCATGCTCTAAGATATTATCTCTGCCAGCTCCCAGTTATACATTCGATATTAAAATTATTTGTTGTGATACCCAATTAAGTAAATAAAGGTAAGTAGGTAAATGATGCCGATATATTTCGACACAATTTATTTATCAATGAAATACTTTATTCTATTATAGGTAGGTTAGGTACCTATGTGATTTTAAATATTGGAAATACTTTTCCTTTCTTTGAAAGAAAAACATATTGCTGATTAATATAATCCATTTTACCTAGGAGTTAATTACTTACTAAAATCGGAACGTTAGTAAAATGCTTCCGGGCAAGCTTTTTATTAACCGATTTTTAAAAAGGACGTTATCTTTACAAAGGAAGCAAATGTACGCATCTAAAAGATATTCCAAAGGGACCATACATAGAACAACAACGTGAAAAGGTTTAGGGACGCAATAATTGGGAAGAAGTAAGCGGGAACAAACGTTAATAGGCCCTTGGAGGAAATTGTTTAGCGAAAACAGCCATTAATTGCAGGCAGTGTAGGAAAGAAGAGTATGTTACTGTATTTTTGTTTATGGTAATTACCACACATTATCACAGTGATAAAACATGGGGTATAGGTTGTCGTTGTTATGTTAATGGTACGTATGGTTCCACCTTAAATTAACCACAAATGGTTACAATACAGATTTGTGGGATTATGTTCATCAGATGAAACCTTACAGAGCATGTGGGAGACTATGATAATACGTTCAGAGACACAAGGTGAAATTATGGCGAAAAGGTAAGCCGTTGTTCTACAAAAATGTTGTAATCTGCATAGTGGATCGGTGGGGTGGGATTTTTAAAAAGTAAGCCGATGGAAATCGGCTTGTATGGACCCTTCGCTACTGATAGACACCCATCCGACATCCTCATACAGCAGCACTGAAAACTCATTAGTAGATTGTGTTCTTTGATAGAGAAACAAATTGCCACTGACTGAATACTTTAACGTGTTATTAGGAAGAGAACGTGAAGTTTTTAGCCGCCTCTGTGGTATAGTGGTTCGCCCATTCGTGTAAGACGCAGGGATCCCGGGTTTGATTCCCAGGTAGGGGGGTATAATTTGTACTCGGTTTGGTTGGTGGTAGAGCTTATTTCAAGCCCGCCTGGCTAGCTATCACTATTTACCTAAGTCTAACGCCATAGCAACAATTTGAAAATTGCGTTGTGTTTCGGCAATTAGAGGTAAGATAGCCAGTTCCTCAGTGATGAGGATGCCGGGTGTAGTACGCTTACTTTTATCGTCACTTAACATCAGGTGAGTTGAAGGCCAAGCACTAACCCGTTGTGGATAAATAATAACAGATAATCATACATACATACATACCAGTCATGCAAAATCCTTTTAGCCGTTGTCGGGTAAAAAGAAAAGTGAAGTTTCGCGATATTTCCTTTTCAAAACTTCCGCTCCTATTAAAGCAGAAAATAATGTCGCAACTCTTAATTTACTCATTTTCTGTGAACTATGGCCAAATGAGAGGTGTTCCCGTTTGGCCCCCTTCTTAATTACAGACGTTTGGAGTCGCGCCAGGGACCATTATGTGCTCCCTGAATTACAGAGCCCGCGAAATCTTATTCCACTGAAACTGAATAACGTCATCGTATTTTATTTGTTATGGATAGGTACTTCATTTTGGAACGTATATCGTGTATGTATGCATTTTATTGGAAGGCATATTATTATATTATTACTTACGTTTATAGAATTTTATCATTTTGAAGCTCTCGAATGAAACATTTCAGTGAAAACAAATAATAAGTACATTGGAGTATATCGGTGGTTAAAACAGCCGCCCAAATTGCTTTACGAATGCTATTATTCTATCCATTACAGTCGCTGACCCTAAAGACCACACAACAAATACTATTACAGTCACAGACCATACGACAATGCTACATACATCACAGTTCAACATAAAGTTGGGAAAAGGTATCGCAATAAAAAATATTGGTTCCTACGTATTTCGTTACAACGGCCCGGCCACAGCCAGTGCGGCAGGCGGCGTTCAATAATCACTGCGCGCTATCTCGATCACGGCTTCTCAGCTCGTCGTCACCACCGCGCAGTGATTACCGAATTCGCTTGCCGCGCCGCCTACCTCGCCGCCTGCTGCGCTGGCTGTCGCCATGTCATAACATAAGTAGTATTAAAAAACAATTCTGAACAATAGTTTTCTAATCTTTTAATCAGTACTAAACTATCTTGAAAGTTGATGAAAAGTTTCGATAGCACTCGTTCCATTTCTGGTAGGTTTGTCGCCCAAAACAATATAAACTCCTTATCTCCGGTACTCCACAGCAATGAACTTGCAAACTTCTGCCAGTATCTGAAATACTTACCTACTATGCCGGTGGTCAGAGACGTAGCGTGTAGCGGTGTGGACGACGAGAACTGGGAGAAAGGCCTTTTTATAGTGTCCAATATCTCGTGGTCATATTGCTTTGATAACCTAATAGATCACGTGGGTATAGTATGCCTAGCGAGGAAATTTATATCCTCGCGGTCATACTGGTATGACAAACTTGTATGGTTTAAGAAAACAGGGTTGTCTTTTAGCTTGTTAGTGTAACATCAAAAGAATCACCGCTTGATGTCACTGGCGTAGGAAAGGAGAGCGGGTAGGCCGTGCCCACCCCAGAACAGTCTGGTACCCACCCCAGAAAAAAGTGATCAAATTTTTTTTTTTATCTTCTTCAGATTAGTGGAAGCATAATTTACTGTTATTTTAAATGTGTGTTGCGAACTAAACGTCTAAGTATCATTTTGGATATTCAATTCATTAGGTAGTAGGTACCTATATCTACCATTCCCCATGATCTCCGCTCGTCGCTATTCTCGCGGCCATACCCGTTTTGAACTCCCAAGTCATCAACGCAACATCCAAGTGGGTTGTGTGAGTTGTGTCAACGGAAACGACTCGAACTGGGTCACCGGCGTCTAATGAACGCCCGACCCTGGGCAGCGTGCGATGCGACTTACTTTGACGTATGGAAAAGGCAGGACTATCTTCGCATAAGCATGTTCATTAATATCATAATATCATCATCATCATCATCATCATATCAGCCGCACGACACCCACTGCTGGGTATAGGCCTCCCCAAGGATTTTCACGACGATCGGTCCTGCGCTTCCCACATCCAGTGGCTTCCGGCAACCTTCACCAGATCGTCGGTCCTCCTTGTCGGGGGCCTACCCATGGAGCGGCGATATCATAATATAAATGATTATTATTAATCAGAACAGCGTATATGCGATTAGTCTCCTCGTGGCGCCATCATTAAATTAAAAGGGCTGCATTAATAATAAACTAAATCAAACGCATAGATTTAAGCTAAGGTTCTATAGTCTATTTACAAACAATAAGCTCTGTAAAATATAGTTCGTTGTAGTAGCAGTAGGCTTATGTGCCAAAAGTGGTCACTTTTTGCTTTTTTGCCTATTACTGCTACTACAGATTAATTCCGAAGAGGGCGGCACTATGAGGGCACTAATCGTCTTAATATTGTGACTAGGGGAATAGGTTGATGAATAATTATTGGGGCAGTTTGAATGTAAGTAAGTACCTACGTATTGCTCTAAATAATATTTTATCCTTTGGATTGGTTATGTATGCAAACGAACTAATATTTTATCCTTTGGTTTGGTTATGTAACTTTTCATACCATAAAATATTCATAAGTGTTTCAATCTCTTGAAGTAGGTACTTCTGCGGTGAGAAAAAGAGGAAAATTGGGAAACTAAGTTGGAATAGCTCTGACCCAAAAACCGAAGAACATATTAATTTCTAATGACTTGAACTAGGAAGATATTTAATTTTGATGAAATAAGACAAGGATATTGAATAAGGTTTGGGGTAAAAGATAAGATCTGGTTTTAACTTTGGGGAGGATAGCGTGCGAATATTATTATAACATGAAACTTTTGTGCAATTACTTGATGATATCGACCTGATGAATACATGTTTATTAGAAAAAATAAACTTCAAGTTACTGGTAGAGATATTTATAATAAGCTGTGTTATGTATAAAGCTCGAATTTGAATTAAAAAAGTAGCTGTGAGCGAATTTGAATAGATCTATCGAATACGTTGGTACCCATAGACATAGAAAAATTTTCGGTTGGTACCCTACCCTACCTATCACTTTTTACTGCCAATCTTCACAAGCAAATACCTAACCATTTGTAAAAAAAATAGACGTGTTGACGGTATTATCACAAACTGACAGTAAATAACAGCAATATTATAATGTATCATTATCTATTGTAACAGTTCAAAATTGAACATGTTTCTTTTATCTCAAATATTGATCCGGAAGCGGGCAAAATACAACCTTTGAGTATCCCAGTAATGCAGGGGTCAGGTTTCATGATTTCTGTAGGTCTTATTCTTTGTCGGTTACCTTCTTTATCACATTCCAGAGGGTCCACAATTTATGGCTAGTTAGAGGTCTGTAAAAATACAAAAAAATCCAGGGTTGGAAAAATAGTTGTAAACACAAATAAGTAAAGTTATGCGATTAATCAAATAATAAATTCATTGAATAACTTACCATGAAGAGGGTGGTTATTCTCATTTTACTAAAAGAATGGTTGTTTATGCAATTTGTGAGGTTATATTGCATTTCATCCTGCATTCAAAATATAGTTGCACTGACGATAGAACGATGTTCTTATAACACAAATCCATTGTTCATATGCACTTTATAAGCTTATGATTGCAATATGCAAATTCAACATTGACAAAATATCCGTATTGAGTTGTATGTTAGCGTTTGAGAGAGAGTTTTCTTAATGATTGAGGTAAAGTAACATTCAGTTTGATTGGGGGCATTAATTTTACTGACATTTTACATTAAATCGTGTTTCACAAAAGAAAAAATGCTAACTTATTTTTGATACTTACAAGGGAGGTTGTTGTAGTAATGAGTTGTTATAATAAACCATTGGTTTACGCCTTCTTTGATCATCACTACTAGGGATACAAGTTATTTCTTGAGAAAAACAAAAAAACATTTACATTTTGTTATTTAGTTAGGTTATGAAGAAAATTATGACAAAGATTAGATTACTTTGATAGAAAAAAGGGGTCCTGTCAAATAAAGCAGACTAGGTTAAGGGGGTCCGATGACCTAGCGATGAGTTTGTTGAGATACTTTGTCAATAGGGCACAAATAGAAAAAAATGTAGAAATATCGTATATAGCATTCACATAACAAATGTTAGTTCAAAGTTCAAAAATTTCATTGCAACAATATAGAATCATTAGCGCAGCTATGTTAAAACTAGACGGAAAATGTTAGAATTTAAATTTTTAGATTTAACTTCATAGATAAAGCTTAGAAATATAAACTCAATAGCAATCAATAAAAGAAACAAATAAATTTAACTAACTTTAGAGTTATTTTGTTAGCGCAAACGTTATTGCTATTTTCTTTATGCTATTTCGGGAATTATTAGAATGAGCGTTTTTTTTTGACGAGCGTTTTTATTACCGCCCATCTTGATTATGATAAGTGAGGACGTAGAATTGAGGTTTAAAATCTTGGAGAAGTATTGGGATGGATGGAAGTAGGTAAATTAAATGTAATAGGTCTAATCTACTGTCAACTATATTAAATGAAAGAAGATCATAAACTCTAGAGAAAAAAAATATATTGTATTAGGCTTGTTCAGTTAGATCGGCAGCGGGGCATAAGTCGTGGGGTCGGACTTACGAACGATTATTAATTCTATAGACTTTTGCAGCCATTACATGGTCATGCAAGCGTTAGTCAGGTTCAGTTAGTCATAGCTTGTGTCTGTGGTTAAACTGACAACAAAACCTATTGTGTAATCTATGCCTTAGTTAGATTGAAGTATACATAGTACATAGAAATGTCATAGATGGCGTTAGTGGTAATTAAAATTCGAAATCGGTGAAAATAAGAATTGCGTTTGCATTGAAAAAAAAATAGATTTGTGGGCTAATGAAATATAAACTAGTTGAATCAATTGGTGGACTGTTCGTTTACGTTAAAAATACATTTAGGATCATTTATTTAAAGAAAAGAAATATAAAATAAGAACGAATGACGGATAGAAGAACGAATGATTAGTAAGCTAACGGCATAGATCCTTTGGATTGTCATTCATTGAGATTCGTTCGATAGTTCATTTTGACAGATGTCATTGTCAAAACTGGCAACCAAGTCGAAACTTGTAGGGTGACCAGATGCTGTTTTAGTACGGATTCTGTATAATTCGCGCCTCTTTCCGAGTGTAAGTATATTGTAGTTAAATTGGCGACTACGAGTATTTTCGGTATATTTTGATTATTATAGAGTTTGGGAAACGCACCGTTATGTCCTCGCGAACGTTGTTGTTAATAGAGTGCCCGGATTTAACTTACATTTCTTCAGATTTAAAGTTCAGTAATTTGAAAAAAAATTATTAGGCATATAGCATTAGGCGGATTTGTGTAAAAAGTAGCTGGTCACCCTAGTATGTTTATCAACAAACAAAACGAAAGGTTATATTTTATTTTGTCGAAAATTAAAACCTTACAAATATGGATTTATGTGTTAGTTGTTTGTGAAAATGTTATCAAATAGTTAATGAATAATATAAAAGAGAGTTAGCGGAAATGTGCGTGATAAAACAAGTTTTAAAAGTGTCAATTTTATAACAAAACTCGAGTTGGAATGTTATGAAATTTATAACTGATTGTAAGTAGATTTTGCCAAAATACTTATAAGGTAATTTGATAAGAGGAGGGACGATATTGTTTGTATTTCAGAAAACATGTTTAAGTACATGAAGGTTTTACAATGAACAAAACTTAATAATATGGTTTAAAAATCTTATGAGTATTTGTAGATTATGTGAGATAAACGCACAATCCAAATGGGAAGCTAGAGTGATGGGTGACCGTATGTAAATAATGAGAACATTTGCTAATAGCATCTCTAATTAAACGAATATTTTTGGGAGTAAATAAGATAGAAACGTTATGACTAAAATGCGGGTTTTAAGTAAGCTTAGATTAAGGATAGTATTTTGACCTTTGATGATGGGGGTCGGAGAATACTTAGGTAGCCTTTACAAGCGAATTAGAAGCAAATAGTTATTTACTGAATTAACCTTAAACTTATCGAACCGAACGTAGACACAACAGTCTTGGGTGTTGGAATAGGCACGGTAGTTGTTAGTTAATAAATTTAGTGTATGAGCCAAAGGTTTAAAGTTGATTTTTAAATAAAGAAATACATAGGTATAATAAATATTTAGTGAAATAGTCAGGTTGCCATAGGATGTTTAATAGAATTTAACTATGCTTAGAAAAAAAAAATTCAAAGTTTATAATTTCAAAAAAAAAATTGTGAAATAACGATGAAGATTCAGGTTAATTTTAAACAGCAACTATTAGCAGCCCGCGACTTCCCTTAAATTAATAGGATTATGGAGTAATGATTTTTGTAGTAAATTTATTTTTAGTTATCGCTAACGGTTAGAGCGGAATGTTGAAGTATCAAGTTTGGTTGTGCGTTACAGCGCTATGATAGGCATCTGTTTTCTGCGATAATGACATTGAAAATGGTACAACTGAGAAAAGGCTTTGCTATTAAGGTTTTATTTAGCGTACAGTTTTAAAATCATTAAGTTAATCTTGTATTGTTTATTACTAGAAATACTAGTAGGTAAATGAGGTCAATTATATTTATGGCATTTTTCGCTGGGTTCATTTGCGATCAAATGCGGATTAAATGTTTGGTTTTATTCAGAACTATCGTATATGTCGGACCAACCTAACTTTTAATTCTTGATTCGAAGTATATATGATGACGGTTTTATTGAGAGTTGACTTAGAATTCTACCTTGTTATAAGAAATAAAAATAACTTATCTATGTAATTAATTACATCATAATTAATTTTATGGGTAAAGCGTAGGGTGACAAAAGTTAACGGAACCAAAAATAAATAATTGAAAATGAAAAAAATTAAGAAATGTAAATGAATTAATTAAAACTAAACAAATAAACTATTCGGTATAACATTAGAACTAACTCGCGTTGCTAAAACTAAAATAAATATTTTATAATAAAACAAATTAAGATTTGGGAGCATGGTTTTGTCGTATCCAAATTATTGGATATTATAAAATCAAGCTAATTAGGGACGTGTGCTAATATTTTATATAGATCTGACCTTACACTAAAGCAACAGACAATTAAGACTCGCCATGGGGAAACCGGTCCGAGTTCGTCGTGCGCCAAAGCGATATGAGTCATCTGAGGAGCCGGCAGAATTAGTGGAGGTTCCACATAGTTCCCGCCAGTCAGAATCCGAGGTTATAGAAAATAGAGAGCCTCAACCGGTAGAGGCAAGACAGCGGATAGTAAAGACCATAATGAAACCGAAAGTAACGCGATCGCGCGAATTAATGACAATACAAAGAATGCTGAATCGCACGGTAGGCGTGTTAACTAAGAGGATAGATGACCTAAGCGATGAAGTTAAAAGGACTCAAGGTTCTAATCAGGATACTAGTGAGGTCGAAAAATCGCCAGTAGTTGAAGCAACACCGATGAACGATGCGGAAATAGAAAGTAGGAATGTGATTAAGGAGTCTAATGCGATTGAGGATATTCAGAAGTACGTCATTTGTAACATCAAAAATATACAGTTAGATAGACCTAAATTTGGGGATTCGTCGATACATCCGGTCGATTTCATTGAAGATTTAGAAACTTATTTGAAGAAGGCGGGGAAGGCTGAAAACGAATTAAGTTTAATACAAGACTGTTTAACTTCGAGTTCGAAAGACTGGTTTAGAGTATATAAAGGAAGATGGACAGGGTTGGCTGATTTTAAGGTAGATTTCTTAAAAGCATATTGGGGAGAGAATGAACAAAATGAGTTGAGAAGGAAGATAGTGCAAGGCGTATGGAATAGGACGGAGACGCCCACCATGGTGGAACATTTTTTGAAATTGACAGTCAAGGCGCAAATGTTAAGCTACAGCATTCCAGAAACACAATTAATTAGCGATATCATTCGACACTATCCGAAATATATTCAACAAGCGTTCGTGACCAATAAGATAGGAAATGTAATAGAAGCGGCGGAATTTTTAAGAAGTATGGACAACATACAGAAACAAGAAGTACCGAGCACTTCAACATCTAAAAATTCTAAGGATTGGGAACAGAAGAAAAGAGGCATTCAGCAAAATTATAGGCAATGGCAGAAACCTAGAGAGAATCAAGTACAAGCGGTTAACTTAAATAGTAATAATACTAATGTAGATGGTAGCGAAGTGTTAAACTAGCGGAAGCGGAGACTGGTAAAGAAAGAGGAAGGTTTAACGCTATACATTTGTCTAGGTATTATAAGTAAAATTTAATGTCATGTCTAATTTTAAGGAAAAGAAATGTTTTATGTTATGTTAACTACGTGAAGATGTAAATTTAAGTTGATTAATAAATAATAATGGGGTATAATTGTATAAAGTCTGTTGGGAACGGGAAAAGCCTATCTGAACTTACAAGAAAATTAAGGACTCAATTTTAAGAGAAAAAAAAAACCAGGCTAAGTAAAAGTCACTAACCTTTATAGTGTTGCTAATAAGGTAACCCATCTTGTCATATGAAAGTAATTTTCTATTAAATTAACCAAAGTCCGCATAAACCAAATGGACGTTTTAATTATTGCGTTGCTTAAAATTGTAAGGTCAGATAGAGGGGAGAGTTGGCGGCTTTTCTTCTCGGGGGGGAAATTTTTCATAAGTATTTAGAGATATTGAAAGGTTTTCTGCTAATATAACTAAAAAAAAAAAAAAAAAAAAAAAAAAAAAAAAAAAAAAAAAAAAAAAAAAAAAAAAAAAAAAAATACGGTTGGAAATAGGAATCCTAATAAAGGAACGGCGTTTGCAAAAATTTAAAATAAATAAAATTTGCTTTCGATGAACCAAACATATATATATGTCGCCGCGACGATTTATCGACGCTTCTGTTATTTATTTTTAATTATTTCCAATTGATTGATAAATTATAAGAACTCGATTTAAAAATACAAATTGTTATTTAGAAAATTAATAAGAGTAATTTTTATGATTCTATGAATTATTTTTATTGAAGATTAAGTGTGTTGATTAAGTAACAACTATGTTGTTTCCGAGTAAGTCACTTCTTTTGTTTACTTGCTTATCTGGCTTTAATTTACATCAAAAGAGCTTTGTTAAATCAAGAAATCAATTTAGAAATCACTTAGTAATGCTAATAATAGGCCTTTCGCCGAATTATTGTTAATAGGAGCAATTCGATTAAGTAGGTAGCAACAATGATGTTTCCGATTAAGTTACTACTTTTGTTTAATTGCTTATTTGGCTTTAATTTACATCAAATAAGCTTCGTTAAATTAAGAGATGAATTAAGAAATCACTTGGTAATGCTTGATAATAGGCTTTCGCCGATTTATTGTAAATAGGAGCAATAGCAGCGCCATCTACGCGCGTTAAAACAGTAATTTGCATTGGCGGGAAAGATGGCGATGCTTCTTGCTTGAGAAACGAATTTTTGACTCACTTTTGTGTTGATTTTCGAGCTGTGCACACATGTAAGTTGAACCTTTATAATTATAATAAAAGTTGATTAGTTTGTTAGACTTGCTTTTATTTTCTTCTCATAGCGAGTTTGTTTCACAGTATTTCCGAAAGCAGAAACATTCAGGTGTTGTCTTTTAACGAAGTTTAGATTTTCTTACCCCTGTTGTAGAATTGATGACTATAGTGATAGATAGGTCAATGACTTTGCTTATTTTAAACAGTCAGTTCATAGTCTTCCTTCGATAAGAGTTTGTTTTAAAGTATTTTAGGGATCAGTGATATTCAGGTGTAGCTTTTGAACGAAGTCTAGATTTTCTTTGATCGAGGTTAATTATTCTTGTCGTAGAACCGATGGCTATAGTGATAGCCAACGGTTCTGCTTATTTTAAAAAAGTTAGTTTTTAGTTGTTCTCCGATATCAGAAGTGCGCGATCGCCTACTGTCCCGGTCACCTTAAC
This sequence comes from Agriphila geniculea, assembly GCA_943789525.1. Classification (NCBI taxonomy): domain Eukaryota; kingdom Metazoa; phylum Arthropoda; class Insecta; order Lepidoptera; family Crambidae; genus Agriphila; species Agriphila geniculea. The sequence continues at coordinate 6,096,866 of OX038882.1, forward strand.
ATTTTCAGGTTCAAGCATCCATAATGCAATCAAGTACGCCAGCTGTATCGACGCAGACGACGAGTGATGCAGAGGCTGCAGAAACACCCGCGGAATCTACGGCAGCGACGAGTGCACCTACGCCGGTTATGTCGCAGCTACGTCTACCACCAGATGTGACTCCACTACAACAAGGGGGTAATGTACCACCTGATTTTTACTCTCACATGGTTACCATGATGCAATCTATGAGTGAACGGCTTTTAAGTCAGCCACATAGTGAGAAGATTAAAATAACAGATGTATTTTTGCCTTCATATGACCCAGACGGCAATGTTGGGGTTCGTGAATGGTGTGATCACATTTCTGTTGCAAAGAATACTTACCAACTTAGTGATTATGATATTCGTATGAAAGTAACCAGCTTGCTTCGAGGTCGAGCTAAAATGTGGGCCGATAACTGGCTCGTAACTACTTCGACTTGGGAAGAATTACGTCAAAATATTGTGACAACTTTCGAGCCTGAAAGCCGTTACTCGCGAGATGTGCTTAGATTTAGAGAACACTCTTATGAACCTTCTAAAGATATTGCTGAGTTTCTTACCCGGTCTTGGATTCTGTGGAGACGCGTGACTAAAGATAAGTTAGATAGTTGCGATGCTGTGGAAGCGGTGATAGGAACTATTAGTGATGAGCGGCTTAGGATTGAGTTAATGAATGCCAGAGCCACCTCGGTGCCCGAATTAATTTCTGTCGCCTCTTCTATCCGAATAAAGCGCCCCAATCAACAGAACCTTGATAGGCCACCGCAAAAGCGCTCTCGGTATTCCCTCGATAATCGAAACGCCCCCTCCTATTGTAATTTTTGTAAGATATCTGGCCACTCTTTTAATAATTGTCGTAGTAAAAGTATTACCAATTCGAATGTTCCTTCGACTGAGAAACCTCCCGTAACGTCTACCACCCAATCTAATTCTAGACAAAGTATCAAAAATTGTTCTTTCTGCTCTAAGTCGGGGCATACATATGAAACTTGTTATCGTCGTGAAAAACAGATAACATCTAATGTAAATTCAATATCTCAGAATAGATCTAGCTTAAATAGCATGCGTGTGCGCGTCGGTACTATAATTCTAAATGCCGTGTTTGATAGCGGCGCCGAATGTTCCGTTATGCGGGAATCTATTGCTGATAAATTACCAGGGCGTAGGTCCCAAACAGTTAGCTATTTGCGTGGTATAGGTCCCTTTCCGGTTATTTCTATGTGCTCTTTAACTACCATTTGTGTCATTGATAATATCAACATCGAGATTAAATTTTACGTTTTATCTGACTATGAGATGACTTCAGATGTCTTGATAGGTTCGAATATTCTAAACGAAACTGGTTTGAGCGTTGTAGTAACTCAAGATAGCGCGGTGTTGTGTTCACTCCCACGGGTAATGCACGTGCAATCAAACGATCCGTTATTTGAGAATATTAATCACGACTTAAATGAAGATTCACAGATTGAACAGCTTTTAATTTTGCTCAATAAATATTTAGATGTTTTTATTCGCGGTTTCGCAAAGTCACGGGTTAATACAGGCACGTTGGAGATTCGCTTGAAAAACAAAGATAAATTTGTCGAGCGAAGGCCTTATAGACTTAGTCCAATCGAACGTGAAAAAGTTAAAAACATAGTAAAAGAACTTCTTGATAATGACATTGTTCGCGAAAGTAAATCCCCCTATTCGAGCCCAATTATTCTGGTAAAAAAGAAAAACGGTGACGACCGTATGTGCGTCGATTATAGGGAGTTGAACGCCAACACCATCCGCGATCACTACCCCTTACCACTCATCGCCGATCAAATCGATCAATTGGCTGGAGGGAAATACTACACCTCCCTTGACATGGCATCGGGTTTTCACCAAATCCCGATCTCCGAAGACTCCATTGAGAAAACCGCGTTTGTAACCCCGGACGGCCTTTATGAGTACCTCACCATGCCGTTTGGGCTTTGTAATGCGCCTTCAGTATACCAGAGATGCATAAATAGGGCGCTAGGGTCTCTCTTAAACCCCGGAAGTGCTAGTAATGCTGGTGATGGTCATAACGATAGCGTTGCTCAGGTTTATATAGACGACGTCATTAGCAAATGTCGTGATTTTCAATCCGGACTTACAAACTTGGAGAGAGTTTTAGTTGCGCTACGCCAATCAGGATTTTCAGTCAATATCGATAAGTGTTTATTCTTTAAGCGGTCGATAGAATATCTCGGCAATGTTATTGAAAATGGGCAAGTGCGTCCAAGTCCTAAAAAGGTAGAAGCCCTAGTAAAGGCTCCTGTTCCAAACACGGTTAAGCAAATTCGTCAATTTAACGGTTTAGCCGGCTATTTTCGCCGTTTCATTCCCGATTTTGCGCGAACTATGGCTCCCTTGTACGAATTAACTAAACAGGGTACGCGGTGGCAATGGACTCATGCTCATGAACAAGCGCGTCAAAAGATAATCCACTATTTGACCTCCACACCGGTTCTCACGATATTCCAAGAAGGACAACCAATAGAGTTGTTTACTGACGCCAGTAGCCTTGGTTTTGGAGCGATTCTTGTCCAGATCATAAATGGCAGACAGCACGTGGTAGCCTACTTCAGTATGAGAACAACGGATATAGAAAGTAGGTACCACTCATATGAACTGGAAACTCTGGCCGTTGTTAGGGCCATTAAACACTTTAGACATTTTTTATATGGTCGCAAGTTCAAAGTTATTACCGATTGTAACGCCTTGAAGGCCTCTAAACATAAGCGAGATTTGCTGCCCCGTATACATAGGTGGTGGGCATATTTGCAAAACTTCGAATTTGAAATAGAGTACAGAAAGGGCGAGCGCATGCAACATGCCGACTTTTTAAGCCGAAATCCAGATCCTCTGACCGTCAACGTCACTACTAATAACATGGAGTGGATCAACGTGGAACAACGACGCGATGCTCAACTAAGACCGATTATAGACCGTCTACATAACGGAGATGAAGTCGCCGGTTATATACTCGAAGGTAATGTGTTAAAATTTGTAAAGAGAGATGAAATAATAGGAGAAATTAAGCTAATAGTTGTGCCTAAAGCTTTCCAATGGAGCCTCATAAATACGTTTCATTCTGCACTCAAACATCCGGGCTGGGAAAAGACACTCCACAAAATCAGAGAAACCTATCACTTTGATAGAATTAGCAGCACTGTTCGAGATTTTGTCGACAACTGTATTGCGTGTAGGACGTCAAAACAAACGTCTGGTGCAACACAGGTACGTTTGCATCCCATCAACAAGCCGTCAGTGCCATTCGAGGTAATACATATGGACATAACTGGTAAGCTGGGCACCCGCAACGAACAAGAGTACGTCGTGGTTACGATCGATGCATTTACGAAGTACGTGCTACTACGTCATACGAACGACAAAAGCCAGCACAGCACACTTGCCGCTTTAAAACAGGTAATTCATCTTTTTGGAGCTCCTCGACAAATCATAGTTGATGGTGGGCGTGAATTCTTGGGTGAATACAAAACCTACTGTGATAGATTTGGCATAGAGATACACAGCATATCACCAGGAGTCAGCAGAGCAAACGGCCAAGTGGAGCGCGTTATGGCAACACTAAAAAACGGTTTGATCATTATAAAAAACTACGAAACTCCAGATTGGCATACTGCGTTAGACAGCCTCCAGCTTGCCTTAAACTGCACCACACACCGAACGACTGGTACCACTCCACTTACACTTCTGACTCGACGACCAAACTGCGTACCTCCCGAGCTGTTGAACCTGGTCAATCTCGACAGCGCTTCAATCGATCCGGAGCTACTGGAACAGCATGTACAACGAAGGATGACCGAACAGTCAATAAAAGATAAGCAGCGATTTGATAGAGGTCGAGCAAGGATACGTAATTTCCAGCGTGGAGACTTTGTTTTGATAAAAAACAATCCAAGAAACCAAACCTCTTTAGATTTAAAATTTAGTGCACCTTACGAAGTTCACAGGGTTCTGCAAAACGACCGCTACCTAGTGAAAAAACAAAAAAAAAAAAAAAAAAACAAAAAAAAAAAAAAACAAAAAAAAAAGAAGATAAAAAAGGCAAAAAAAAAAGAACAAAAAGAAAAACATTATTGCTATGGCATGAGGGGCCTACAAATAGCAAACAAAAACATTTCATGTTTACACATTTTCAAACCTTATCCCGAAAGAAAAATAGTCCCCTGTGTACCACGGCGTTCGAGACCGCCCAGAGCACAGCATCAACCTGTCCAACAATCCTTTAGAGCCTCTGTTATAACAGCATCGACCTATCTCAACCCGTCCTTCCTTCTTTACTTTTAAGTTTATTATTGTTGTCTAGTGCATTGGCATATGCGCGCAGTACTTTCTTTACTACTATGTTTATTAATGATCTCTAGTGCATTGGCATATGCGCAGTACTTATAGAAACAAGTGCTTATTTATTGCTCTATACTGTTGTCGCGTGGAGTGAACAGTTTATGAATTTCGAATCGCTTACTAGTCCCTTAGGCTAGTGTGTACTGTGGAAGTGCCTAGCCTCAAAATATTTTATTTACATTCACAGATTATGATGCAGCCACAAGGAGCAACGCAGAGCACGCATTGCATATCAGAATGGCCGTGTCGCCGCGACGATTTATCGACGCTTCTGTTATTTATTTTTAATTATTTCCAATTGATTGATAAATTATAAGAACTCGATTTAAAAATACAAATTGTTATTTAGAAAATTAATAAGAGTAATTTTTATGATTCTATGAATTATTTTTATTGAAGATTAAGTGTGTTGATTAAGTAACAACTATGTTGTTTCCGAGTAAGTCACTTCTTTTGTTTACTTGCTTATCTGGCTTTAATTTACATCAAAAGAGCTTTGTTAAATCAAGAAATCAATTTAGAAATCACTTAGTAATGCTAATAATAGGCCTTTCGCCGAATTATTGTTAATAGGAGCAATTCGATTAAGTAGGTAGCAACAATGATGTTTCCGATTAAGTTACTACTTTTGTTTAATTGCTTATTTGGCTTTAATTTACATCAAATAAGCTTCGTTAAATTAAGAGATGAATTAAGAAATCACTTGGTAATGCTTGATAATAGGCTTTCGCCGATTTATTGTAAATAGGAGCAATAGCAGCGCCATCTACGCGCGTTAAAACAGTAATTTGCATTGGCGGGAAAGATGGCGATGCTTCTTGCTTGAGAAACGAATTTTTGACTCACTTTTGTGTTGATTTTCGAGCTGTGCACACATGTAAGTTGAACCTTTATAATTATAATAAAAGTTGATTAGTTTGTTAGACTTGCTTTTATTTTCTTCTCATAGCGAGTTTGTTTCACAGTATTTCCGAAAGCAGAAACATTCAGGTGTTGTCTTTTAACGAAGTTTAGATTTTCTTACCCCTGTTGTAGAATTGATGACTATAGTGATAGATAGGTCAATGACTTTGCTTATTTTAAACAGTCAGTTCATAGTCTTCCTTCGATAAGAGTTTGTTTTAAAGTATTTTAGGGATCAGTGATATTCAGGTGTAGCTTTTGAACGAAGTCTAGATTTTCTTTGATCGAGGTTAATTATTCTTGTCGTAGAACCGATGGCTATAGTGATAGCCAACGGTTCTGCTTATTTTAAAAAAGTTAGTTTTTAGTTGTTCTCCGATATATATATATATTATAAAATTTAAAAATAAAAACTTAACGGATAAATTGGAATGTGAGGTATTTTTGTTAATAATATTTAAAATTAAAAGGATGGTTAAAGTAGTAATATAAAAAAAAAATTCTATATTTATATACACACTTGGGGTCGAGTATTATTTGAGAAACTTTAGAATAGGGAGGCATATTAAGGAAAGAATTAGCGTAGAGTGGCATAATAGGAAAGTTGCGTAATGTAGCGTAGATATGCGTACTAATGGGATGTTTAGGATAAAGTGGTTTTAAAGCGTAAAGCGTTACTATTGCGTAAATTAATTGCAATCTTTTGATGTAATTTTGCGTAGAATTCATATGGTGACAAATCGACGAATTTAATCTTAACATTGAAATTATATTACAAAATCATTATCATTATTTGTATATATTTTGTATTCAGGCTATAGCTATGATATGATCTTGGGTGGCGTATATGTAGGCTAGTGAATGACGATAGTGGTTGCTGTGTAATGAGAAAAGATGAATAAAATGAGAATCTAAATTAGGATAGGAGTATGTATGAAATGATGATTTAAGAGAATGAATAGAATGAGAAGTTGACGAGAGAAAGGAACTGAAATTAAAATATTTTAATTTAATTTAATTAAATTACATAAATAATAATACATTATGAAATTACTTAAAACAGTGTCACAAAAACCTATTTAGGTTTGACCGTACACTATCTGCATTCATCATCTTGTACAATAAATATCACAATAAACAATCAATAAAATTGTAGGGTATTCATTCATTATCTACGATTTGCTTACGAATAGTACTTTATTTTTTCTCTCTCTACCTGCCCAGTCCGACCAACGCACCAACGGCTACGAGCGCAAGCTCACGGGTGGATTTCTGAGCATTCCATCTTCGTGCAAATTAAGACATTTTAGAAATTAACGTTACTTTGTTAATTATGCATTCAAATACAATAATAATTCTATTCATTAATTATTAATTTAATTAGTTAGGTAAATATTATTTTTATTATACTTTTTTTAATTAATTATATTTATTATTATTATCAGAAATAAAATAAAATTAAAATTTAAGATTAAAATTTGAAATTAGCAGTTGTTATTAATAAAAATCAATTAACTATTTATCTTTTTTGCAGTAGTGAGGATAAGAAATATTGTTTTAGTTTAATTTTGATGTTGCTTTCATTTATTTCTTGTTTTAGTGTTATGGGAAGATCATTTATTAATTTTGGAACTTGGTATTGTAGCAATTGTTTGCCGTACAGATTAGTAAACCTTGGAACTATTAATGTAACTTTAGCAGCATTGCGTGTCTGTCTGTTACGGTGAATGACTTTACATAGATCACTGTTGAAGAAACCATCTGTTAACAAAAGATATTTGACCTGACTGTGTACCGGTAGTACAGCACAGTGGTGGAAAAGCTCATTGTGATTATCTTGATAGCGAGTTTTAATTTTTGACGGAACAATAGCTTTCAGTTTTCTCAATTGTAACCTATATATTGGATCAAGATGAGTTTTGCATGTTCTATAGATTCTATATGGAGGGCTTTGGATTATAACATATGTGAAACCTGAATGCAGACTTATTATTTTTCCAAGAGATAGGACCACCACACTGCTCTGGCGTTTGGTTTGTGCTTGCGGCCGGGCCGGCGTTTAGGGTTGACAAAATAGAATTTCGTACAGAAGGACTTTTGGTGTTAGGTTAGAGAAAAAAAAAGAGAGAAAACAAACACTATTGACGTTTGTAACTTGTCCTGGTGTGAACGACTGTCTGAAATTCATACTACACAAGAAGCTGACAAGCTAATTTCAAATTCGGCAACTGCACACTCTCCAAGGTGATATTAAGGTTGTTCCAGAGTCTTAAGTGAGCTTTTGGAAATATATGGTCTGTGTATATGATCACCGCTAAACCTTTGGTTTGGAAGGAGGATTACAATGTTGTGGAGGGATACAACGAACGAATACGTTTAATCTTTTCATAAGGTAAGAAAAGAGCCTATTTTTTCGGGTAGGCCTAATCTGGGCTGTAGCCTCACAACCTGCACCTTACCATAGTGTTGTACAACTCTGGTGCTGAATATGCATACGACGGAATTGGCAAAAGCAACAAATACTTAAAACTCGCTTAATAATCTCTGATATGGTCTTGGTTTAAATACACTCTACAATCTTAAATTTTCATTTACACTAGGGCTCACCCAACAATTCTTTGATCTTGGAGAAGTAATATGATTAGGGTTATTAAAAAAAAAGGGGGGAAGATTGTGTATCTTTGGGGTAATATAAATATTTGAGATTCGAGGAGAAAATTTTACTTCGGATCCAATACGTTGTATTGTCACCTGCGTATAAATTTTGGGGTCGAGCTGTAACAGTTCAAAATTGAACATGTTTCTTTTATCTCAAATATTGATCCGGAAGCGGGCAAAATACAACCTTTGAGTATCCCAGTAATGCAGAGGTCAGGTTTCATGATTTCTGTAGGTCTTATTCTTTGTCGGTTACCTTCTTTATCACATTCCAGAGGGTCCACAATTTATGGCTAGTTAGAGGTCTGTAAAAATACAAAAAAATCCAGGGTTGGAAAAATAGTTGTAAACACAAATAAGTAAAGTTATGCGATTAATCAAATAATAAATTCATTGAATAACTTACCATGAAGAGGGTGGTTATTCTCATTTTACTAAAAGAATGGTTGTTTATGCAATTTGTGAGGTTATATTGCATTTCATCCTGCATTCAAAATATAGTTGCACTGACGATAGAACGATGTTCTTATAACACAAATCCATTGTTCATATGCACTTTATAAGCTTATGATTGCAATATGCAAATTCAACATTGACAAAATATCCGTATTTCTATATAAAAAACAGATAATTTTATGGTAATTCAATAACTTGAAAATATGTTTCAACAATAATAAACAGATCGTCTGACACTTGGTATAGACAAATGTATTTGACATTTGGTGGACGTTTTTGGAACTAAAAACTGACATTCCATCGAGAAAGTCGACTCTATAAAAAAAAAAGAAATAATCTTTGGAAATTTATACCATTAATAAATTAAGAGAAAAGAGACGAATGATTATAAAATTACAAAATAAATAAATGATAATTAAAGTTAATCACTGTTTAGGTAGAATAACATTTAAAATTTGGAAAAATGGAAGTTTTGTAAGCATACTTGCTAGAGCAAATAAATGTGTGTGATACCAGTGTGTAACGGAACGCAAATCTTTCGGTTAAGTTCTGGATTATAGATAAAGTAAAATCAGTTTAATATTAAAAGTAAAGAAAGAATATGAATGATTATATTTGTAATAAGAAAATAATTAAATCAGAACAATAACTAGTAAAAAGTTGTAAGAAAATTGGACAAAAAAATATATATATGGAAAAACGGAACGTTCTACATTCTCTTTGTCCATAAACAAGAGATGAAGGGAGAGGTTCGTGGTAGCCAATCGTAAGCTTGCAAAGCGTTTTGTGACCATAAAAGGAGATGAATTGAGTTGGTGTTTAGCCAATCGTAACGCGTGAATCTGGGGGGAGTTAACTTTAGAGTCAGCAAATAATAGCTCAGAATGGTGGCGCCAAGATTTAAAAAAAATGATACCAGTATAAGATCATAAAATACCCATAGTAATGAAATTATATGAAAAAAAATAAGTTGGCCAGTAACGAAACGTTCTTTGGCAAATAGAATAAATAAATGGGTGGCGCAAAGAATAATTAATATTATGAATAGAGTCATGCATCAATCGTAAATAATAAAAGTAGGCTGATAGCGGATTTATTGATTATAAGGGGTCATCTTTGAAGGTTAACGAAATTGATTAGACCAAAAGATTTATTCAAACATACAGGAAAGATTAAATTGCTTGTGTCATATAATATATATTTACTTGAGGATCTTTGTAAACTCTAGATTAAACAAAATTAATTATTAAGTACGGAGGTAATTACTAATCTTTGTATTCGTAAAATGTTCACGTAATTTAAATATTTGAGGGTGATTGTCAAAAAAAGAACATATATATTTATTTATTTATTTAAAGTATCTTACAGGTACTTAGGGGGACTAAATGCACTAGCCAATTTTTGTAAGTCAATTAGTGGAAAATTTCCCAGTATTTTGGGGAGATAGATTGTGACAGGGCACATTAAGGATACAAACAATAGAATACTAGGAATTATGTGTAGCTAGGGGACGCTTTGAAAAATAATGGGTGGGGGTTAGGTTATAAAAGCTTCGACGAGCTTATTCTCGATCTCATTTTTCCACCTGCCGAGAAGAAGACGAATCTCTGCCTCCCCTCTGTAAGAAGCGCCATAGAACAAGTTCTTTTTATACTCAAGCACATATGAAGAAGTCAGCAAATTAGTGAATTTAGGAAAGTCCATTGTTTAGGCCTTGCAATCGGGGCAAGTTTTCTTTGGGGAAATATTTCAAGCAGGGTTTTAAAATGGTAAAAATTAAGCCTTGACTGAAATATATAATTCTATTTGCAAAGGTTACATCAAAATTAACGCTAGCTGTTCCAAGTAAATTCCAGAATTAGTAAAATCAGATTAAATTAATATCAATTTAAATGAAATAAAATGTGGGAAGGGAGATTCTATTTAGAATAATTACTAGAAAATTTGTGTCATATTGGGGCGATCCGTAATGGACTTTCTGGGGGGGCAATGAGGTAACTGAGATGAGAGCTTATGAGTGTGACTTCATAAGCGGGCATCAACTCGTTGATTGCCTAGTTAAGTCACATAGTGTAATCATGTGTGACGTGGCTGATGACAGACGTCGTAGAAGTGAGGTCGTTAGAATGTAATTCTGGTCCTTGGTCAAGTCCTTAAGTACATGATTATGCTATACCTCATGCTAGGGACCGAAGATGGCTCCTTCCCATCCATCTTCGGCACGGTCAAGCACTAGGTGGTCAGGGAGTATTGCTTGCTCAAACTGTCCAGGTAACGGGGCTTCGGATGACGAGGTAAGCGTCACACAATTTGCATAGGAAGTTCTCATTTAGTCTGGGTTAGGCAGGTAAAATCTTGTAGGATAGATGAAGGTTAGTATCGCGAAGGTTAAGTAGGCATCACAAAAATTGGGTGGGTTTTTGTGATGAAAGGTGGTCTGAGTTGATGTTAATAGAGCGAAATAGGTGTGTAAACGGTTCGGCGACCATGTTGAAGAAACGAAAATATGATTAGGTAGGTCAAAACCTAGGCAAGAACATATTTTATATAGGAGAACGACTTTTGGAAATTTCTAAACATAAAAGTGTAGCATATAGGGTTTCGACGACAAAAGGCTGGTTTAGACGTCGCGAGCTTGCTAGGGGTAACGATTAGGCGTGATTCGACAAAATGGCCGAAATATTTTTGTAGTTAGGAAAAATGCAACTCGGGGCGCACAAAATGGCTGCCGTAATTTGAGCTAGAAATAGGTATTTTTATGTAAGAATTAAATGTTAAATTTGTCATGGACGAAATGGACGCTTGGATTTCAAAATGGCGGATCAAAGATAATCACCTAAATAAAGAAAATCATGATTTTAGATCTCTCAGACAGGGTTATTATCGGCAGATCAATAGATCTACTAAGATACTTTAGCAAATCCATGATACTATTTAATTCTCAGTAAACCTTTTAAAATATCTGCAGTGTTGTGTTGAGTTTTGGTTGTACAAAATGGCGTCGATTGTGAAAATCAAGTGAGTGTTAATTAATTATTTTCATGCTAAAGCCAGCCAAGTAAACGATTTAATAAATCAGTAAATTACTAAAGTATGATAATAGTAAAATTTCTGAATTGGGTTGGTCATATGAACCACCAGATTTGAAATCAAGTAATCACAAGTGTCGTGTGAAGCCGCATTAATAGTGATTTATTTTGTCTTTGTGATAACTCAGCTATTTAATAATTTGTGAAGTGAAATAAATCTTTGGTCGTTAGGAAGGGCCGGTATGTATGATTTCTCCCAGGTTGATTCGTGGAGATCATATAAAAACCACTAAGATGAAATTTTATTTTACAAATGACGAAGTGGCTGGAAGAAAATGTCATTAAATTCTTACCACTAACAGTACCGTTATAATATAGTGAATACAGGCGAAAATACTTGTTTTTGGTGCTCAGTTGATGCGTCGACACAGGTGCGATCTGGAGGTTTTCTGATCATTTCAATTTGGAAGAAACTAACATCAAATTGTTTCCATCTTAAAACAAATCCTTCGATGCCATTTTAACAACACAGCGTTGAAGTATTTTAGCTAAACTTAGAATTTGCGAAAGTAAAGTGTAGGAGGGTTATTTATTGCTTAGTACATACATCTTGTCCCTTTTTCTAATAAATCTTTCCTTCAGAACAAAAAAGATTTACCAATTCCCATAATTTTGTCATGGATTGTAAGATTGAATTCGTGAGACATAAAGTAAGTCAACTTTAGAATTGGTTCAATATATGAAAAAAAAAATAACTTAAATTTAATTTTATATCAGCCATCACATTGAAAAGGAAATATTTCAATTGTGAAAATTTGGTAAATCGCTTGTAAGCGCTTTCTGCTTTGTCCTCTTTTTAGTTGGAAATAATACAAACTAACATAGACTATGGACTTTAATATATTTAATACATAATAAAGCTTGTAAGAAAGTAACTGGCTGTTCCGGGAGAAGGTTGTCCCAGTCTGGTGTCGAGACCTATCGTGATGGCGGGGTGGTGCCATCACCATTAGCCGGAAAAACACACTGGTTACTTTCTACCATAAATATAAACTCATTAAACTTGAAGATAGGTAACGAACTAATATACTATCCGATGGCAATAAATGATTTTCCACAACTGATTAATTATTCGACTGATCTAACATTTGATACTTGCATTATACTCACTTTGAAATTGTAGTGTTACTCTCTTATCTCCTGCTTAACTCTTATAACATCCGCATATCAAGCTAAGGTTTAGCATAGTTCACACTTTTACTAGCAGTAGGTATAGAGCTGGTAGGCATAGCGCTCCTTATAATGGAATAGGCATTTATTTCAGCTGATAAGCAAACAAAGATACTTCACAAAGTTAAGAGAATTGTATAGGGTTCGGGTTAGTTAATGTAGAAAAATAATTTTATAACATTCTATTTTATTTAAAATCAAGCGAAGTAATTTTCATTATTTTGTAATAGATTCCTAGGTTATTAATTAACAGAGCATAGATAATTTAAATTCAGCGTGTAGAGTTAGTATTTATTAGCAATCAGACAGCAGTACTCAAGAACATGGGCCTACGCTTACAACCGGGTCCTATCGCTAGAAGTCACGAGCCCTTTCACACATACAAAAGCCAAATCAGTAGCATATTCGGTCACATCATTAGAATAGGGTTATAGGAAGTAAAACCAAGCAGAACTTAGGTCAAACATTTAATCAATTCATAAATAGGCATTGTTAGGTTTAAAGACGACTAGCGGTTAATCACCATAAGTAGAGATTATAGTTAGGTATGTGCTAGGTTATATAAAAGCTAGGATTAAAAGATTATCAAACAGCTTAGCAAATTGGTAGTAGGGTAGCGAGTCTTCAACTTTTTAACATCACCATCTTCGATATAAAATTTCGTATATATATATCAATATATCATCATAACATAGGGGTAGTTACACTATGAGTCCAGTATCCACTGTATCCATCACAAATTTTATCAATAAACAACAAATTATCGAACGGCCTTTAAGTATCCTTGTGTTTCTGCCCCAGTTCGATAAGAAATGAGATAAACAAGGGAAATATTCTTTGTTTTTCTTCTGTCCCACATCTTTATGGGTATTACTTCTTGAGTTCATCAATCGTCGTTATTCTACGTAGGTAGCTCACTAATGTTTTGCAGGTTTCACAAATTACAACTAATAATGTTCTCTTAATCTCATTAGCGAGATTAACTCATGAATTAGTTTTGATCTTATTATAAAAGAAACAAGGGCGTTTATAGGTTAATGATAGCAACTATAATTTAATTTAAAATGAAAAATAATATCAATAAAATATATCCTACTAGTTATACTGGTATGACAAACTCTCTATCTCTACTTACTCTCAAAATTACCTATCCGATATGTAGTAGGTAATTAATTTCAACCTACCCATTGCGTGTAAACTTTTGATAATTATTGTGATGGAAAATGACCTCACTTTAAATGTGGAGGTCATTTTTCAATATTGACAACTCTGTATGAAATATACAGGGAGAAAAAAGCAGCCCTTGACGAGTTTCTTGCCGGTTCTTCTCGTTACAAGGTCTCCCGCTTAGGGTTTGCGAACCGATGGCGTAACTTCTATGACATTAACAAGTGCTTGTAACAGCCTAGAATGAATAAATGAATGTGAATTTTGAAAATTTTGAACTAGTATGACCACGAGAAAATGGTAAAATTTATGCTGCAAAATCAGCTACTTTGCTGCTAAGTAAGGATGTTGTGAGCTGCTCTTTAAAATCTGGGGTGGCTCTTCAATCCTGAGGGACATAAATTAAATTACCCGTCTGACTAGTAAGTTATTCGGAACTTTACTACAGCCTGTGGAATTAGCCCTAAGAATAAAGTAATATTGACGATTTAAGATATTTTGTACTGTCAGCGCCTAGAAGTATAAAAGGAAACAGACACTTTAAAAAAAACTATTCTTCAAGGTAATAGCATTAGTAGTTCTTAAGATACCCAGCTGTGTCAGACAGACTGAATCCCACCATAAGGGTTCCTTTTTACCATTTTGGTACGTTACTCTAAAAAGATACTTACCTAGTCTACTGTATAATTTTACAAGGGCTGAATTATTGAGTGCAAGTACAATCCTTTTTACATGAGTATATTCTTTGTTGTAAAAGAATGAATGGGGGGAACAATTTTACATAACATTTCCTTGGAATACGGGCAAGAAGAATGTCTCTCATTTCCTCTAATATTTGCCAAGCTTTTACCTTCCCAGGCGGACTAAGAAACATAATGGTTTGACCTTCGGGGCCATTTTTTCTCGTCCCGCGATTCAGAATGTTGAGAGCCTTGGAGATAAGAGCCCGAGGGCTCTCGGAAACCTCTGGACGTCACATTTAAGATGCTTTAAGTACCTAAATAATATAATCCTAACTTTGATTGGGGATCTTATCGGAAAATGGGAAGTAATACTTGCCAATAAAGATATAAAATGTTAGGTACCTAACAGTATATTTCCGCAAAAACTTTGAAATGAAATAGAAAACACTTTGAGATAAGATAACCTACCTAACTAACCTATCTACTTATTTATGTTGAAAGAAAAGGTCCTGTGGCCGAATTTTATATCACCAGATCATAAAAAAAATAAAAAATATATCGAATTGGCCATAATTCCGAATCTAGATCTGTTATTTATTACTGAAAATGAAATCAGAAACGTACGTACGTAAAAGGTAGGTTCCGAGGTACTGAATTCGTACCCACACTGTTATTTATAACAGTGGTTATAACACTGTTATTTATGGTTTACCATATGTTATTAAATTAAAACGTGACATAGGTACAGTTGATTAGAACCATCAAACTGTAAATGTGTCAGTTATCTGCGCCACTCGATAATTAAGTTATCTTTGCTGCTGTAATTATCTTTATTTATAAGCCAACCCGTCTAATTACTCCCTTATTTTTACAGGGTGAAGAATAACATATTAGGTACCTACATAGAAATAAAGTCAAGTGAACTAAATTCACTTAAGATTGCGAATCATAACATATGTACATTACTCGTATAGTTTGTTTATCCTTACTTGTCCTATTAATTTAGTAAACAGTTTTTGACAGTTGTCATACCATACATGTTTTAAACTTAAATCGCTACAAATTGTCATTTATGTTAATATTAAATAGGTATATATTATATTGTCATAATAATATCTTTCGTATTCTGTGTGGAAAACTATTTGTTGTATAAGAGTTGGGTGAAGATTGTTTACTAAAAAGGAAGTTCAGCTAAAAAAACTTTCATTTAAATAGAGTTTTGACAACTACCTGCAAAAGAGCGAGCTTATTTCAATATTTAGATGAAAAAAAATAAACCTCTTTCTCCGACGCGTTAAGTTCCAGTAATTAATAATAATTTGTAAGTAAATAATTTTCTTTTTTTTACTTTCTATAGTCATTAGTTTTGTAAAAGGCCTAATGAAAAGCTTTTGGATATTAATTTTCAATTCGATGCCTTAACATGGGTAGCCTAAGTATGTCATGCTCTCTTTAATCATTTCTGCGGTGGTGTCGTGTGGGGCGGGTCGTTACGTTCCCTCAAATATGGTTGAGCGAAGCGATGGCTGGTTCATGCGTCATGCTCGTGAACGGGTGCTGCCAGTGGGAATGGATCTGCTTTTGACTACCTATCTTAACGCATATTGAATTGTATGTTTTTTTTCTTGTAACAGCGTAGACTGAATAATAACTTCAAACTTTGAATTTAGCTTGAACCCTGTAAATTGATTAAGAAATTTGAAATTCATTAAGTAATGATCTAATTAAATAATATTATTTATTTTTTAATCTTTGTTAATATAAAGTCTGGAAACGACATACACATTTGTAAATATCGTTCCATCTGATAAAGCTGACAAGTTTTTTGCGCCTATTTTTCTTGTCAGCTAAAAGACGTCATAATGGGTGTTAGGGTAAAAGAATTGACGATTAAAAAATGCTTATTATGTGAGCTTATTTAAATAAAGAATATTTCACTTCACTTCACAATACTTTTTACTGTATTTAATTAACTAAATGGACTATTATGAGCAAAATAAAATTTAAGTAATACTTATATACATACGTACATCCATCCCTCATACAAAAGCTCGTTAAGTTCAAACGGCTCGCAATTAAAACTGCACTTCGTTTTAATTAACACAAACGCGTTGGTACAAATTGATAACAGCTGGCTGCGGGAAGGTAATTAAATGACAAACGACTTAAATTGTTCATTTAATTAACGCCGTAAATAAATGTTTATGTGTGTAGAAAAATGAGAGCGGAGCTTTTATCTAATAGAGCAATAAACTTTGCCACAATCTATGGATTTAAGTTTATTATTGTTTTAATTAATAAGTTCATGATATGAAAATGATTTCGTAAGATATGTATACCTATAATTTTTGTTACCCTATAATAGAATACTTCGACTTTACAGTACTTAGGTATAACTATTTTGTAACTTTACTTTCAATTAACTATAGGCAAAAATCAGAACGAAATTATACCCGTATCTATAGACGAGTAATAGTAATGACTTGAATAAAACTTGCAATTTTCATATGCCTCTATATTCACATTTAATTTATAGTATCAATTAATTTTAAATGCACCAAAACTGCATTAAAACTATTTTTAGGATTAATTATTAGTATAAATTTCATGTTAATATACTATTTAATTAGAAGCTTGAAAATCTCACTATGTATATGAAAATATCACTTCACTGCACGATTTAGAAATCCCAGTGTAGGACCCAGGCGCGGTCGCAGCCTGAAATTTTGGGGGGGTCACTAATAATAATTGTTTTTCTGTAAATTTTTAGAAGCTTTTTCTATGTGACGTGTACGATTTTGGGGGGGTCATGTCCCCTGTGACCCCCCCCCCCCCCCGCGCCTGGTAGGACCGTTTTCATCTGATAACTAATTATTATTAGTGAGCTCATTTTCAAGTGATGTTAGATGTAAAGTAGGTCTACCGGTCGTTACGTCGTTAGTCGCTTTTAAAGTACGACACCCCTAGCATGTTTTTTTTACCCTGTACCCCTATGTGTAGTTGGTGCTATGTTATTCTAATGTGCCGGGCGCCACACGGCTAAACGAAAAAAATAACAGTGATAAAAGAAAAATGTAAATTTCAAACGTTCATCTGGCATTACCAGGCGCGATGTATATAACCATGCCCACAGAATAGGCTGATAAAATGGCCGGTTAGGGCTAGCACATACATTTGTTTGTATTTTGCATCTACTAAACTGTCTTCTCGAGTTTTGTATTTCTCTTGATTTCCACACAACTAAACAAGTTGATGTGATGGTGGTCAAAGAGTAAAATAATATGATGGTGGTGCGCATACAATTGTTGCAGTCGCATTGATTTTGCAGGTGACAAGAGACGTGGCACCGCTTCAAATGCTTATGCGAGACTGACAGCACAGAATACATAATAGTACACTGACAGCACAGAATACATAATAGTACACTGACAGCACAGAATAGATACTGACAGTCGCGAATCGACTGTTCAGTCCATTGGTTCCTACCCTGGGGGTAATTATACTAATTATCCCCGCAGGGGTAAAACAGCTATTCTATGGGGGTATCAGAAGTGGTACCAGTAAGAATGAATAGAATAGAGAGATGGCACTATGATTCATTTCAAATAACATTTCTTCATTCTTCAATTGCTATGCACAGTGAATGTGATACGCCCAAGCTCACGCTGGGGGTAAAGTCTACTTTCCTATTAAGTGATATGGGTAACAATATTGAAAAGGTTAGGAACATCGACTAATAGTCGATAGTATGCGCACATCAATACAATGCAATACAAACAACGGTTGATCGATAGTTGTCCAACTTTTTAATCAAGTGCAGATCGATACAGCATTTTGACTTTTTTGTCGAGCAACTATCTAGTTGACAGCTGTATATGCGCAGTATATTCCTATAAACATGTGATACACAACAAAATAGTTGTTTAACTAAAAATTTTATGTATGCACTATCCCTTATTCACGGCCCGTCAACCGCAGCTTCGGTGCAGTTATACAAACGGGCACTTGCAATTGCAAACCGTTGCGACTGGCCAGTAGCCATAAACTTGAAACTATGGAAAAAATATTTAAAAAATAGTTATATTCATTACAATGCGATTAAATTGACAATAGGCAATGATTTTCTGCAACTTCACATATAGCAAAGAGAACATTTTACATATTAAAATAGTAGTTTTGTACCGCAAGTGCTCTGAAGTTTATTTGCTATCATCTCTGAAATTAAATTAACAATGTAGTGTAGACCTACTTCAGTTGTGAATTGTTAAATTAATCGGATTGTAAATACTTAAGTAACTTACTTATTATATTTCAAATTGATCTATAAGTAACTTTAAAAAACCAGCCAAGTGCGAGTCGGACTCGCGCACGAAGGGTTCCGTACCAAAAAACGGCAAAAAAAAAATACGTTTATTGTTCGGGAGCCCCCCTTAAATATTAATTTTATTCTGATTTTAGTATTTGTTGTTATAGCGGCAATAAAAATACATCATCTGTGAAAATTTCAATTCTAGCTATCACGGTTCATGAGATACAGCCTGGTGACAGACAGACAGACGGACAGCGGAGTCTTAGTAATAGGGTCCCGTTTTTACCCTTTGGGTACGGAACCCCAAAAAGTGGAGATTTATGTACAATTACCTCATCGATCAAGATGATCAAACCAACCAAAATAAAAGAAGCAAAGATTATTTAATAAATTTCAATAAAATTATTAACTTAAAAACCATACAAATGAAAATAAAGATAGACAAAAGCAAATAAATTCAACCACCACCGTGGCGTAGTTATTGAGGTGCTCTTAGCATCATTTCTTACCCTTTAAATGGCACAAACATGCTGAATTCGTGTTTCAACCTATAGAAAAACATACTAGAAATCCCAATGACCTTCTAGTAAAACAAATACCATTTGGCATCTCGCCAGCACAGTGCAGCTGAAACGAAAGCCCGGGGTCACCCGATGAGCTAAGCGATTTATAGGCCGAATTGGCAACAATATGTTTTCCAACAAACAACTGAATTTTATGCCCTACTATGAAGTTTATATCGTTACTTGTCCGTGGTTCCCCAGTCTAAGTTTTAGCCCGTGGAACACCCAAGGGTGACAAAGGGGTACCATGAGAAAATTATATGGCCCGTGGTACCCCTGATCTTTTTTTATGTCAGATTGAAATGTTTGAGATATTGGTAGGTACCACGGACAATAAAAATATATTTAATAAAGAGATTGTTATTCAGGTTACCCCACGGTACAGAGTATACATATAACTACCCCACGGGCAAAAATATTTGCTCGTGGTACCCCAAAGGGAACTTAGACTGGGGGACCACGGGCAAATAACGGTTCAAGTTCAAGTTCAAAATTTTTATTGCACTTTTCATTAGGTAAGATATTATTACAAAAAAAAGAATCAAACATGAAACCCTGCAAGGGCACAGCAACTACGAAAAATTATATCTTTATAGATACTTATATAAGAATATTTTTTAAGTAAAAGTAGTTTTACATACATTATTGTTATTTCCTAAATCTAGATACATCTAATTGAAAAAAGAAACTCAACAACGTTAAAATTTTAAATTAAATTAAAACAAATTCTTAAACTTACTATCTAAAATTTTTTTATTGTAACAAACTTAATTACTTTATAATTACTTAATTACTTTACATTATTATCGTTATGTTCTAAAAACTCTTGCAGTGAATAAAAACATTTATCTGTTAGATATTTTTTCAACATTCATTAAAATTTATAAAAGTTTTTTTCTTCAATAATGTTACGGGGTAACTTATTATAAATTTTCACACACATGGATAAGGGGCCACTTCTAAACATTTCTGCAGGTTGGTTGAGCTAGTTTATTTTGTGGTCTAATGGTGTGTCCCCACTTAGGTTCGCGAACCTCCGCGCTCCGCGAACCTGCACCGAAAATATCGTTTATCCTCTGCTGGAACAGGGCGCCGAGGTGTGTACGTGAGGGAACTCGTATGCGAAGCTGGTTCACACAGGCACACACTGTAGCCAAAGTAAAAATATTTGTTTTTGCTATGGATCACTGTTCTAGGTTCGCGGAGCGCGGAGGTTCGCGAACCTAAGTGGGTACCCACCCTTAGGTTTTGTAGACGGTAGTGTTGTGGAAAGAATTCAGGATGTTTTTTGACAAATTCACAGGCAGCATAGATATATGTATAGAGATGGTAATGTCAATATATTAAATTCTGTGAAGTACGGTTTGCAGCTATCCATAACATATTTATAAGTTTCCCAATATTCTTAAGCATCTTTTTGTAGTCGAAATAGTTTAATCACTTCCGTACTATTTCCACACAACAACATGCCATAGGTTAGCCAGGAATGTGCGTAGGTAAGCATAATAAGCACTTTTGCTGATTCTAGATTAGTTAATTTTTTTAGTTCGTTTAATGCATAAGAAAATCTTAATAACTTAATGGCAACCTTATTGATATGTTCTTTCCAGTTTGTATTTGAATCTATGTTTATTCCTAAAAAAGGATAATGATCTACTTGTTCTAGTTTTGTGTTATTAAATTTAAAATTAATATTTAGTGGGTTTCTTTGGTGAGGTCTGAATTCTAATATTTTTGTTTTTTTGAAGTTAATCAGCAAATTATGTTCATTCAAAAGTTTTTATTAGTAGCGTAAGATACCTACTACGATATAAGTCATCGTAATGATTATAGAAACATCCTTCCACGTAGGGTTACCAGATGGTATATATATATATATTAAAACCCTGATTTGTACTAAAAAGACTAAAAAGTCCTGACATTTTCCTAAAGCCCCCACATGGCTTACGATAACACTTTGTAGGTAGGTGTAAATAAATTTTCCTTTAATACAGGGTTATTTGTAAAACACCAAAAACCTCGCAGGTATAGATTACTAACATCAGAAACAACAACATTGTTTGTTCTACAACTTTTCCAAAAACAGACAAAAAACACGGACATTTGTACGGATGCAAATCATTAATAATATCACTTTCTAAATGCATACCTCCGACTGCATGTCTCATGTTGCCTTTAATATTTAACCTTGTTTCCATCATCTTTTCAGTTGTCTTGTCTTTTGATGCAGGCGGGTTTTTTAATTTTTAGTATAGGTGCATCCACGGCCACTGACCCCATAATAATGTTTATGAATACAGGGTGCTAGTTTCCTTGGAGATAAGTAAGTACCTAGCGCTGAAGAATTTTCTACCTGCTCAATTCAATTTCGATAGAATTGTCATAGAGTCTGTCCAAAAAGTCAGTTTACATGAGAAATTATTAAATTATTTATAAAAAACTTATATTGGTAACCCTGTTGGTGCTGTCAAAATTCTAATTGTAAACATAGCTTTACTTTATTTTATTTAGATGGGTATTGGTGGGGTGGTTGGGGATTTAGGTGGGCATTAAAATATTTTTTGAAATTACTCATGTAAACTGACTTTTTAGACAGACTCTACTAAAGTATTTACAGTATTCGTAATAATAACGATGGTTGAATCCAGTGTTATAAATTATAATAGTAAATCATATTACTTAAACATAAATAATGCCATTCAGAACAGAACAATCCAATAAAAGATTCGCTTGCGTAATCTCTAAACTGC
This sequence comes from Agriphila geniculea, assembly GCA_943789525.1. Taxonomy (NCBI): domain Eukaryota; kingdom Metazoa; phylum Arthropoda; class Insecta; order Lepidoptera; family Crambidae; genus Agriphila; species Agriphila geniculea. The sequence goes on from OX038882.1 coordinate 6,119,017, forward strand.
GTAAGTAATTTTATTTCTAAACGTTTAAACAGTTTTATATCAGTCGGGTCAAAGCTTAAAGTAATCATTAACCTGTTTTATCGCCATTGTTATCCATTGTTTACATTCAAATGGCATCTGTGTTAGATTTTTATTAGCCCCGGTGGCATATGTAAAAGAACAGCAAAGATATATTTTTACACGATTACGTCTTACTTGAAAACTATAGGAGATTTCATTTGGGGAATCGCCAAAAAAGGTTTAAATAAATATATACATAAATAACTATAAGACTATACAATACGTATACATTTCTATGTAATATGAAGCATTAGAATGATAGATGCAAACTAAGCACTACAAATGAAATTCAATTCGTTTACGAAAGTTCTTCAGCGTGTTCGCTAATACACATAATAACAAACCATCTGGAAGAAAAATTACATACTTATACACAGAAATACTCACCTCCGAATATTTCCAACAAACAAGAACTGCCAAATAAATGAAGACGTAAATACATCAAAAATTTCCGGAAAAATAAAAAGATATGCTGCGAGAAAAAACAGGAGAATAAACAAACATCCACCGAGATAAGATATGTACAATGAAAAACAAAATCACAATATGTAAGTATTTACAAAGAATACGTAAACCATATTACAAAGAAACTGAAGATAGAATAAAGGGTATATTGCTTTCCGGACGTGGCGTTCAATTTAGAAGTAAGAAGTAACAAATTTACGATACGGCGAATCGCACACTTTCCTAGCAATATCGAAACTTTTCGGGATTTCCGCGAAACATTTATGCAGAGGTTACATGATGCGAGCTAGCTAAGGCCGGCTCCACACTTCAGTCGCAACGTTGGCATATACAACAACGTTGAACATTGCCAGTTTTGTAACAAAATGTGTCAAAAAAAAGTTCTAGCAAAAGATTCTTTTCAGGCCGATTTGTGTGGCCGCGTTCTCTATAGGCAGTATGCAGTGTTTTTACTCGCATCGATTCTATGACCGCATTATACAAATTACTCTCATGTTTAAAAAAAGTCTGTAGTTCGCATCCTATATAAAATAGAGTGCATCCAAATTACTAAAAGGTAATTAATATAACCTACATGTGGGAATTTGTAAATGGCACTATTGTTTATATTTGACTGTAAATCCTCCTACAATAGTAGATTGTTATACAAGACGCTAAAATGACCCATTGCATACGAGGTAGTTTTATTCCCGAGCTTTAGCGAGGGAATAAATAGAAACCGAGTTACAATGGGTTTTAGCGTCGTGTGTTACACTCTACTTTTCACTACGAGTGCGAGAAAATAAAATACAATAATAAATACCTAGTTTATACTTCCATAAGCGAATCCACTGTTTTTCTATCCTCCACTTCATAAACTTTTCATACAGTATGATTTATGCTTGACGGCAAAAGATTAAAATTATTTCTTTCCTATTACAGTCACACAATTCAATCAGTTTGCAATTTAAGAAAATTTTTAAAGATTTCGCGCCATACTGTAGCAGCTAGGAAATACAATGCACGCATTCTACTTAAAGTCACAGAATATAAATAAGTCTATGATTTCACCGAAGAGATCGCCGCTTTTAGTTCCATTTTCAAAAATAAAAATGAGAAACAGTATTAAGTCGAGCGAGTCTATTCGTGATTGTTCTATCTATGAATAAAGACTTTTTCGTTTTAGTAGGCTCATTAGTAATAGACAAACATTAAAAAAGAAAAAACTTTATCCCCTAGGGGTTATTATGCTATTTTATCTCGGCCCCTTTACGTTATTATGACGGACTTTTTGAGCAAGAGGAGTGAAAACAAATAAACAAAATAAAGTACTTCGATTTTTAATAATATGTACCTATTCGCAATAATACTTTTTCAACCAACACACTTGCTCGTAAAGTGAGCCCTAATACATCGCTTTTAGTGCCATAAAACGAGCGTGCAATAATATATAAAACACTAGGTTGTTATCAAGGAGGTTTATAATAGGGAGTGAGTACACTTCAAAAATTTTCACCTATCGTTTAAAAGAAATTCAACTTTATTGCATTGCTCATAGAGTTGAAATTCTATCGACGACATTGACTGAAGGCACTACTGTGTGAATGAGACAACACCAGGTGGAGGTCGGTGTCTCGTTCGCACAATTGCCATTACTAAACAATAATACTACGATAGTAGGACTAAAAATATGTACGTTACCAACCAAGTAGTGTATCAAAATTAATGATTCGGAGTGGGAAGTCGAATATATACTATTTAAATATTAATTTTAGAATGACACATAATAATTGTAATATAAAACAGAACTTTTTTGATTTAATTAGATATCTACAATAATGCTAATCAGCAATCATCGGTGAGGTGGTAATAAATAGAAGTGTCAATCCTGGCAACTCCGATTTTGACCTTGAATTTCAATTTAAGAATTTCAATCTATAGGAAATGTAACTTTACAAAACTAGTGTGACCATAAATACTTCACCATTTCAGATTTCCAAAAAAAACGAAATTGTTCTATTGAAATGGCTAGAGGTCGCAGGCGAGACGGTAAAATTAATAATAATAATCAAATTCATGTTTGTGCGCCTATTTCGATGAAACTCGGTTTTTGGTAATATTTTGACAAAATAATAACAACGCAATTTTTTAAAATACTAAAAATCTTAGGCGGCAGCCAACTTTTTTGTTTTTTGGGCCGATTTCGATGAAACTCGGTTTTTGGTACTATTTTGACAAGAAAAAACAACTCAATGTAAACTGATGGAAAAATAAAAAAAGATCAAAATGGCTGCTAATTTGTTTTTGAAATCGGCCCAAGAACAAAAAAGTTGGCCACCATCTTGAATTTTGTACGTTTTCAACATTGCGTTGTTATTTTCTTGTCAAAATCGTACCAAAAACAGAGTTTCATCAAAATCGGCCCTAAAACAAAAAAGTTGGCCGCCATCTTGAATTTTTAGTTTTTTTAAAATTGCGTTGTTATTTTCTTGTCAAAATAGTTCCAAAAACCGAGTTCCATCAAAATCGGCCCAAAAACAAAAAAGTTGGCCGCCATCTTGGATTTTTAGTTTTTTTTAAATTGCGTTGTTATTTTCTTGTCAAAATAGTTCCAAAAACCGAGTTTTATTGAAATCGGCCCAAAAACAAAAAAGTTGGCCGCCATCTTGGATTTTTTAATTTTCAAAATTGCGTTGTTATCTTCTTGTCAAAATAGTACCGAAAACCGAGTTTCATCGAAATCGGCCCATAAACAAAAAAGTTGGCCGCCATCTAGGATTTTTAGTTTTTTAAAAATTGCGTTGTTATTTTCTTGTCAAAATAGTTCCAAAAACCGAGTTTCATCGAAATCGGCCCAAAAACAAAAAAGTAGGCCGCCATATTGGATTTTTAAAATTTTCAACATTGCGTTGTTATTTTCATGTTGAAATAGTACCAGAAACCGAGTTTCATCGAAATAGGCGCACAAACATGAATTTGATTATTATTATTAATTTCGGTTTGTCGAAAGCTGTTGGACAAAACTAGGTGTAGCCGGTAGCTGTTGGACAAAACTAGTTTTGCCGGTAGCTTTAGGTTAAACTAAGTTTGCCGGAAGCTGGTGGACAAAACTAGTTTTGCCGGTAGCTGCTAGACAAAACTAGTTTTGCTGTTGGACAAAACTAGTTTTTCCGGTAGCTGCTAGACAAAACTAGTTTTGCCGGTAGCTGTAGGTCAGAACTAGGTTTGCCGGTAGCTGATGGACAAAATTAGTTTTGACGGCAGCGGTTGGACAAAACTAGTATTGCCTGTAGCTTTTGCACAAAACTAGTTTTGCCGGTACCTGTAGGTCAGAACTAGGTTTGCCCGTAGCTGACGGACAAAACTAGTTTTGACGGCAGCGGTTGGACAAAACTAGTTTTGCCTGTAGCTATTGCACAAAACTAGTTTTGCCGGTAGCTGTAGGTCAGAACTAGGTTTGCCCGTAGCTGACGGACAAAACTAGTTTTGACGGCAGCGGTTGGACAAAACTAGTTTTGCCTGTAGCTATTGCACAAAACTAGTTTTGCCGGTAGCTGTTGGACAAAACTAGTTTTGTCGAAAGCTGTAGGACAAAACTAAGTGTAGCCGGTAGCTGTTGGACAAAACTAGTTTTGCCGGTAGCTTTAGGTTAAACTAAGTTTGCCGGAAGCTGATGGACAAAACTAGTTTTGCCTACTAGTAGGTCAGAACTAGGTTTGCACGTAGCTGACGGACAAAACTAGTTTTGACGGCAGCGGTTGGACAAAACTAGTTTTGCCTGTAGCTATTGCACAAAACTACTTTTGCTGGTAGCTGTTGCACAAGACTAGTTTTGCCGTTAGCTGTTGGACAAAACTAGGTTTGCCGGTAGCTGATGGACAAAATTAGTTTTGACGGCAGCGGTTGGACAAAACTAGTATTGCCTGTAGCTTTTGCACAAAACTAGTTTTGCCGGTAGCTGTAGGTCAGAACTAGGTTTGCCCGTAGCTGACGGACAAAACTAGTTTTGACGGCAGCGGTTGGACAAAACTAGTTTTGCCTGTAGCTATTGCACAAAACTAGTTTTGCCGGTAGCTGTTGGACAAAACTAGTTTTGTCGAAAGCTGTAGGACAAAACTAAGTGTAGCCGGTAGCTGTTGGACAAAACTAGTTTTGCCGGTAGCTTTAGGTTAAACTAAGTTTGCCGGAAGCTGATGGACAAAACTAGTTTTGCCTACTAGTAGGTCAGAACTAGGTTTGCACGTAGCTGACGGACAAAACTAGTTTTGACGGCAGCGGTTGGACAAAACTAGTTTTGCCTGTAGCTATTGCACAAAACTACTTTTGCCGGTAGCTGTTGCACAAGACTAGTTTTGCCGTTAGCTGTTGGACAAAACTAGTTTTGCCGGGAGCTGATGGACAAAACTAGTTTTGACGGCAGCGCTTGGACAAAACTAGTTTTGCCTATAGCTGTTGGACAAAACTAGTTTTGGCGGCAGCGGTTGGTCAAAACTAGTTTTGCCGGTAGTTGTTGGACAAAACTAGTTTTGCCAGTAGCTGTTGGACAAAACTAGTTTTGCCGGTAGCTGTAGGTCAGAACTAGGTTTGCCGGTAGCTGATGGACAAAACTAGTTTTGACGGCAGCGGTTGGATAAACTAGTTTTGCCTGTAGCTATTGCACAAAACTAGTTTTGACGGCAGCGGTTGGACAAAACTAGTTTTGCCTGTAGCTATTGCACAAAACTAGTTTTGCCGGTAGCTGTTGGACAAAACTAGTTTTGCCGGTAGCTTTAGGTTAAACTAAGTTTGCCGGAAGCTCATCAGCTTCCGGCAAACTTAAAACTTCCGGCAAAACTAGTTTTGTCCATCGACAAAACTAGTTTTGAGGGCAGCGGTTGGACAAAACTAGTTTTGCCTGTAGCTGTAAGTCAGAACTAGGTTTGCCGGTAGCTGATGGACAAAACTAGTTTTGACGGCAGCGGTTGGACAAACCTAGTTTTGCCTGTATCTATTGCACAAAACTAGTTTTGACGGCAGCGGTTGGAAAAAACTAGTTTTGCCTGTAGCTATTGCGCATAACTAGTTTTGCCAGTAGCTGTAGGTTAAACTTAGTTTGCCGGAAGCTCATCAGCTTCCGGCAAACTTAAAACTTCCGGCAAAACTAGTTTTTTCCATCGACAAAACTAGTTTTGACGGCATCGGTTGGACAAAACTAGTTTTTCCTGTAGCTATTGCACAAAACTAGTTTTGCCGGTAGCAGTTGGACAAAACTAGTTTTGCCGGTAGCTGTAGGTCAGAACTAGGTTTGCCCGTAGCTGATGGACAAAACTAGTTTTGACGGCAGCGGTTGGACAAAACTAGTTTTGCCTGTAGCTATTGCACAAAACTAGTTTTGCCGGTAGCTGTTGGACAAAACTAGTTTAACCGGTAGCTGTAGGTCAGAACAAGGTTTGCCGGTAGCTGATGGGCAAAACTAGTTTTGCCGGTAGACGTGAGTCAAAACTAAGTTTGCCGATTTTGGCCAAAGCTAGGTTTGGCGGAATCTGCTAGTCAAAACAGGGTGCAATAGTGCACTTGGTCAAAAACAGTTTTGCCGGTAGCTGTTTGTCAAAACTAGGTTTGCCTGTAGCTGTTGGACAAAACTAGTTTAGCCGGTAGCTGTAGGTCAGAACTAGGTTTGCCGGTAGCTGATGGACAAAACTAGTTTTGACGGCAGCGGTTGGACAAAACAAGTTTTGCCTGTAGCTATTGCAGAAAACTAGTTTTGCCGGTAGCTGTTGGACAAAACTAGTTTAACCGATAGCTGTAGGTCAGAACTAGGTTTGCCGGTAGCTGACGGACAAAACTAGTTTTGACGGCATTGTAATATTGCATTTCCTTCCATTTCTGACCTGTGTTCAAAGTTTCAAGTCTCTAGCTCATCGGGAATTCAGTATAAAATTGTTTGCAAAATTTGTGCTCAAACAAACAAAAGAGCAAGCAACCTAATAAAAACGCGGTAAAAAGTGTTAATTATAAATAAAGAACTACTTAGGTATTTAAGTTTATATTAAACAGTTTAAAGTATTATGTATGTCTCCGGCCAACCATACGGTTTGGTCACCCTAATGAAGAAAAGGACACATACATCTACTTGACCTCTCTGTCGGCTCGTTTTGGGGCGAAGCGCTCATTCCGGTTTATAGTACTATTTCCATGGTTGTTATAGAATTATCCCAACAAAGTTAAATTAGTACCTTACTGAAAGTTCTATGCGAGTAAACAGAGCATTCCCAATTTAACCGGGTAATACAGTTATTTGTTTTAGTAACAACAAAGTGGTTTTATGCCGCTGAAAATTCATATTCATTTTTGAAATAAATAAATGTGTAAGTCCTTAATTAAGTCAAACGAATATTTATTATTATCAAATTATTCAATATTCACAATATTTTGTTATAAAATATTAAAATATTTGCATTTTATCACTTAAAATTAATAATTAATTTTAAGTACTTACTTAAAATATTAGTAATTAATAATAGTACTTACTTAAAGTATTTACTTAAAATATTAGGACCAACTCTGAAATCGCGAAAAAAAATCTGTTGTTTCATACATTTTGATGAATGAAGGAATGAATTCTTTATTTCCATTAGAATAGGTACATAGTATGGTCCCACAAAACTACCTTAAGTAGTTGTTGATATTTTCGTTATTAATTTTTGTATAAAACAGCTGAACAGCTTTTTCTCGATTTCTGAGTTGGTCCCATAGCAAAAGTTGTTTAGTTTGATGGTCCCTATCTACCATATTCGGCATTGCGGGTTTTATTATCTGTACTATATATTTTATCAACAGCAGCTAAGATATGTATAAAAATTGTTTAAAAAAACCAAAAACCGACTTCAAAAAACCTACCCCAAAAAGCAAGAAATAAAATTCGTAGTAATAAAAACACGTTTATTGAAGTCGGGTGGGGCTGGAGTAAAAAGGAATTTGCTTTTTTTTTATTCTAAAAGCCCCCACCCGACTTCAATAGACGTGTTTTTATTATTACGAATTTTATTTCTTGCTTTTTAGAGGTAGGTTTTTTGAAGTCGGTTTTTTGTTTTTTTAAACAATTTTTTATTTTTTTTATTTTTAGTGTAGGTACCTTTTGTATCAGGTAGTGTAGGTATATTATTTAGGTAGAAAAATCGGCTCAGCCAAACGTGAGTTAATTGTGGAGAAACATACATACATGCGGGTCAAGCCTGACCTTTTTTTAAGTCGGTTAAAGAACTGCACTTAGATATCCCTTTTCCAACAAAAAAATAATTATCATATTCAGTTCATAAACAAAGAAGTTATACGACTGATCATCGAGGTAGTTCACACAAAATCATACTATTTTTGTACTTTTTTCAAGATTACTTGAAAAGTACTGAACCGATTACAAAATTTTAAAAAATGGGACCAACTTGGGAGTTTACCTAATGTAATAACATTTGAATCATTTCAATCGGTTCAGCCGTCTTCGAGTAATCGATGTACATACAAAAAACAAAAAAAAAAAACGGGTCAAATTGAGTACCTCCCTCCTTTTGAAGTCGGTAAAAAGGTTAATGTGCATGGCACAAAAGTATTTCACATCCATGTGTTCCTCATGATTTCCTGGAAAATTACTTGATGATTAATGTCAAAATCACGTAGTTACTCTATTGAAAAGTTATTTATTTCCAACAAATTATATTCCTTATTATTTATTTAGTCCCCATTCCGTCCCAAGCGGATAATAAATGAAAGCGGAAACTAAAAGATGCAAAAACAGAATGCTAATTTTAGGAGGATAATATTCAGGAAAATGAAAATCGAACTTTAGGTTCAATGGAAAATGGTTTTTACAAACTAAACGTTACTAAGAGATCGTTTACTAATAAATAGATGTCTATTTTATCTGCTTTCAGAAACAACGGTATTCTTTGTAAAACGGATACCTATAGCTACTTCGAAATGCATAACCCTTACAGCTCACCTTGCGAAAACATGTTTTCATCGATGCTGAATAACAACATAATTATTATCTTTCAATAATTTGGCGAATGAAAAAATAATCTCATCGATTCCATTGAAACATGTTTTGATTTCATTATTAGCTACTGTTTACTTTATTGAGTACAATTATGCTTATTTCTGCTTTGGGTTATTCACCAACATAAGAGACTGGGCACAAGTGTGTCCAGTTGGTGAAACTCAAAATTATACTCGTAGTTAAGGACCAAAGAATGTATGTGATGTGGTCAAATATTTATTCCAATATTTATTTAATTTACTTTTTATGAAGCCTAAAGATCACCTTAATTGGAAATAAAAAAACAAAGTATTTTTTATACAACATTTTAATCAACAATTCTTGTACTAAAGTACAAGAAATGTTGATACGTACTTATTGAATGAAATTCTAGGACTCTGATCCCATTCACCTGAATGGATTTAGAACCAATCCAAATAAGTTATCATATCACCTAACTGAAACCGTAAAACGGCAACCATTTAATAACCCAAAGCGGTCACATAACGGGTGGCGCAAAAGTAAAGACCCTATTTGGTTCAGCTATAACATTTTTTCTAAATTAGAAAACTAGATTTAGGTTTTTTTAAATGTATATTTGTGCCATTAAATTTCGTACCATTAGGATTTAAAGATGATGTCTTTTAAATGGTGACCTCCAGAGTTGATACACATTTGAGCCCTATTTATGACATTTTGCATAACTTGCCGTAACACTTCCTGCGATATGTTCGTTATTTCTTGACGAATGTTTTCTTTTAGAGCTGCGAGAGTCTGTGGCTTGTTCACATACACCCGAGATTTCAAAAAACCCCAAAGAAAGAAGTCTGGACTGGTCAGTCCTGCCGGACGGTGGGGAAATCGTCGACGAAATTCACGTTGTGTTCTTATCACTGATGAATTATTCCGTAAGAACATTGACACAATTATTCCACGTTCTTGGGGAGTAAAACGGTCCATGTTTATTTTCAGTGTATTTTATATTTGTTCACTACACAATTTTCAACAACAGAATGACAGAAAATGTCATATAAAAAAAATAAAAGTATTTTCTTTAGTGCCAGTACTTTTGCGCCACCCGTTATAATAAAGCTATAGATATCATAATAGTGGTCTTACCCTAAAAGAACTTGTAAATATAAATCTCGGTTATGCTAGTATATTGACCTGTCTGAATTTACGAGCTTCTGAATGCGTAGTGAACGATGAACCAACCTAGTGACCGATCAAACGGTCAGCGGTGACGGCAGCGTTGTACTAGTCAGGAAATAGAAATAGGTATGAAACAACATTCAACATGTTTATCAGTCAAAGAGAATTTAATATACACATAAAATAATTTAAGAGGAAAGAAAGAGAAAAATTAACCAAACAACTAGGATGGACAGTTAGACATAACCCGATAATTAACAGGTAATGAATTGTTCCGGTTTACATTCATGAGAACAATGACTACTTCTCATACAGGCGTTGACCTTGATCCTTTAATGATGATGGATGGATTTTTTTTATGTATGGACTGTCTGCGCGTTTGTCCTCACTTTCACCTGATGGGAAGTGACAAGGAGGACTAAGATGGAGCACGCACAGTCAGTAAATGCCTATTTACTCTGGCTTTAAAGACACCCAAGTTATATTGTTCGGGGAACACAGACGCAGGGAGGTCATTCCACATCTTAGCTGTTCGAATTAAAAAGTTGGAACCGAAGCGTTTCGTGCGGGTATGTGGAATGTCATCAAAGATGGATGCTGATAAGGATACGAGGAAGAAGAAGCTTATAATGATATAATAAAATTATATTTGTATAGCTGCTATGACCGTAGAACACTAGTAAATTTGAATTTTGCAATCAGAAAAATATGTGACAGTAAAATCAATGTTCTAATTGTAATAATTGCTAATCTTCATTATAAATTTTCTCTATTTCTGTATTGCCGATTTTTATTTTAGGTAGCAATTTTATAAAAACAATAAAAATGCAATTTTATAAGCTATATTAGTTCTCTGTTCACGATAATTGATAAAATCAATATTTTGACAGGTCAGAAATGGGCATCCTTCTTAAGAATTAAACCTGAGGAATTAGTGTAACATTTCAAATGTACAAACTTTACTATTTATTACATTTAAGATTTTAAATTCATTTAATAAGAACTTACTTATTATTATCATAGTATTAAAGCCTGTAATACCAATCTTAACTAAAACTCAATAATAATGTTTTGTCAAAACCAAATCTAACCATGGTAGTATGAGTTTAGGTGATTGAGGCACATCGCAAATCTATAACCGGCCAGCAAGTATAGTCTTGTTGTCATAGCGTTTCATATTAAAGGCCATTATAGGAAAACATGGTTTGATCGGGCCATATTTTTATATAGAAAACGTAAAGTTGTAGCCACAAAAAAAACATACGACAAGCTAAAGAGATTATCTAGTAACTACAAGTATTAAATTGCGTATAAACCTCACAGATGACTGTAAAAAAAATCTGAATATCATCAAAAGCCCTTGTCGCGTGCTATATTTTTGGCGTAAATAATAGCGGAAACGTATTAAATTCTACATCAAAATACACTTTAACGTACTGTGCAGTTGCTCCAATAACTTTTTTTCAAGAAAGATAATTGTGCTAATGATAATTATGAAAAAACAACGAATAACATCGAAAAAGTGCAGAAGTGTGGTTATTTTCCATACTCTTTACACGTAAAGAAAAAGACAGAGACAAATGATTTCGCATAACTTTCGATCCACCGGTGGATCGAAGAGGAAAAAAATATCTTTCTATCCACCGGTGGAACCTCGTCGGTGGATCGTAGAGGAATGAGCGTAACGGCCCTTAAGACCTTTCGTCCCCGATATTTTGTTACGAGTAGAATTAGCTGCCAGTGACATTGTAAAAACATATCCGAGCAGAAGTAACGTCCTAATTAACTTAAACAACAGAATTAAGAAGTGATTTATAGATTACGCCAATTCCATTATTGTCAAAACACGAGGCATGGCGACTATCTAATTAATTCCTTCGGTCGGCAACTTTAGGGTTTCGATGTGAAGCAAAAGTGGAACCAACCACCAAAGTTGAACATTGCTGGTTTTTTATACAAAAAAGGTCCTGACAATAATCAATTTGTTTGCTGCTAATTTCTTTATTAACATACCAACGTACTAAATATAAATATAGTGATTCAAATAATTAAACACGAGACCAACATCATAATTAATGAAATCTTCGGCGAGAGGTCATACAAGATCATACGTTGTCACATATTTTCATTGCTACATTCAAAAGCAATGAGTAAATAAATCTAATTTAATTTTAGCAAATAGGTACTTAGGAAAATAAACTTCAATCAGAGATAGGGGATTTGAACGAGCAGAAACAAATGAATCCTATGTTGAAGAACATTCGTAATTTATTTCGTCGCCTCTTTAATCTCTTCAGTGTATTTGCCAGCCAGACACAAAAAGCAGAACTTGTATTTAATATTGTCTATTTCTATTTGAGGTCGTTCACATTACTTTTCCGTGCGGAAAATCATAGGGAGCTTAAGGGCCTGTCAACACGCTTCAGTTACTTTCAGGTGAATTACTGGAGCGTAACTACAAATATATTTCTTCAATCGAATGATCACTGATGTATCTCCACCTATCATATTTGCTATAATCTTTACCCTTTTGTGGATAATGGATAAAAGTTAATAGGTGTAGATAAAACCAGGGACGCACGCGTATAGTAAAGTAAACTTTTTATGCTCTGCATAATTTCTATACTATAGAGATTGAAGTCTTGCCAGGATTCTTATTCAGAAAGTGATTGAAACTGAAATGCTTGTAATACGTGTCTTGTAATGTAACGTGGGTCAACACAGAGTTCTTTCATTGATTCGGAAACGAATTAGCCTTTCAAACTAAGAATTTATAATTTGGAAATGAAAAATGAACTGGCAGATAGTTTCACAGTGAACGAAATGTCTCTAGATGTTTATTATTAGAGTATGTGTCAATACGAGCTTTACGAAACGCTTTGTAAACCTGTGAGTCAGTTTTCGTGAATTCGTGACATTCTCCACTGAAGATTCGGTTCAATATTATTCAGTATTTTATATAAAGTTTTGAATCATCATTGGAAAAGTCACGATTTCAGCATTTATTTACGAAAAACTACAATCTTTTAAAGTTTCGAATCACAATAATAATTTTGTCTGACGTCAGTAAGTAAAAACTTCATAATAACAGAACGAATCCTTTTTTATCGTTTTTCAAGGCTTTGGATGCTGTTGACCTGTAAAATCTCTGATACTTAATAATTCTTGGAATAAATCTATTCTATCAAAACAGCTCGTTTGCTGGAATCCTTTTTAGGGTTCCGTACCAAAATGGTAAAAAAGGAACCCTTATGGTGTGACTCAGTCTGTCTGTCTGTCTGTCACAGCTGGATATCTCGAGAACTACTAATGGTATCAACTTGAAATTTGGAATAGTTTGAGATGACATTTGCCCAACTATTTTGCAAATAAGAAATAAATAAAAAACAAATATCTTTTTTACAGCAGGGCCTGAAAAGGGGTCTTAAAAATTTGAAGTGGGGCTACTAGAACATGTGGGGTATCATATGAAAGAACGCCGATTGCACGTTTTCAATATTTTTTTTCTTTTTTTTTCTAGACCGCATAGTTTTTGATTTATGATGAAAATAGTAAAAAAAATACCGTTCCGAAGTTTGCAAAGAGAAAAATCTGAAATAATTCTATGTGATAGCAGTTTATATAAAGATTACAGGAAAAATAAAACGATGTCTCAATATAGCATACTTTTTTAGAAATTATCAAATTTCTAAAAAAAGTAAACATTAGTTCCACTATCGATCAACAGATGGCGCTGACCTAAAACTGCAATACTAATTTTATTATTCTACTCTGCAGTGTGGTTTAATGGTGCAATTATGATGGTACGGAACCCTCGGTGCGCGAGTACGACTCGCTATTGACCGGTTTTTTTTTAATTAAAATGTGAGATACCTAATTCAAAAATTGTCTCATATTATTTCAGTTTCTTAAAATAAATAAATAAGTAGGCTAACTATGTACGTTACGTGACGTTACTTCTAATGATAATGGTAAAACTAATAATGTACACTGTCATTTTTACTGAAAAACCTATGATTAAAACTCCATAGCTGGACACATAATTAATTCCTTAGAGTATTAATACCGCTAAAATGAGGGTAGTTTGTTCTTCCTGGTAATTAGTGAGCAATTATAAAAATTAATTTAAGTACTTAGTCGTTAAGGTAACAATTCATATCAGTAATTGGAGATATTAATACACAATAGGTATGTTTGGTTAGCGATGTCGGAGCTTTTAAAGGCAGATGTGATCAATTTTATCGACAAAACCCCCCACATGTTGGGGTCCAAAGATTTAAATCTTTGTTGGGGTCTATCCCCTCTTCTGTTGGAATGACCGGCATTTTAAATTCCAAATCTGTTTTGACTCTGAGCTGATGTCCTGAATGTGAGGATCTATTCGTACTAATCACCTCAGTTTTACAAGCAATAAATATTTATGTGCTGAGTATCGTTACGATAACTTTGTTAGAATAAGTTTACGGTTTATTGGTATACCTATTGTTTTTCTTCCGCATGTTCCATATACACTGCTTCATAAAGACTGCTTGTTACATAAAGAGTAACTCTTAGTCACCCCACAAATATTTGAACGACTAATCCAACCCCAATATCATCATAAAAATATAAAATAACATTCCCAGATTTGTCACAAACACGAAAAGTATAAAAATATGTTCAAACTAACTAAATTGAAGCGACTGAGTGCATTTTGTTGTTTCCTTACGTAACGATATACTTCCGATATCGGTAGTGGAGCGGGATTAAATCTAAACGAGATTGAATCTCGTCTGGGAAATCGGGGAAGTGACAAGACGAGACGGAAAAAGACGAGTGTTCTGGAAGCACCTGCCCTAGGGTTACCACATAGCCGGGATCAACTGGGATTGTCCCGAAATTTTGTAGAGCTTGCGCCTCACAAGCATGTTTTTTTACATCAAGATAAAAGGTGAATCACAGAAAAAGTGCAGCATATTGCATTTTTGCATCAATACGTGGACAATAGTTTATAAAATGTATTTTAATATATGTATGTTAGTCTGTTAGTATATTGTATGGGCCTAGTTGCCTGAAATAAATATAAAAATAAATAAATAAATAAAATAACAGGCTACGCTTGCGCTTTGACCAGGGGAAATCTGACACCCCTAGCCCGCCCGCCCCGAGCGGTGAGCGACGGGTCGGAACTGACTTCAAATCATGTTGCTTAAATTAAAAGGGTAGGTTGCCAAAATAACATGTTGACAAAGAGCATCACACACTTAGCTTCATCAACTACCAACTACCTACTGTTTTATCTCATAGTTATACGGATAATATCGGCTGATCTACCGTTGCTTACAACTCACCAAGCCTTAACGTGTAGCCTTAATGTTGGCCATCAAGAATGAAAATAATTTTCTAAATTGACAACGAAGGTTCCTTCAAGAATAGTACAGAAACTAGAATCGCACTAGTTGGTCGGTGGCATTGCGTTGTCATCTCCATCGATCGAGCTCGAGCCATGCCTTACTGTCACGAACTTTGAAGATATAACTTCTTACTACCCATAATTATACTAAATCTTCCAGACGACCAGTCATTAAAAGGCATTGACATTTATTTCCAACATTGTCTACATTATGTTGTGCTAATATTATCACGGCAAAGTTCATTCAGCTACACGACACTCACTGCTGAGCAACAAAATTACATTAATAACAAATATCTTCTGTGACTATACCCATATAGTCACAGAAGATTTTTGTTTCCTCTGTGACTTCACGATAACTATAATGATAGTCATTATAGGATAGGATCCGATATTTCCAATTTAAATTCTAAGTATAAATAAATCTAAATCATTAAGTGTCCGCGTGGATATTCGAAAAAACCCTAAGGAACCTTTGACTTATCCTATATTTAAATCCATGCTATCATATTACTCTCTGTATACCAAATTTCATACAAATCCGTTCAGCTGTTTTTGCGTGCTTGAGTGACAAACATCCAAACATTCACTTTTGGTAGGATAGTAGAATACCTACTTTTCCTGAAAATAATCTTATTCTTTTGTTTTTTACGTTTTGTCATTGCAACAGTTTTTACCACCTAAAGAGGCTATTACACAAAGAGAGTTTCCAGCACGCGAGCGGCGATTTCCTTTAGGCGAGAATATCATTACCTATAAAAAATCGCCACTTGCCTGCGAGATACTCTCCTTGTGTAACGGCCTCTTAATAATTATAATCTACAAAGGAAATGGAAAAGTCGAATTCGATTTCCCATATTTTTTATATCAAGATTGCTTGCACGCAATTTTCCATTAATCTATAGAAAAGATCTTCAACATATCACTTCGGTATTCATCCGTGAGAAAATACTGACACAATCCAAATTAAAGATATTGTCTGCTGAAGATAATATGGCAATCATCTGTAATGAGGCGTAAAAAAGTCTTTTAATAATAATGAGCAGAAGCATTCAACGAACTTTCATAAGACATCTCTTTTATCCTAATTAAGTATGTATTATATGATGGAATATATATTAGTTCCTACCGATCGTCGTGGAGATCCTTAGGGGAGGCCTATACCCAGCAGTGGGTGTCGTGCGGCTGATATGATGATGATGATGATGACATATTAGTTATGTAATTAATTAACATCTAATTCATAATCAACACCGACGACCTAGCAAAAAGATTATTTTCATCGTAAGTATATAGTATAATCTATATTTTTGTTCGAAAACTTTCATAGTTTTCTAGAACACCCACACACCAATGTATAAAAATAGTCCCAAAGTCCTTACAAATTATTTAAAATAGGTACATAACTAGCACTGTGGTATAAAAAATTCAATTCCAATTACCATCTATTCGTGGAAATTAAGTTACTGTATCTGGCAGTCAGCAGTCTATCATATCGAGTTGTTTATGCTCTTCACGCCTACCAGACAGCTTATGTATCCGCCGATTTGCCTCAATTTCATGGATTACTCAACATTGGGAATATTGGGAAATACATTATATTCAGATGATTATTTTGGGATTCACTGTTTGTGTTAAATCATTCGATTTGAATCAAGTATTGACAGAAGAGGATATTATTTCACTTATCTAATGCAAAAAATATCATAATTGATATTTTTTTATATTAGACAACATCACAAATATTGCTCTGATTCCAAAATAAGTAAGTAACACAAGTAAAGCTCTTGTGTTATAGAAATCAAAGACAACGGTGGAACTACAAACACCCAGACCTGAGCCAGTATAGAATATTACGTTTTCTAAATTGAAAAAGCCGGGGATCAATCCCAGGCCCAGAGATGGCTTGAAGACCGGTGTTCAAACCACTCGATCACGGAGGTTGTCTTTTTTTAATCTTTTACAAGTCTTTTACTAATAAACATCAGTTAAAACCACAGAACAAAGAAGTAGAAAAAATATTTTCTTTTTTCTGTGGTTAAAACCCAACTTAAAGGAGACCAAATATAATTGTTCAAACCGCTCATATTACCTACTCAAAGCAAGAGCAGCTGTGAAATTATTCTCATTTATCTAGTTAGGTAGGTAGTTATTATTTCTATAAAAAGAAATATGATTGATTTTGTTCAATTCTATAACAAACTTCCATACAGTAAGTAGCTCTTTTCTTTGACCGTTGTGTCTCCGTTATAATTGTGTAATTTTGTATGTTTATATACGTAGCACTGTAAAACACGTGTCATTTCGTCCGTCACGTCGTCGCCGTGTCAGTACAACCCAAACAAGACTTCAGCTAGTCATATTGTTATGACAACTAGGACTACGACTACTGCCTTATCTTATAAACAAATAACAGGAAACTGACTGAAATAAGAAAAAAAATATTTTGTACATATACGTGCGCCCGCGACTTCATGCTCGTAAAATGAAATTCAGCTTCACGTCGAAATTTCCCAAAATCCGTTCTTAGAACTTACTAAATAGGTACCTTAAAAGCAATCCTTTTTTTCGAAAATTTCAAGTTCCTAGGCCCAAAAAAATTATCCTGCGCGCTAATATGCTGTTTATCCTTTTATATTTAATAAATATAGATTACCTACATAATAACATATTTTTATTAAAGTTACTGTGATTATTAATAGCATCATTGAACATGAAAAATGTCAACAATACAGAAAACCATATAGTAAAATAATTGGTATTAAAACTTATCTTTTACGATGCCTAGCCTAAGTAATTAAGTATTATTTAACATCATAATCTCCATGGGTTTCATCGTGGTATCAGATGACGTAGGCAATCTTACGGTCGCCGCTATAATTACCTTCTATAAAATTGACCGTTTAAAAAGTACCTAATTGTTGATCCGATCTGTGCAATATAAACTTACCAATCGAGTTTTAAACTTTTCTAAAAGTAGGCACTGACTTACGTCATTTGCAATAAAATATAGAAAAATATCAAAATTTAGCTAAAGGCATTTTCTGAGAGGAATAATAATTGCTGAAACTGTTTACAAGAAAAGTCCATTATAGGATCTACGATTAATCATTTCGGGCGAAAACAGTGATAATGGGTTCCATTCTTCCGGTTCCCTTCGCAAACAGATTAAATCGAGTAAACAATAGATAATATTTTATATAAGTATTTGGCATAAATGTTTTCTATGTATTCGTCGTCATTGCGACCTACACTGTGATATAGTTATCAACCCTTTTTGTTTTAAATTCTGATTCCAATAAAAAATTACTTAAAATTTATAGGTGAATCTTATCTACTTGTCGCAGAAAAAAATACATTTGTTTTTTATGCCAATTTTGGCTTAAGTTAGGTTAGATGATTAATAATATTCTAAGTTGTACCTAAGTGAAAAAGTGAAGTGAATGTGAAGGTTAATTTTGAATTCTCAAATGAGTTTTAAATTTTTTTACAATATGTTTATGATCTACGAGAAAAAGAGTAGATTACCGAATGTTATCAATAATAATAATTAATAATAAAATACACTTTATTGCACACATATAAATAATTACAGAAAGAAGGACAGTTACAAAGAAAAAGCATACAAGAGGCAGCCTTATTGCTAAGCAGCAATTTCTTTCAGGCAACCCGTTATCATTATTATTACCTACAAAAATAACCCTAATGCAAACATTTTTGGAGTTTTTCATATACAATATCTTGTGTCGATAGATGTGATATTTTTTGTAATAGGGTAGCATAGTCACTATATCTTTTCTTATGCGGGCTTTGTTTGTGGAAACATTCGATATTTTTATAAAGTCATTAAGCTATGTAAAAGTTACATAATTAACCAAACAATTAATTTGCAAGTGTATTATACAGAAGCATGTTTTTAAAGCAACCTTATCTGAGATCAACAGACAAAATGTTTCCATTACGATAAGATAAGATAATGTTATGAAACTGTAGCGAAAAGGTCAATAACATTCTGAACATGCTCATAATACTCTCACATATTTTTTACATATTGTATAATGGAACGTGTTTGCTTGTTTTAGAAATTTTTATTATCATTGAATGATTTACAACATCACCTAAAATCTATAAATATAACTTTGTTTTCGAGGCGTTTGAATAAAATTAGGAGTTAAAACTTATGTAAATGTTAAATTAAAAAGTTTAAAAAGATAAGTAATTATTTTTTTACTAACAAGAAAAAAATCTTGTTAGTGGAACGAAAAACATACGATTATTAAGTTTTGTTCCTAAACAAAATTAATTATTTTTGCATATCGATTTTACCTCTTAACTAAGTACTTAAGTAACATATTTATTTATTCTGTAGTAAGTACAAGTATGTACCATTTACAATTTGTACAAGAAAAAAAAACAATTTCATTTTTAGTTTTCTTCAACCAAAACTGATGCAAAATCACTTGGATAGTATTTTGATATTATTAAATTGTTTTCTTTAAACTTAATTAAAAGTTATCACTTACACGGGTTACTTACCTAATTTAAAAAATTTGTGAAGTAATCTGTGCATGATCCTTTTGTTTGATATTGAAATTGAAAACTATAATTTCATTCATTTTCTTTGCAATGAGACTGTCTAGTTTCGGAAAAGTCGTAGAACAACATTAAATGGCTTATTCCACTTAACCCCAAAAATCGTTCCACTTCAACCCCAAGACCTTTCAGGAAGGATTAAATCATCTTTTATTTTTACACTTAAACCCCAAGAGGGAGAAGTAGAGTCGTCATAAAAGTGAAAGCTACCTAAAATCCTCAAGTGTTTTATTTATTCATCCTGCAATTTTGCTGTTGACTATACCAAAACTGTTTTGTGGTATAAGTGGAACTGAAGTATGGAAATATTTCTTTATTTATTTTTGATACGCATAAGTAGGTACTTTGAGATTTATAGTAGAATGAATGTATGAACTGTAAAGTTTCGAAAACAATGGCTTTGGGGTTTAGTGGAAAATGGTTGTTGTTTATGATGTTGGTAGAGTCTGTCTAAAAAGTCAGTTTACATGAGAAATTATTAAATTATTTATAAAAACTTACACTGGTAACCCTGTTAGTGCTGTCAAAATTCAAATTGTAAATATAGCTTTACTCAAATTTATTTAGATGGGTATTGGTGGGGTTATTGGGAATTTAGATGGGTATTAAAATTATTTTTGAAATTACTCATGTAAACTGCCTTTTTAGACAGACTTTTTTATAATCTACTCCTGCGAGGTTGTTGGTGTTTTACAAATAACCCTTTATAGAGAGAATGAGGTACCAAACTATTCTATTAAATTAAATAACTTCTCAGTTTTTGTTTTCAAACCAAACACGGCGACTGTTGGGCGACTGCAAGAAACTGTCTCTTGTTTACGTTAGCCGAACCAGTTGAGCGTGTGAGCCGACTAACTACTTTCCCTCTTATTCAAGAAATAGTCTGACTGGAAATATTTTGTTCACAGGTAAGCTGATCTAAACGCGTAGTGACAAACATACATTTGGAACTTGGGAGTTTGAACGTAAGTGACAAAACAAGACACCTACCTAAGCAAAGCTTCAAGGAAATGTAATTCATGGTAATCGACCGACTTCTATGCACCACATTATAAAACCATGTGATGGCAGCGACACTGACCGCATTTCCTAGGCCGTAGCCTGCAGCATCCAACCAGAGAAAAAGCGCCTACTTTCTTTTCCACTGCATTTAGCTCTACAATCTGATATAACAAAACAACTCTAACTTTTATAAAATCAACTCTCAGTTCAAGATCTTTAGGTTGAAATTCGTGTTGGTGTAATACGAATACACAGTGCGTAGCATCCCCGTTTATTTTTCCGATGGGCATAGCCGGTTAGTAGCTCGAAGCGCACGGCGCGGGCGAGTCGTGCCGTCGTTGTAGTGCGGTTCAGTGCGATTTGTATTTAGAACATGTGGAGTGCTTCTGTGGCTTGACTCGAAGATGACCGGTGAAATCTGCTGCAGCCACAAATGGTATGCGTTTGGTGCGCGTAGCTGAGGAGCTATGCAGTTGCGTGCGTTGCTCTCGCAAGAGCGGACTGCCGGCATGAAGGGCCAACCGGTTTGGTGAGATCACTTACCGATCTGCAGTAGAAAGCCCTTTTAGATTTTGTTGATCCCTCATATTTGAAAATTACCTTTTTCTGCTTGTAAACAATCAAACTTATATTTCCTATAAGTTTTCCCGAGTCTTTAAATAATAATTAATAAATTTTCTTTTCGGAATCTCTATATTATTACTATAAAAATTCAGTTTATAGTTACGTAATAAGCAGAAAAAGGCAATTACAAATTGTATTTTAGAATGTAAATTTTATTTGCCGGTAGAAAGTGTTCGGATTAAAATCCAATTAATGGTAAACAAACAAAAATGAACCAATTTGTATGCGCGAGCTTGCGGACATCGCGCTTGAAGAGAGCTTTTGACTCCTACCCAATTATATAACTCTTGCATAATTTCCTACACTCATCTACATCATAAAATTGACGCCTATCTAAAATGACCGATAAAAATCACTATTAAACAGTTAAAAAAAAGAAACATCAAGCCCCTGAAAACAAAACAAGACTTAGGAAAATGCAAAATATTTTGATTTTAAAAGTCAAATATAGTTCTTATGGTACTACTATTTTGATTCAACATCATACCGACATAGATACGAGTATGTTATGATGATATTATCAGCTGTTTTTGAGATATTTGCCTGCTTTCCAATAAACTAAGACACTGTACTGCTTTATTACACAAAAATGATATCGTCCCGTTATTATATGACTTCTCTACAATTTATTATGTTACCTGCCAGGCTGCCATATGCATTTTGTTCTGATAATAGTATATTTCCTTTGAAATAAAATTGAACTCCAACCATAAGAATAAATAACACTGTTTTTAAGCTCCAACTTTCATATTTTTGATGTTCATAACTCTCTTATTTATGGACACTTCCGTTGATTAGTAATTATCTTTGATGTTAAGACTAAAAGGACATTTACATTATTTTCTAATAAACGAACGACCTCTAAATATACCCCAGGCGTCAATATAGTTTCTTTTTTATAATGAAATATGGAAATTTTCATCAATACGATATAAATAATTTCAATTTTACTTTGTACGAATACAATATCGAAGTGGCTTATCAGTAACACCTTCTAGATTAGGGTTGACAACTTTTTTTGCATCAAATATAGTATTTTAATTATTATTACGTGTAAAAATATAGTAGGTGGCGAAAAAGTCCAAGAAAATATAATAGGTTTAAAAGAAATTGTTTATATTTTTTTTATGAATGAAATTGCCGTTTGTATGTATGGAGATTTTTGAAGAAGTTGCATTACTACCATAACATACTCATAAATTAATTAACAATCATAAACACTAATGTTCTAAAAGTTTTAAGCACAAACTCTTGTTTAAAATACTTAAACACTTTAAATATTACGCATTTATCATGTGCATTATTTTTATTGATGATAGTTAGCCGTCTTATATGATCATAATTTTAAATAAATAATAACAATAAGCAACTAAAAACCTACTTTAACACCATAGAAGATAATATAAAGAAAAGATCTGTCTGTATAATAAATCGGTAATTCCATACCTTAATCTTCTAATTTTTTTTTAAATAAGTTATAATTTTTTTGTTGCTCTTGTTTATTTTCGTTACTTGAAAAAATATAGTAGTTTTTCCTACGAAATATTTTAAAATTAAAAAAAAAATAGTAGGTGAGCCCTCGATATAGTAGAATACTATTATAGTAGGGTTGGCAACCCTGTTCTAGATGCACATAGCCGCATATTCGATTGCGTGTGAGATTATTCAGGCCACTTACTTATATGCGAACACTGAAACGTGCGCTTGCGATGGTCAACAGGCGTGCTTTACATGCATCATGCAATGCAACATTGTGAATTATATTAAAACGCATTTTGCTCGTCTATAACTACGACTAACGTCTTATACACGGTTAATTTTTAACTATATCTAAAAATGAAATGGGGATTTCAGACCACGTAGGTAAATGAACAACTTTTACTATGGGGCCAACCACGAAATCGGGAAAAAAATCAGCTGTTCCATAGAAAAGTACAACATCGACTCGACTATAATGTATGGAACAGCTGATTATTTTTTCGCGATTTCGTGGTTGGCCCCATAGCAAAGGTTGTTCATTTACGTGGTCTGAAAACCCCATTTCATTTTTAGATATACTTAAAAATTAACCCTGTATAGTGCGAATCACGAAAGATGACCACAAATGGCGCCCATCTTCGCATCATAACTTATGAAGAATCTTTTCTTCAAAAGAAAATTCTTATTAAGACAAAATAATATTTCATATATATAATATAAATATATACATATTTTATCTAAATATATGAAATATTATTTTTTCTTAAGTATTTTCTTCATGAGTTATAATGCGAAGATGGGCGCCATTTATGGTCATCTTTCGTGATACGAACTATACTTAATGTTACTAAGATTATTCATTCTGTAAATACTGGATAACTTGTGGACTTCGATAGCGTAGTGACTTATACTCTCGGCCTACGATTATGGCGGCTAAGCAACTATTGTTAAGATCGCAATGAAATCAAAAAATTGTTATCTTGAGCTCCTTAATACTTAGAAAGTCACGTTAAGTTGGACTACATCTAATCCTGATTTGTCCCACGTGGTAGGGCCCATCATCTTTGTGAGTTAAAAGTCTGTGCTTAAGCAGCGGTCATTGTGAAATAGCTTCATGAATAAAATACTGTAGGGTATTTACAAAATGAAAAATATTATTTAGATGACCAAAAATTCTAAAATTGAACTCAAATTGTTTTCTAATGAGATGTAAAGTTGTTTTTATGATACGGGAATATAACGATGATGAGTCTAACGGGGAACGTGTAATGGGACTCATTTGACCACCCACTTTAGTACAGTCAACCAAATATTTTCACAGTCACCTGCACGACTCAAATTAAAATATGCCCTAGTTCTTACGGCTTAAGAAGCACATTGATGTAAATGCCAGGTTAAAATAATGACGGGTTCATGTGTGTACATTATGACCTGTATCATATTAACTATTTCCAAAGGAATGAGCGCGTGTAGCGAATGACACGTGAATTTAATGTCTCCGAATGCGTTTCATGTTTGCAGCAAATTTCGATACTTAATACAACGTATTACAAAATAACCCCTAATACCGAATATGGTAGATAAGGACCATCAAACTGAACAACTTTTACTATGGGATTAACTCTGAAATCGCGAAAAAAATAGCTTTTTCTTACATTTTGATATTATATTTTTTCCTAGTTTTCGTTACCTATTCTTGTCATCTTGCCATTAAATATGAGTTTATCAATTATGAAATGTTTATTCTCTGAATCCCAATTATGTTTGGTGAAGTTAATATTTGTGCAGATTCACCAACATACATGTGACGGATGTTGGAAAACTGACTTTCGTACCGGAAACTGTTAAATGGACCGCGACAATTTATACGAATTGTACTGTCAGCTCGCCAGAATGTCTATATCTATATGATTGTGATAACTGTTCTCGATTACTGTGGAAAACCCATTGTAACAATAACGAGAAAATAAAAGAAAGTAACTTATTGCAGCAATAATTGACCATCCTTAGAAAACAGATATAACAGTGTTACAAAAATAGCCCTAATGGGTGCCGAATATGGTAGATGGGACCATCAAACTGAACAACTTTTACTATGGGACCAACTCTGAAATCGCGAAAAAATCTGCTGTTTCATACAAAAAAAAATAATAAAGAAAATACACACATCAACTTTGTCTAGGGATACAGGTGTTATTTTCATACAAACGAAGTAACTTTGAAGCCTTGGTTTCCTGCCAGGGATGTACTGTACTATGATCTGATGATGGCTATCCAGGGAGTGAATGGAGGAGATTCAGACCGCTATACACACCCAACTGATCTGACCAGCATTCTAAAAGATTAAAGGACATGTTTAAAAAAACCGCGAAAATAGCATGACAATGTATGGAAATCCTGAAACTGAGAACTCTGACCCATTAATCTTTTAGAATGCTGATCAGATCAGTTGGGTGTGTATAGCGATCTGAATCTCCTCCATTCACTCTCTGGATGGCCATCATCAGATCACAGCACGGTACATCCCTGGCAGAAAACCAAGGCTTCAAAGTTACCTCGTTTGTATAAAAATAACACCTGTATCCCTAGACAAAGTTGATGAGTATTCAAAATGGATGAAACAGCTGATTTTTTTCGCGATTTCAGAGTTGGTCCCATAATAAAAGTTGTTCAGTTTGGTGGTCCCTATCTACCACATTCGGCATTAGGGATATTTTTGGAACACGTTGTATAAACTAAAGTTTATGAGATAGTTTTATAAATTGTGAAAGAACTTTCATATGTTTATAGATATGGTTGATATACAACCCAGACAACGTTAATTAATTATATTTTCTTTTACACCTCTGAGCATTGATTAGTAATTTTGTTATATCTGAATCGAGTTTTTTATTGGTGACCAGCTTTTAAATTAAAAAAATTGTTAATTGCAAAAGAAAACTATCATTAAGGCCAAAATAACTATCGTGGACGTTGATTATTAATTAAAATAGAAAAAAATACTAATGAAAACCACATAGAACACCTTTTTTTACTTTATTCATTAGTTATGACCTTATGACTTATATTATGACAAGTGGTCGCCTGCGACTTCGTCTGCGTGGACAGTTATTTCTCTATCCCTCGGGAACAGTACATTTTTTCGGGATGAAAGGTGCCCTATGTCCTTCTCTGAACCCCTGACAACGTGTATGCAAAATTTCATGATGATCTATTCAATAGTTTAGACGTGAAGGCGTAACAAACAAGCAAACCGACTTTCAT
Organism: Agriphila geniculea; assembly: GCA_943789525.1. Taxonomy (NCBI): domain Eukaryota; kingdom Metazoa; phylum Arthropoda; class Insecta; order Lepidoptera; family Crambidae; genus Agriphila; species Agriphila geniculea. The sequence goes on from OX038882.1 coordinate 6,145,038, forward strand.
GTTTATAATATTAGGAAGGTTTATGAACCACTAGCTACCGCCCGCGACTTCTTCTGCGTGGAAGTTTTTTTGCTATCCCTCGGAAACAATACTTTTTTTCGAGATGAAAAGTACCCTATGTCCTTCTCTGTACCCCTGGCAACGTGTATGTAAAATTTCATGATAATAGTTAAGACGTGAAGGCGTAACAAACAAACAAACCGACTTTCGCGTTTATAATAATAGTAAGGATTATGAATCATAACCTCAATTTTTGCTTCGCTTAAAATAAAGGCATTACTAGTTCAAAGTGTATACCTAGCAAGACCAATAATTTAATTACAAGGTGCGTCTGCCACCTAAATAAAATTAGGTCTAATATCAATTTCCAAGTAAAGGCTTTTAAGGCGCTGCCAGACAAGGGAGCATTAAAGGGTCGAATTACTCGATATGATTCACTGCCAGGTATTTAGGGTAAAGTAATTCGCTGTGCTATATAGCCTTTTAATTTTTTCGCGAATACACCTTTACAAGTACAGAAATATAATTTATAGCTGTGACTCATACAGGAAAATTTTAAGGATGTGTTCAGTCCATGAAACTGATCAACTTTCTCTAAGAAACATAGACCTAAAAATCGACTATCTATAAAAATCAAAGAGATCACCGTGATAGTTTAGTATGGGATGACCAAAATTTCGTGGCGAAATTCGACACATGTTTCTTGGAGAAAAATGAACCTGTATTGTTGACTGTTTACGCTGAAAAAATGAGTTGTGTATCCATACTGATTGCACTGAATTGATAAAATGATAACTAGAAACTAAATGCAGTTATCACAGATATATTAATGTTGTCATAAATATATAATAGTACAGGATAGTAGCTTTTAAAACTATACACCAAAGTTAGTTACCATTTTAAAATGCTGCAGTGTTTATGAATTGCAATACAATACAAGTCTCGATGGTAAATTCCAAGTCAGAATTTCAATGCAATGCATCATAAAGTTTGATACTCATCGTAGCTTTAAATTTTTCCAACTTGTCCGATAGCTTTTCTTAAATTCCTTTTTTCTCAATTAAAAATTACTTATATTACAACTTATTAACTTAAAAATCAAAATATGTTATCGCTGTAGGAAATAATTGCACACTCCATTAAATCTAACATTATATCGCGAAGTAACTTATAAAAAATTCAAAGCATAATTTCTTTACCTTCCAAATAGCAACACGTCAATTTATAAAATTATTTCAAGAAATTACTACTATGCTACTTATGCTGCTAGATTTATTATCAATTTAATTAAAATTATTAAGTGTAATTTTATTTTTAGCATTAAATAGTGCAATGATTTATTATAATGAATGTGCCTGTGGTGCAGCCGACAAAATTTTGTTTTTAATTTTCATCCTCAAAATAAAATTACACTGTCTGTTTTTTTGGGCAGTCGTGTAATTAAAAGAAGCGTAAACTTCATTGTCTGTTCTCAAATATGAATTTTATTGTTTTGGAGTTAAAATCCTTATTAAAGTATTAAAAGCCGCGATGCATTGTGCTGGCATCAGGAAGGGCTTGCATTGTACTACTGACGACTTTCCTCGAATTAACATGGTCCACTGATGCCGCCCATTGTTGTTTCTTTATTGTCTACGGTTCTTGAACTCACTTTTCTATGGTTTTGACAGAAAAGAGTATTACTGCGCTAAACTGCTATACTACACGAATTCCCATGCTACCGAATTAACGTAAGCAAATTTTGCCTTTTAATTTATTTGATATTATCTAACAGACTTTTCGATGAGAGAGTTTGTCTAATCTAAAGTTAAGTAGCTTTGATTGACCACAAATTCCATGATTATGGGTTTGAATTCCGCAACAGAATATTCAATGGAATGGAATATGGAAGGTAAAAGGGTAGGTAGTTCAACTTTCCCAAAATCACAACCGATTTCCAAACCTTCTATGTTTTCAGTGCTTTTAAAACCGCACTTACTGTATATAGTGATAGTATTTTATATTTTTAACCGTTTAATGCCCTGTTAATAACTAAACAACTAACTTATAAAGCAACAATATAATTTACACAAACAGTTTCTAGTTTCTTCTAAGTATCGTTTAAAGTTTCAAACTGAGACCCTTAAACTGCTGTTACTTTGAAACATAGTAACTTGGTAATTTAGTCTTGGATATTAATACACGTGACACGGGTAAGTCATTGACCTTCCTGGGTATGAGAGGAATTTTAAGCTTTAATCCTCTACCTCTTTTACGTAATAAGTATAATGTTACTTAAAGGCGCGTAGTTTGCACACTATTATAGCGGCGCCATTGAAACGAGTATTATAGTGCTTACTAAAGACAAAATTGTGAATTATCACTCTGTAGTGCATTTCGAAGAAGCTTTATGGTACTTTTTATCTATTTATATATTTTATCTCTATATTTGCATGCTACTTTTATTACTATCAAAACATGTGATCTACCAATAACTGTAACAACTTTTTACCGTGTTTTAAGCAAATAAACAATTGACTATCGCTTAAACAATATTTTCAAAGAAAGTGTACGGTTATATTGTAGGCAAGAATCTTATATTTGATTGTAGGAAAACTCTGACTTCTAATTTTTTCGTCTAAAAGTGATATTTTGTTTAATGGTAACCATAACATAAAACATACATTTTTGCTTTGACTTATCCTTAAAGTTTAAAATTTGTTGGCATTTACTTGAAAACTGCTAGAATGATTTTTCCTAATTGTAACTTGTTGTCAAAAATTAACACAAAATGAGAATACGATACATTTTCGAGAGTGTTAATTGAAATATGAAGTGTTTATCGATTTAACCTGAAAAAAATCGGAACACTTGACCACTTAACCACTTATGGCTAATTCAGTTCATCAAACGGTACTGTGATTGGACCATTGCTAAAATTGGCAGAGCACTGAGAAGTTAGCTTACTCATCAACTTATATTTAACATACGTACCCAACTACTTTTTACTTTTTTTTATGCTAACGTACTTATATCTGTACAGTTAAAGATTGATAAGAAATTAAAAAAAAGAAAAACACAAATTATTTACAATTTAATATATTATTTGCTATAAATTTAATGTTTCTTTACAATACAGTGAATCTATGTCGTTATGCTGTTACCTCATACTACTCTACAATATTAAATCTGCAAGTAAAACGAAACTCTTCAGATATTTTCTTCTTTCATCATGGAAAAGCTGACACACAGACAACCGCAAACAAAGCCAGAAGATCGTAGAAAAAATATTTAATTACTAATTTGAAAAAACCTATGAAATTAAGAATATTTACCTAAAATCGCAGTTGGAGGTGTGAATGATTGAAAAGTAGAGATACCTATTGTAGGAAATCAATTGTCTTTTTTTATTTTTTTGCATTTCAAAATACTATTTTTTTATTAATATAAATAAATAAGTACTAGCAAAATCGACTCACCCGTAGCCTTTTTTGTTTTTTTCTAGTATTTATTTTTCTAAAACGTCTTATTTTAACAGTAGGTAAAGGTGATACGAGTAAAAGTGAATATGAATATATAATTAATTTATTTCAATAGCTTAGTTAAATATTCATATATTCATACTATCGTCACTATAGTATCTTCTTAGTACAATCTTCAACAATAGTACCTTAACACTTTCGTACTTTGTCATATCAACTTGTTTAACAAAATTAGAAACATTAATCAATATAATTGTTCAACAAAGTACTAAAGTTTTAAGCGACTTTTATTGTTAACTGTACCTATACTGTACCTATACCATCGTGGAATATGATTCACCATGAGACGGCGAACGGTATCAAGTTACGTATATGGTGTCTATACGTTCGTCATAAGCAAAACACTTTGTGATCATATCCATACGTCGTAAGTCGATACAAAGAGACTTTGATCTCATTGCGGAAGTGAAATTTATAATGAAACTAAAGCTTTTGTTTAAGTGTATTTTCCAATCATTATTATCCCCTTGTCTGTCAAAAGCCTTCTGGACTCCGCTCATTTTTGATTTATATACAAAAATTACTTTGATTTTTCATCAACGCAAACAAAAATCATCGTGATATTGGCTATCAACAAATTAGTTTTAAATAACTATGGATTTTTTTCCTGATTGTAAAAACTCTCAATTCATTTGCCATAAAAACATTTACTTAGTTACAAGATAAAGAGCAGGTAGAACTAAAAAAGGACATACGTAACTTATAAGCAATAAAAAATATCGCATGATTACATAGCCTTACTCGAGAGGTACCTACCCAGCATTCGGGACAGGCTTCGTAAATATACAATGTCCCGAAACACCTGTCCCACCCAATGCGTCGTAACTGCCCTTCTATTGAAATTCAATTTACTTGGACACCTGCCACCAATATCTCCAAATGGTAACATTTCTTTTTTTGGCAAGATTCATATTATGACCTTTTAAATCAGTAATATTCAGACGAAACTGATAGAATTTTAGTAATACTTATAAGTACATCATGTATCAAAAAACCCTGACCCTGTCAGATTCTGAAAAAGGTGATAGTGTTGCTGAAACTAAACAACATCCTTACTAATATTATAAATGCGAAAGTCCGTTTGTTTGTTTGTTTATTTGTTTGTTTGTTTGTTACGCCTTCACGTCTTAACTACTCAACCGATCATCATGAAATTTTGCACACACGTTGTCAAGGGTACAGAGAAGGACATAGGGTACCTTTCATCCCGAAAAAAGATACTGTTCCTGAGGGATAGGGAAATAACTGTCCACGCAGACGAAGTCGCGGGCGGCCGCTAGTTCTCCATAAAACATAGGTCGAAAACGAAAAAAAATTTCATACTCCCATACAAAAATGTATTGGTCTCATTGACATGAAAAAAAATTTTTTTATATGCAGGTCAATGATTGGTCTTTATTCGGCCGTTAGCTACTTATAACTTAAAAAAAAATCAAATCTGCATTTCGAACGACCTCAAACTCATTATTCCAATTTGATAACGGTACGCTAACAGCCATGGCAGACAAGAAAACGTTTGAGTTTAAAAAATAAAAAAGGTAATGTCTGGAAAGTTCAATGAACTCACTTTTTTGCGGAACGAAATCTCGTTTGTTTTTTTATTGCGGCCAGCCAGCTCTATTTCTAAGATAAAAGAAGGTCGAAAACTAATAAATATAGATGGCGCCTTAGTTCGCATTTTCACTGGTAATTAATGGAATGGTACATTAAAATTAGATTTAAAATCGTGAAAGTAACAATCTATCAGTCTAGCTCATGATGGATTGTCTCTGTAACTCCGTAGTTTATCACGATCTGTGACTTAACCAGTGCTACATAAGGCGTGAGGCAACCATGTATTCTGATTCTGACCACAATCGGTCTCAGTCTCAGACCGCCCCGGTACTGCCCGTGTCACGACTTGCCTGTTTTAGCTTTTAATAAAAATAGCCATAAATAATTGCTAAGATATTGCAATAACCAAAATCCAATGTAAATATTTAAAAACTAAAAAAAGCAGATGAACACCTAAAAAAGAAACTACGTAAGAATAGTAAATAATTTTCTAATTAATTTCAAGATGACATAATTACCTACTGCTTCTTAACGGACGAAAAAGACGGTTACATAAACAGGTTATACTCGTACGGAAAGATCTTTTTACTAGACATTCGGGTTTAGCAGTGTAAGCTTCGATCAGATACCATGATCGAAGAGTGTAAGGCTAGGTAGGTGTAGGTACTTACGAACAACTTCCGAAAATAATATCTACGCAAATAGCTAAAAATGGCTCAACGTTTTTAAATTCAAATACCTTAGATATTTTTAGATTTTCCTTTGGTGCACATAAATATAGCAAGGCTATTTTATTTTTAACAATTACTCTTATATAATTTGATGTAAGCTATTCCCCATAAAACTAAGTAGGTAAACTGAAAAATATTTTCCGTGACTAAACTATTGGATATTTTTGTTATTTAGGCTGGGAGCGTTATTACACATACGACATTTTCCCATGGAAAGTTCAATTTACGGGCGGAAGTTAGTTCAAAAATTAAAAATGTCAATGCTGATCTTTAGATGAAACAAAATCAGTTTTTTTATCATCTCACGCAAGTTGACAACTGGCTAAATTGTGATGGCGACATTGGCAACTTACTAACTCAAAGATCAATAGCATAGCATTGATTAATCTCAACCCAACGAGTTGCCAAGAAAGACTTTAGTTATAGTTAGGCTCGTATTACAGAACGAGACTCAAGCACTGCTTGCTGCTTGAGTACAGTTAGAAAGGGATGGTGCTATTCATCGCATATAGCGTCATCCCTTTCTAACTGTACTCAAGCAGAGATTTGAGTCTGAGTTTAATTCTATAATACCAGCCTTAGTGTGAAATGGGTTAAGCAACACAAGGTCATTCCAAGTTAAGTTAACCCTTATGAAATAAGAGCGCAATTTTTATTTATTCTAAGGCCGCATTTTTTAAGTGGCAGCTTATAGAGATGGCTTTTCACGGGTCACTCAATGCATAGATACATTTCGTCAACAGAGTAGCAGGTGTTACTCCTTCTCGGCTTTGGCAAGATGCACGCTGTATCCGCAAAAAAAAACGTTTTTCTTAACTTTTTCTCCGCCAGGTGCAGCAACAGGTAAAGGTGATGCAAATCACATCTGCCTGGCACTTTATTCAACTCACATTGTGTCTGTTTCATAAAAACAGTTAAAGATATAATACTAGAATAGAATAGAAAAATATTTATTTGAGACAAAACAACTACCTTTTTAAAAATAGATTATGTGAAATAAGAAAAAAACATGGGCTGGCTTAGTTTTATCCCAAATCGGTCCCAACTCAGCATAATACTTGGCCCATGACCAAGCGCGCTGGTCTTCCGTTGGAACCAGTTTGGTGATGCCACGGAACAATGACCGGCAAAACATACTCTTAAAACTAAACATTACAATTTAAAGAAAACGGACTACAATAAAAAAACAATATAAACTACAAGTAAGTTTTGAGCAACGTGGCTTACGTAGGTAGCTTGGCGTAGTACGGAACGGAAGCCATGTTGCTCTAAGAAGTAAGTGAATAAAACTACGTTAAGCTACGTTATAAAGTACGTTACTTATTTGGTTTCGCCGTTGAGATTCGATTCATAAATACTTCTTTACTGACTCAGTAAAAACATTTTAAAAGTTATATTATAAACAAAAATTTAATCTGGAGGTCATTACTTAAATTGGTGAGAACTCCTAAAAAATTCACTCAGTGTTCATTTCAGTTCTTGTGCCAAGCTTTTTTTACTATTAATTTACTGACAACTTTTGTTCGTATCATCCACCATGCGAATTTTAGAACTATCCCCCTAAATCAACGAGATTTTAACATAAATAATGTGAAACAACAATGACGACAGTTTATGATTTTAATTTATTTGTTTATTACACAACATTACAATTATTACAATTTACAAATTAATAACATCAACTACATGGAAGTTCTTAGCTAGAATGGAATCCAAACAGATGTGTACAATAAAACTTTAGTGATAACAGAAATTATGTATAATATTAGATTGGGAAAATACTTGTAATAAACTTGATACGGCTTGCGGCTAGTTTTTTATGGAAAGTTGTAGAAGACGGATATACATATAGACAGAAACAATCACCTAACGGAAAGTTTCAGCAAAGCCTATACTATCATGATTAAAAGAACACTGTCCTTCTGACCTTTAGCAAAAGCAAAAGTCTCCTATGGAAATTCAAACGAAGTTAGTAAACAGGGTAATTCATCGCGTGTGCTGACTAAACATGCCCTTGCAGGTAAACTTTGAGTTCGCAATGCGGCTGTGTTTACAAGTTCAAAGACGTAATTACGTTACGTTTACTGTGCAAACGAGTCATAAAACGACGCCGATGCATCAACCAGATATGTCACCTCTCCTTTATCTTATTATATACTATACATGAAACTACACTTTGGCGTTAATTAATTAGTTGGCTAAATAAAGGGGCTATGATTTCGCGGACTTTGATATAGAAATAAATCTTCATAAGAATGATTTCAGTTAAATACTAACGATAGTAATTGGAAGTCTTTTATTCAAGACTGTATTCAACTTTTTCTTGGATTAAAAATGTTATAAAGGAACATATTTTTTTACATATACAAGGTGTTTGGTAAATGCCGAATATGGTAGATAGCAGTGGCGAAGGGTCCATACAAGCCGATTCCCATCGGCTTACCTTTTAAAATCCCATCCCCATCAATCCATTATAACATGTCATTACTTAATTTTCTTTCGCCATTTCGGTAAGATTAATTAATAATGGCTACAATTATTTTTTATGAATTTCTAAGTATTTAATTGTCTACTCTAAAAACGCTCGCGCGCGCGCCGCGCCCCGTGTGCAAGGAATATCAAATCAATTTTCGTACAAAATCTCCTTGAGTCAAGCCGACGTCCTTTAGCTTCCTTTTTGCACTGTGTCTTGGCGCGGTTGCCACGGGCAACGGTTGATTGTCATTACTCTGTCTCTTTCTCACCAACGCACCACAGTCGCGTGCCTTTCGGTTGAAAATGGTGAAAGGCTGTGGCTTAAGTTTTCTCTCTCTTTCTATTTGAAGCGATGTTAACGTTTCTTTTCTCTTTCTGTTATGAAGAGACGAATAAGTTTTAAGATGCAAAATAAACAAAATAAGAACGATAGAAGAAAATACATCGCAAATTAGATATTTTTATTTACAAGTATAAACAAGTACGTTTCCGTCATTATCATTGTTTATGTGAGTGTTTGGAACGTGATTAGTTTTTATCAAATAGTGAATTAGTGAGTGAGAATGGATACTTTTTCCCGGTTTTTGTTTATTTTAATGTGTTTATCTCATGTATTTGTTTATTGCGGTAAGTTTTATTTGCCATAATGGCTTTAATTAATATGGATTGTCGTTTAACTGACTAGCGCGGCGAAACATTGTTTTCCAAACTTAGTTACGAAGTTATGGTTACGTTAGCAAGATGGGTTTTTTTAAACATTTTCAATATAATACATCTTTCTACGATAAGGATGACAAGCAGTTACAAACTCAATAAAATGTTTTGTTTTCCATGATTATTATTTCTGATTCCAACTCAGTATAGAGTAGCGCGGGCTAGACTGTCACTATTTTATCAGTGCTTTTTGCATGGTGAAATTGAGGCCCTAACTTCTGAAGAAACGCTTGAAGCTTGCATCACGCGGTGGTGTTTTTTGGTCCGGATTACCTTCGCCATATTTCGACCCCTCGCCACTGGTAGATAGGGACCATCAAACTGAACAACTTTTATAATGGGACCAACTCTGAAATCGCGAAGAAAACCAGCTGTTTCATACAAAAATTAATAACGAAAATATCAAAATGTATGAAACAGCTGATTCTTTTTTTCGCAATTTCAGAGTTGGTCCAATAGTAAAAGTTGTTCAGTTTGATGGTCCCTATCTACCATATTCGGCTATTACCAAACTTCTTGTACACATATAGATTTTAAGCTTTTTAATTTGATCACACAATGCTTATTAACTTTTATTGAAGTAAAATCAATACGGGCGGGTCAGATGGAGAGTGCCCGCATCATAAAATGTAGGTGATGAAGCCAAAGTTTACAAAATATACGGGGTCATGTTAAACCCCTTGTTAAACAATTAAAATAAAATTTAAATGACTGAATTGATGCTATAAAATTATAAATAATATAATGAAAATATGAAAATACAATACATTTCCCGAAATCTTTTGATAAAGTCTTGTATGGTCAGTTGATCACACATATTTTCAAAGGTTTGTATACCTACAACCAATACGACATTACTTAGACACTCAATTATTTTTTAATTGAGGCCATATGCATCTACACAGAGAGGTGATAAAAGTCACGAGATTTCTAAAAAAGCTATAGAAATTAGCGTGACCCAAATGATTGTGTCAAAATTAGAGTACCTACGGTCCAAAATCACCACAAGATGGCATTTTAAATATTCAACTTGAAAGTTTCATGTTTTTCAGGATTCATTGAAAATACTAATATTAGTATAATCAAATTGGTTATTAATTAGTTTTATTGGATGATATTCGTATATTATTAATAACATATATTTCTCCTTCTTTTTTGACATGACCAAAAATTAAATATTTTAGTAAAATACGGGAATTAACTAACATTAAACATTTTTATCAACGCCATCTATCGAGCCTCCAATTTTTTGTAATTTTGAAAAGCCCTCATTGAAAAAGTAGGCTTCTGTGCAAATGATAAGAAAGTCACGAGATCACATTACAGCCTTTTTACCCGACTGGAAGAGGGTTATGTTTTTCGCGCGTATCTTGTAAGTAAGTATGTAAGTTTGTATGTAATATTCTTTATTACCTCATATCTTTCAAACGGCTGAACGGATTTCCATGATTTACATATCGTTAGATTTGTCTCGTCAGCCCAAGTGTTCTTAAGAAGGTGGCGTTATAAAAAAACCAACATGGCGGCTGTACGGTGCTATTATACGTAGTGGGGAAAAAATTTTTTTTTTAGAATAATGCAATATGGGTGTCAAATTAAAGGGCTTATTATAAGGATTTCAAAAAGGTATATCATATAAATAATAACTAAAAAGAAATAAATAAAAAATTAAATTTAATAAAATTAAAAACCCGCCTGCATAAAAAGACAAGTCAACTGAAAAGATGGAAACAAGATTAAATATTATAGGCAACATTATAACATGCAGTCGGAGGCATATAACTCAAATCATTCATAATGTCACTTTCTTTATGCATGCCTCCGACTGCATGTTATAATGTTGCCTATAATATTTAATCTTGTTTCCATCTTTTCAGTTGACTTGTCTTTTTATGCAGGCGGGTTTTTAATTTTATTGCTGACGTAACGACTCTTCCATTTATTTTTTCCTAGGATAAAATAGAAAAACCGACAGCGGCCCGTGGGCTCGTGCGAAAGTTTCCTTCCTGGGGGAAATTCCGCTATTCAAATGGAAACTTGTTCCTGTCATAGATATACCCCTTTATTATTTATATAACCCTTTTTTTACTTTTTGTACGGTTGGTGGAGTTAAAGATAATCTGCACTGTGTGTAACATTGGTATTGGTAGGTATTTCTTTTCGTCTATAGATGAGGTCAGTAACTACAAGATGAATAGGTACTTTCCTTTTATTTTTTACGCATTTATAAAAAAGCTGTAATTGTAAATAGGGACCTAAATCAAAATTAAATTGGGTATTCTGTGTGGTGTTTTCATTTTTCAAAACATCCTATGCCATACCTAGTCTATTCAGTATTCTTAGTAGGTACGAAAAGCAATCGAAAAAAATAAACCGCGTAAAAACATTCGATAGAGTAATTTTGTATGGAAATTTTGTACAGCGCCATCTACCGTTGAATAGCAAATTATTATTTTTTTCATAGATAATTACTCTATCGAGTACTTTAACATTAAGTATAAATTATATTCTGTGCTTTTACGCACGTTTTCTTCTCGATAGCTGTTCGTGCTATGGGTACTGTGACCTGTCCACCGATTACGTATCTCTGTTGCTAACAATTCTCGATTGAAATCGCAATTGCATTGCTGCTTTAAGTAAGATAGTTGTCACATGGTTCTTACTAAAGCAGCAATGTCACTGCGATTTCTGTCAAAGTTGATTGCAATAAAGTTAGACAATCAGCCTGTATAGTAGGTGTGAACCTCTATACTAAAAAAAGTTGGGAGTTACAAGTCGTGATAAAGTTTGGATAGAAACTGATCTGTAGGCTGTTTCTAACTAATATTGAGCTGGGCCAAGCTATCCTTACATACAGTTCCATACGGCGGCGGGTTGCATAGCGCACTTTTCCCGGCTTCATTCTAAAATCTATAACAATTCAGGTTTAGCTAATACGTCAAATGTGGTATCATTTTCGGATAAATCAATAACGTAGAACTTATTTCTGATATTGAAAAAATCAATTTATTAAGCAGTTTCTGTAAAATTACACAATAACCAACATTTTTAAACTTCTTTTTTTTAGTTTAGGTATTGGCACTTGTTTCAGTATTTTCAAAAAAACTACTTTAAAGAAGCGTTTTTCAGGTTAATTTGTTATATGCTTTTGTTATGTTAACTATATTTTATACAATTTGCGCCTAACCCAAGTAGTTGAGGTCCATTGTTTGCGGAGACACAGCTAGTCAAAAATATGCATTTTTTCACGAAATAAAAGGGGCTTCCGTTTCGTTCGGAAACATTTCTCAGTTTTTTTGTTTATATTTCTGTAAAGTTAATTAAATTTTATACAATTTGAGCTTAATTTGAGTAGTCTAGGTCTATTGGTTGCAGAGACATAGCTGGTTAAAAATGGGCTTTTTATTGAAATTAATTGAAAAAATCTTATCTTTGACTAGCTATGTCTTTGTAACTAGTAAACCTAGACTACTCAAGTTAGGCTCAAATTGTAGAAAATTTAATTAACTTTACAGAAATATAAACAAAAAAACTGAGAAATGTTTCCGAACGAAACGGAAGCCCCTTTTATTTCGTGAAAAAATGCATATTTTTGACTAGCTGTGTCTCCGCAAACAATGGACCTCAACTACTTGGGTTAGGCGCAAATTGTATAAAATATAGTTAACATAACAAAAGCATATAACAAATTAACCTGAAAAACGCTTCTTTAAAGTAGTTTTTTTGAAAATACTGAAACAAGTGCCAATACCTAAACTAAAAAAATTAAGTTTAAAAATGTAGGTTATTGTGTAATTTTTCAGAAACTGCTTAATAAATTGATTTTTTTTATATCAAAAATAAGTTCTACGTTATTGATTTATCCGAAAATGATACCACATTTGACCTATTAGCTAAACCCGAATTGTTATAGTTTTTAGAATGGAGCCGGGAAAAGTGCGCTATTCAACCCGCCGCTGTATGGAACTGTATGTAAGGATAGTTTGGCCCAGCTCAATATTAGTTAGAAACAGCCTACAGATCAGTTTCTATCATGTGGCCAAACTTTATCACGACTTGTAACTCCCAACTTTTTTTTGTATAGAGGTTCATACCTACTAGTAGGGGGCTAATTGTCTAATTTTAAAAATCTATCGCAATCGCTTTCGTTTGACAGATGGATGTGACACATTGCTGCATTTCTTTGGTAAGTTTTTATTTGTGCCATAAAGAAACTTTAAAGGATTACATCCTGAAAGCGATTGCGATAAATATTTAAGTTAGACAATAGAAAGGCAGGCTGACGAATTGATGATGATAATGAAAAATGTTAGGATATAGTTTTGGCTATACAAATGTTAAATGCGCATTTTAATTGCCCAAGCTAGACTTAGCATGTCTGTCACAAATAATTCCCTTGTGATTATTCATCTAATTGATTCGGAACGCGAGCTTTCTCGCGAAGGCCACGTCTCCGACTGCCACGGCCGCAGGGCAAGGTCACGGCTTCACGCAACCATCGTCTTCGTGCCTACGGGGAAGGCTGGGGATATGGGAAATTAAGATTTCTTACTGAAAAGGTATACTTAGTACCCCTAGCACTAGGGTTCATCCATCAGCCATTTTTAATGTCCCCACTGCTGGGGCCTGTGCCCCACGAGGCCACGAGCCTCGGGGCAGCGTCCCATCCGCTATAACAACCACGTCATCCACCTTGATTTCACCGTCGTGGGTACCTTGATTCTGCTGGCGTGGTTGCATAGTTGGCAGCACCTCACGCACCCACCGATTCCAGAAGTGGTCAGCCAGTCGTAAAGCTTTTCGCCACTCAGCGCGTCCGGCCAGGTCGCTATCATCAAAGGTTCCGGGAAGTTGTTGATTAGAGGACGTACCAAGCAGGAAGTGGAACGGTGTTAAGGTGGTTGGGTCATCAGGGTCCGTGGACACGTGTGAGAGTGGACGGGAATTAACAATGGCTTCTGCTTCTGCCAAAACGGTCATTAGGGTTTCCTCTTTGGGATATCGCTCTTTGAGAGTGGCTTGTAAGGCTACCTTGACTGTTCGCACCAACCTTTTTAAAAAGGTTTCTGAAAAATAAACTAAACCTAGCGCAGCAAGGAGGTGCGCAACATCCTCCCCTCCGTGCAGCACTGCACCAAGCTATGTGGTAATACGTACCAGCTTCTTGGAGGGGCGGCGTAGCACACCCCCAGCTGTGGCAACATCGACCACCCTGGTTACACCGTCCTTGCCCGGGTATAACTTAACTACACGAGGCCTGTGCCTTTCTTATGGGTGGATAAGGAGGATAGGCCATAACCCACCACGCGGGCCCAATGCAGATTGGTGGGTGTTAACGACTGCAAATACACCATATAAGAAGATGAGACACAGATATCAAATTTTTGGTCACCCATCCCATGACCGACCCTTGCGAAAGTTGCTTAACCTCCGCAATCGCTGGGCCAGGCGCTATACCACTGAGCCACCGAGCTCCTCACTGCACTAGGGTTACCATCTGGTAATTAGATCTCTAATAATGAGATTTCCCGACTTTTTCCCTGACTTTTCAGTAAATTTCCTGACAGTTTGTACACTTACATCTACATTCTTGATTTAGTTGATGTTTGATTTTTTTTTCTAACCAAAATGATAATAAATTATGTGTTTCCATTGAGAACTTACACTTTTTGGGATTTCAAAAATCCCTGACAAATACAGTTTTTCCCTGTCTACCTCTACCTATGGATGTGTCAGGAAAACTCCTGTCATCTGGTAACCCTACCTAGCACCGAACATCTATCGAGAAAAAAACGCGCGTAAAAGTAATCGATACTATCTTATTAACAAATTTAGAAAATTTCGCTTCTCGGCGGTAGATATTTTACGCGAGTATTTTTTTCCGATGGATGTTCCTGCTACGGGTACTCTTCTCCTTCTCCGAAAAGTATACTTAGGTATCTATTAGGTAGACATAAAAGATAAGGAACTTTTTCTAGTAACGCCTAACAAAATTGCGCAGATATTTACCTTATCTTCTGTAACAAAATTCCTTCAAACCTTAATTGCAAAACTGATGCCCTGAAAATAACTCCATCCAATATTATTATCTCCCAGGTAACTGTTTGAGGCCACGTTAAAATGCCGCATTATGTCGTCGAAGCACGTGAAAATCGCTGTAACTGCTGAAAGTTACCCCACAAAACATTATACCATGATACGACTGTACTTGCCCGATAAAATTGTTTAAACGTCTCGGAACAATTTAAGGCGCATGAAATTTTAGAACTTTGGCCATGAAAACACCTTGGTACCGAAAATTTACGATACGAATACTTAAATTCACAAGTAGGTACAAAAATAAAGCTATGTGTTTTATTGTGCCAGGCATACGTGGCCGATAAACCTAATTGTACTTTTTGTAGGCACATACATACCGTTATTGATGTGAAACTGCTGCAAAACTCAGTGAACCTTTCACACAGAAGAGATTATGTTTTCTTTACGAGAAATATCATGGTATTCACCCCCATCACACCACCTTTATAAATTTAGAGTGACAAAGTTCTAAAGAATCTCTCTAAATTGTATACATACATTGTATACATAGTGGTGACTACTAGATCTTGAAAACAGAGAGTGTATTACTACAACGTATCGATGATGCACGCAAAAATAATGTTTAATTAAGTTTACTTATTTTTTTTTTTTTTATTTTACTACACACTACCAAAAAATACATTCTATAGATTTACTTTTGAGATTTCCGCGCGTTCCATTTCCGTTTATAAAACATTTTAAAGGCTCAGATCAAATAAAAAAGGAAGATGGAGCGTTGCGCAGTGGTTGCGAACAACTAAGTGAAGCCGGTTTTTGATTGTACATGTGTGCGTACTAGAGGGCGGGCGGGGGCTGGGCGGCAGGGTTCGTCCAATGACGAACGAAAGCCAAGGCGTAGTTTCGTTACATATGTGTGCGTAAACTGTGTATGTACACAGCCAAGGCGTAGTTTTTCTGGCTTCACCGCTTTGTCGGAAGACTCCGTCTTTATTTTTTTATTTGGTCTGAGTTTAAAGGATACTAACGCGATTCGCACGCATACTATGACGTTTTAAATACTATACAACTATTCATGTCTAACGAGAAACCATCAAAGCAGCACACACAGCACTATTAAATAAAACCGTTTATTAAAAAATACTGCAAATGCACCGTATGTCAAATTACAGTACCTACCTACCCATAATGCATCTTATAAAATAATCTAGGTTAACAGTTTGGTGATGAACTACATTACTGAAAATGGCAAGTAAAATCTTCGAAATATAAAGTAGGTTAAGGTTGTTAACATTACTGAAATGTAGATCACAAATTTTCAAATGTAACTGTTCTTTTAGCTTTCTGTATGTAATTTCTATAGAAGACAATTTCAAGTCAGTGTATGAATGAATTACCTACTTGATGGAATCAACGACCTATTTTAGCACCATAATTACATAGGAAGTCAATAAGCTGAATGAGTCAAAAGCAACAGTTGTATCTACATAAAAAAATTGTTTGCTTTGGGTCACTTACTATATCTTGACGAGGTTAGTAGGACAAGTGTAAGTTAGTAAGAAAAGTGTAAGTTCAATTCTTCATCAATCAATGTACTATGGGCAACAGCGTCGCTTAACCAGTTTGCAACAAAATTCGTGTGCGCGCGTTTCGCTCCTGCACGAACTAAACGTATGTGACAGCGGGCGCGGCGTGCAAGCGATTTTAACCTTAGCAGTGGTTAAGCGACGCTGTTGCCCATGGTACCTACTGTACATTTGAAACATCTCTAGTAATATTCTTATCTTTACAATAGGGAATATGCATCAATTTTTTTGTATCAAAATCAAAAGTATAATGCGTGAGAAAATCAACTGTAATATTAAAACTTTTCCACTGCGTCTTTTTCACGTGATAATAGTGACTTAAAGTTAGCACGCAGCAGCACCCACCGAAAACGCTCTATACAAAACGGTCATGATTTGTGACGTCACCCATCACGTTTCAGAGGTATTCGTGATTATGGATTGCAAAAAAAGTTTATTTAAACAATCATGTAACCGCAACCACAGAATACATACAAGTGCAACTTCGATCATCAATATTTAGACGATCAAAGAAGCGCAAGAAAAAATCTACGAAGATTTGATAATTATTAAAAAAAATTAAGTTTCAAACTTAGAATAATAACACCTAGAAACCGTGTCCTTGTATGCAAAGTGAGGCAACTAATACCAAGCCAGAATGGCTTAGTATTCAAATTTGTATCCTTCATACGTTACCTAATCGTAACTAAAACCCAATAATATAGTAACTAATCCAATGAATAAAGAAAAATTGAAACTGTTTTGTACTTATTCGGTATGACTAGGTAATAATGGAGAATAAATCTGAAAACGGGGCCATTTTGGCTGTTTTAGTTGCCTCACTTTTGACTGCGCTTTGTAGAGAACTATCATTCTAGGTATTATTTAGTGATGCGCCGAATGTAGGTTTAACCGAATACGAATGTTCGGCCGAATATTTGGTCCAAAATGTACCGAACCGAATATTCGGCCGAATCATTCGGTTCAATTCTGCGCAGAAAACAGGTTTTACTCGTGTCGGGCGGGCGTTTGCCACAGCAACTCCTCTAGCACGGCTCGCTCAGTCAATGTACCGCTCTTTCGGTTACGAATAATTTCAGTTCGGAACTGCATACTTTGAAATTTATTATTACGTTGATGAAAGTCTTTGAAGATGAGGCATACATTGATATTTATTAAAAAAAACATAATTTGATTATACATTTTAATACTAGTGGTGGTTTCTACAGATAGCAGTTTTTATTGTTTAAAAAAAATTGGCATGTTTTTGAAATGCCTAAAAACAAGAGGGCTGTAGCCTGTACGTTTTGATTTTTTGAATATCTATCAAAGATTTTGAAATATTTGCATTTTAGTGATTTCATACAAAACAAAAAATTGTCAATATTTTCAAATCTACAATATTTAAAAAATCAAAACATACAGCCCTAGTCTTTAGGCATTTCAAAAACATACCGAAAATTCATTGCTGTAGGATTGTATAATCTGTTGCTGTAGGTTAAGATTTAGAGAGGGTGGGAAACGTTATCGCCGTTTGTATGGAGACCGTTTGCTAGAGAATCCTCTTAATCTTTCTTATTTTGTCAATGAATAATTGGTATTATTGGTACAATTAAAACATTCGGTAATCATTCGGCAAATCAACCGAATATTCGGCCGAATACGAACATGAAAAATATGCCGAATTTGCCGAATACGAATATTCGGCCGAACATTCGGCGCATCTCTAATTATTCTAAGGTTTCAAATGAATAAAATTTATTTTGTCAACTCAAACGCCTTACATCTTTTACCACAGAGAAAGCAATAACTACGTTCTTTTACTGTGACGACACAAAATAAACAGACTTTTATATTTTGTGGTGGAGATCCATATTTCCACGCACGTCGCGAAAGTTTTCGTATATTTTACTCAATATTTTCGTATGCAAAATACAAACATAAATAATTTCACGTGTAACGTAAAAACTTCTTGTCAGTCGGCACGGCACACAAACTTCAACGAAGTCGTAGATTAATACATAGTATGTTTTGGTACTTTGTGGCCAAGTTGCAACTTGTTATTAAAACAAAGTTGTAGTAAAATACACACATTATGTTTTGGTACTTTGAAACCAAGATGTAACTTGTTATTAATGAAACAAACACTTTTCTTTGAAGATTTATGATGTAGCAAGCAGTGGATGTTTTTATTGCATTACTAGCGTCCGCCCGCGACTTCGTCTGCGTGGAAATGTTTTTTGCTATCCCTCGGGAACAATACTTTTTTCGGGATGAAAAGTACCCTATGTCCTTCTCTGTACCCCTGACAACGTGTATGCAAAATTTCATGATGATCGGTTCAGTAGTTAAGACGTGAAGGCGTAACAAACAAACAAACAAATAAACAAACAAACGGACTTTCGCATTTATAATATTAGTAAGGATTGTTTCGGTAAATGAGTTACTCTTAATTTGCGTGAAAACAAAAACCAATATGCAACCTTGTTCAATCAAAGATCTTGCTTGTGATTGTGATAATACGGAGGTGTGGTTCTTGTTCGTAGACCAAAAAACCACGGTAAAGAAATGTATCAGTATTCTAACTCAGCCCTGTCCTTGAAAAGGCTACCGATAACCGGGCGGTACATCAACACCCGGCTGCCCGGCTACAGTATTTTATTTTCATCTAAGTACTTTCGTATCATTCTAGTTTAGTTTTGTGATTGTACGTAATATTTTAGAATCCATATTATAGGGTTTACCTTCGCCGAAAAATAAATTTCTAAGTATTAAAGTACCAAGGTTAACAAAACTAATGGTGAAAACAGAAAACCAAAAAAAGCTAAATACCTACTTATTGAAGGGAGAAACAAATTAGTTTGAAACCCTTCTGGCGATAGTTAGTTGGTAATAGCTATAAAAAAATAGTACCTATCTTTATTTTATCTTAATCTTATTTTTGGACTTCCCGTGTATTTAAAAATGTTACGTCTGGATTAATTGGTTAATTAAATATAATTAAAACAGCACAATCTGCACTTTACCATAGTAATTACTTGTATTTCAATCAATAGTACGTAAATCTTTCGTTCGTCACTGCGGTGCATTCGCGACTGTTGTATACCGAGTGCAGACCGAAATCGAGGCGCACAGGTATGGCTCGCATTTCGACCGTTTGTACTAAGTTAAAATACTGATACATTTCTTTACCGTGAAAGAACTCTCCACTTGATTGTTCCGCTGAAAGCATGTATAATTTCAGTATTTTGGTGCAGTTTCGTGCTCTCTAACTAAACATACTGTTATTTAAAAAAAACCGATCACTCGCGCACCGAGGAGGATTTCCGTACCATCGTAATAAATACCTACCATAGACATAGAAAAATTTTCGCTGCGCATACCTACACTGCAGAGTAGAATAATAAAATTAGTAGCTCCGTGACTGTAGACCTCGCGTTAAAAAGTAGCTCAAATGGTATGTTTTTCAAAAACAAATAACACAGAATAGATTAGTTTTTTCAACTAGTAAGTATCTATACTGTGCAAATAATATACGCAGTCTTAGGTTCTGTCACAAAGTCACAACCTTATTTATTTTCTAGCCAGAAATGTTTTGATTGATGAACTTTTGAGTCTTCTAAAAATAAAAAACAAGATTTGCTTTACACCGCTAACAAAAAGTATTGTCAACATTTCTTGATCATTTACATTTACATTTTTTTACAAAAATTTCGAAAAATTTATTCAACTGAAAAATTCTATATTATTTTCGAACCTCACGAGATCTCACGAGAACCGGTTGAGAAATACGACCTGTAGGCGAGAACAAACGGACAGCCGGAAGGACAGCCGGAAGGAACGACATACGAAAAAATTTTTGTCCAAGCTGAAGCAGAGACGCTTCGCGCTCGCTCGGTAAATTAATATTGCAGTTTTAGGTCAACGCCATCTGTTGACCGGTAGTGGAACTAATGTATTTTTTGTTGATAATTTCTAAATAGTGTGCGATATTGTGACATCGTTTTAATTTTCCCGTAATCTTTACATCTTTACTATCATATATAATTATTTTAGATTTTTCTCTTTGCAAACATCGGTGATAAGGGTAGGAACGGTATTTTTTTACATTTTTCATCATAAGTGGCCACTAATCCTCATTCGATAAGAAGAAGAAGATCATAAGTTTCAACCTGCGGCCTAAAAAAGAAAAAATGTTTGAAAATGTGCAAACAGCGCTCTTTCATATGATACCCTACATTCCCTAGTAGCCCCACTAAATTTTTAAGACCCCTTTTCAGTCCATGTTGTAATTTTTTTTTTATATCTATCTTATTTGCAAAATAGTTGGGCAAACGTCATCTTAAACTATTCCAAATTTCAAGTTGATACTATTAGTAGTTCTTGAGATATCCAGCTGTGACAGACAGACTGAGTCACACCATAAGGGTTCCTTTTCACCATTTTGATACGGAACCCTAATAAAGGGTGACAGGATTGGAGCCTTTGTGAATCACCAAAGATTTCATCAGTAAGACGATATTCACCGTATTAATTGGCCCTTCTGAGTGTGGGCTGATTTATCGGGTGAAGAGTCATTGGCTGCTTCAAAAGAGGCGTTGCGTTATCACGATAGACCCTGAACTGACGAATGTGCAAACTCTTCATAATATTAATGGTATGTCAGAATGTCAAGGCATCTTAGCGACGATACGACGAGGGTAGCGTTAGGTTGCTGATTATGTAAAAAAACTTTAGTTACCTAAGCATTTTCTCTGATAAGTGGTCGGTATAGACAGGAGGTAGTTACTCATTTTTTTTGCTGTCATATAAATCACAAAATTATGTTACTTCAGTGTTCCCTTGATGTGAGTTGAACACAAATTTTGCGATAGTAACTTTTCTCCTACAAAAATTTAAAATTATCATCTTTGCCATAAACAAAAGTTAGAACACCAAGTAAGTTTATTAGTAATTCATCACTTTTGTTCTTTTCCTAAAAAATAACTTATCATTACAGATTGTTGAACTATCTTGTATGCTATACAGCCCCCTATTACTCATTGTATCCGTATAGTTCTATCGTTCTACTAGTAGAATGAAACGGAGAAATAAGTCCTTTTAGTTATACTAATTTCTGTACAAAATTTTATAGGACTAAACAGACAAAAAAATCCTTTTAGTCCTACTAATCATACAACCTCTTAAAACTTGCCAGTTTTCTGACTGGCTATCAATGCGTCTCTTTTGTTTGATATATAGCGAGACGTAGGTAAATATAGCAATTCATAGACCCGGCAAGTTTTAAAAGGTTTGTAATACAGTCCCAGTACAGTAGGTGTCCTCGCCGTGAAACCTAGACCCTGCACTTGAATGGTTTGCAAATGCCATAATGAGCTATAAGCCCTGTAGCACGATTAAAGCCACTCAGATGTTCACAAATTGGATTCTATTAGTTCCGCCTCAGATCACTTGTTTTGGTATTAACTTGTCAATAATATATGTTTTACCTTGTTAAATACTACCTTTTGTTTTCGTCGTATTATGTATTTTCTTTGTTTTTTCCCATGGCTACCGGAAAGACAGTTTACTTTTCATTATTTCCAAATCAGTAAGTATTGTTAATTTGTTTGAATTACCTTACCTAATGTCGTCAATGAAATATGCCATTGGACAAACCTGTGGTTTTTGGTTTGTTTTAAGATGAATAACTATAGGTAAATACTTAAACAATTATTAAAAACCGAAAAACCTTTTTTTAAATAGACCTACTTACTAATAAACGCGATTTTTTATATTTTGATTGGGGTTTTGACTTGATTGTTTCGTTTCCGGTCGTTTCGTTTACTAAAGCTACATAATTATGTCTATACTTTTATAGTCTTGCGGCTTGAACATCAGTACTTATTAGATTTAGGTTCTCGGAATATAGGTTAAGTTAGGGCTTATTTTAAGTCCTCCCGCCAGGCAAGCGCCTAACATGGCCTTACGTACTATTTATTTACTTTAGGTAGGACGGTTCTGATATACTTAAAACTGTTGCCATCGCAATAGCGAGCGTATTCTGCGAATCCAGTCTTTCCCTCCATTCAAACTTGTTATTTTATCACTGAACATAATTCTATCATCTGCAGTCGACACTCGATGGGCTAAATACGCATATTCATTTGAATAATTCGATTAAGTTAACAAAATAAACCAGTCTCGTTATTTCTGATAGTTGACTCTTCACTTCATCAAATAACTCGAAAAACGTGCAATGTATTGTAATTAAACATTAATGCTTCCATATTAAACGGCACACATGTGTGCCATACCATACACACCACACATATTCGGTATATGTATACCAAAGCTAATACGAGAGTTAAATATTCAACACATTAAAAATTCATACTGTGTTTGCTTCTAGACGTTTGTGAATGGTAGAGACTTTAAGAAACAATAATTAATTAAACTGCTTGGTTAATTTGCAGTGCCATATTTTTCTTTGTACCATGGTGTGCAAGTCACTTTATAACCACAACGTCGCAACACGTGTGATGTGGTTAAAAAACGACGACGTAACTAACACAGTAGTTAGTTTAAAAAAAATAATTAATCACGTCACTACTGTCATAAAACGTCTGTTTCTTTGAAGTTATTTACTTAACACAGCAATGAAAATGAAGTTAGTGTCATACACTCATTTGTTTGTAGCTCATATTGAACTCATCTCATACTTAATTTAGCAGTCATCCATTTTGGCGCTTTCAATTTCTAATTTTTTATTCTAATCAAGTCTCGATACATTAGGCAAACCTACATGACAATATAATATTGTATACTTAATAAGTTCAATTGTAATAGTAAATTTTCACTAATAAACGTGCTAATAACGAAAAGGTAAACATTGTTTATGAATATTCTATGAGAATCGAAAAAAAAAACTTTTAAGTTACTTACACAATATTTTATTGCCAAGTACGGGTGACACCCCTAATTGGATTCCTAAATTGGACACTAAATTGGATAATGTAATCAAGCCTTCAGCACAGAATACATAATAGTACAAGTCCTTCAGAAAATAATGTAGGAAAGGAACCTTCCTTTCCTACATTATTTTCTGAAGGACTTGTGTCCCCCCACAGTAAATCCCCACAGTAAGAGTGGAACCCCACAGTAAATCCTCAGTAAACGAAACATTACAGTATGATAAAGTATCATAAATGAAATATATTTTTTAAATTATCCAAATCGTTTTTTTTTTTTGTTTTTGGATATTGTACATAATATTTATGTTTTGGTTCATACTCTATTTACATCCCTGCAATGTTTCATCGACTGAGGATTTAATGTGTGGGTCTACCAACATACAAAAGATCGCTTCATTTCCTACACTAAAGAATCATGTTGTCAGGTTGTTTCATAGAAATATAATGTCAAAGAAGAACAATGTCATTAAACAGGTGATCCGAAAAGGAATGCATACATTTTATATGAGATACTTAAAATATGACTTAGATTCATAAAATATGACTATATATGGCAAAGGAAATTAATAAACTATGCTCCATACCCTTTCTTTTGTCGATAAACGAATAAATGCAGGGAAATTTGGTTTTAGAGAAATGTGTGGCAATATCTTATTTACCTGTGAAAAGTGTGATTACTTGGATTATTTCTTTTTGTCACATCACAATTACTTAGAGCACAAGACACCATGTCTCCACGATACCTTTATTTTAAATTCTAATTAAGATTAACAAATAATTTAAACAAACTGTGATTGCTCATTTGCTAGGCGGGACGCTAGGGGCTCGTACTGTAAAAAATGTTGGCACATGTCACTTGATCCTTTGTCTTTTTTTTACATAGACCGTATCCGTATGATGTTAACTTCTCTTTTCCACGCTTTGTTGGTCTTCTTGAGCGCAGCGAAAAATTTTCTGTGTCTATGGGTTGTTTTCTTTTTACGTCACATCTCAATACAAAATTAGACTTTTCTTTTGTTTAATAGACAGACATAATCAAAACATAGACTGAATTCTTTAGATTTAGCACGTTATTCTGAAAATAGCAGATCTATTCTAATCTGGTACATAGTACTGAATAATTCAAAGCTCTAAAAATAGCTTCAGAGATAAAAGAGAGCGGATTGCAAATTCAAAAGCTTTGTTTTGATACGCACATAACCTACGTCACGATGTATTGTTAAATGTCAGCCATACAAACATGCTTACATCATCATGAAAGTTTATATTGCTTACTTAGGTATAACTTAGCTGTATATACAGGATTATTTGTAAAATACCAACAACCTCGCAGGAGTAGATTACTAACATCATAAACAATAACGTTTGTTTTACGACTTTTCCGAATAACGACAAAAAACGACTTTCCATACAAATCTCCGAACAGCTGATCGAGTTTTGTATGAAAAGTCGATAGGTATTTTTGTCCTTTTCGGAAAGCCGTAGAACAAACTTTGTTATTTATGATGTTAGTAATCTACTCCTGCGAGGTTGTTGGTGTTTTACAAATAACCCTGTATATCAAAAGGATACCTATTGGTTATAATATTTTATCTACACCCATGCTTTAAATCCTCTGTAAGGGGTTTTGAAACAGTTAGCTTACTGCTAGTGGTGCAAGTGCTATCATTACGCCGCGCGCCCACGCGCGAGCGTTGCATTATGAAATTCAGTACAACATTATAACAACACTCTTGCGGATAACATAATAACGAGGAGGGAGAGAAAAGTCAAAGTCAAAGACAAAGTCAAAGTCAAAACCTTTATAGAGGATACATATCATGGGTTTAAATAAATACCATGGGTGTATTTAATCCATATGTATTAAAATATTGTTTGTTTCCCTAATAAAAATAAGAAAAAATAAAAAAATGGATGTAGATAAAGTCTTGTATGCAACTGTACATAATTAGGTATAGTACAGTTGCATACATAACTATTAAATACCTACCTACAACCAGAATTTTCAAACCTTTTTAATATAAAAATTCTACTTCACAACTTACAAAATTATACTCTTTATCCATTTTAACTCGTTTCGACTTTTCGCTTCTAAATATTAATTTATGGGAAATAATAATTTTGCAATTTTACGTAGGTACGTATTACGTAGGTATAAAAAGCATGAATAAAAAATATTTTTTAAAATCTAATAAAAAAATTACTTCAACCATATTGTAACAAAAAAGTAATTTTGTGATATTGTGTTGAGCATTTGAATGAAGGGTTTACGCTGTTGCGACATCAATTGTCATTTACAAATAGCGACTCATTCTGCCTTAATAGCCACTTCCGGCGCATCATTGAATGTAATGCTACGGAATAAGTACCGACACATAGTAGAAGCAACGCTCTTTTGTAACACTCATAGAGAAAATGGTGGCCCAAAACTGACTTAAACCACCTAAAAACGCTGATTTGATATTGTTCTAGCTAGGACGGGTGAATCTCCAGACGTTTTGAATGCCGTCATTCTCCTCAACAGTCCTCAACATATTTGTCATGAAGGTTGCGAGAATGATAAAACTATTGCTGCTAAACACTGCTCGTCTGGAACCTATTCTCGTCACTGGGCAGAAGGACAGAATTTTCTTAGCTAAAAATATTAAAAATATATGCTAAAGATAATGACGGCGTTCAAAACGCTTGGAGATTCACTGTCCTAGCTAGAACAATCTCAAATCCAAAGATATTAAATTTTTTAATTCTAATATCATTGCTCAAATCAGCGTAATTTACTTACAGGGTGATCTGTAAGTAAATCATTAATTGGTTGCAAAAATTTGTACTTTGATATGGATTCAATGAAAAAGAAACGCCCGCCGTCCTTTCAAGGTAAATTGGGATTAAAATGATCCATTGATCATTTCATACTTGGAATAGCATTCAAATTCAAATTCATAAGACAGTCTTTACAAATCGCTCGTCATTTGTCCGCAAAATTGAATACTAGCATCGAGCCTACTTGTCCAGCCGTACTCACAAAAATGAAATAAAACCGGTCAAGAGCGAGTCGGACTCGCGCACCGAGGGTACCATCATAATTGTACCATTAAACCACACTGCAGAGGAGTAGAATAATAAAATTAGTATTGCAGTTTTGGGTCAGCGCCATCTCTTGACCGATAGTGGAACTAATGTTAACTTTTTTAGAAATTCGATAATTTCTAAAAAAGTGTGCTATATTGAGACATCATTTTATTTTTCCTGTAATCTTTATATAAACTGCTATCACATAGAATTATTTCAGATTTTTCTCTTTGCAAACTTCGGAGATAAGGGGGGGGAACGGATTTTTTTTTACATTTTTCATCATAAGTCGAAAACTATGCGGTCTAGAAAAAAAAGAAAAAATGATTGAAAACGTGCAAACGGCGCTCTTTCATATGATACCCCACATGCCCTAGTAGCTCCCCTTCAAATTTTTAAGACCTCTTTTCAGGCTCTGCTGTAAAAAAGATATTTATTTTTTATTAATTTCTTATTTGCAAAATAGTTGGACAATTATCATCTTAAACTATTCCAAATTTCAAGTTGACACCATTAGTAGTTCTCGAGATATCCAGCTGTGACAGTCAGACAGACAGACTGAGTCAGACCATAAGGTTTCCTTTTTTACCATTTTGGTACGGAACCCTAAAAAGAGAAGGATTGCTTTAAAGTGAGGGCTTAAGTACTTAATTTTTATGAAAGGTACACGTAAAGGTACACATATGGCACAGTGAAAATTCCTGCAATAGGTCACAATCACGATAGACTTTGCTAATATTGACTTCCGGTATAGTTTAAGATAATCAAATTATAATCTCAGTTAGTTTTAAAATTATTGCCTGTTGAGATAAATTCATATTATATTAATTTTCTACATCATTATCATGGTGATCTAAAGAATTTATGTCGTGTTCTCTTTTTCCAGTAATAGGAATCTACGCCATTTTCGGAAGACAGCGCCACAAATATTAGCTCTGTGGTTTATTTGCTGTTACTTAAGTCAGCACACATATACGATGTTTATTTGCGGTACCGTTTCTGTACTATATTTCTTTATTATCGAGGATTTAGGCTGGCCCAATTATTCTAATTGAACCATCTGTTTATTTTTTGCTGGAAGTCATCAACCCCTTAGATTATTATAATGCGTTAGAATACAACCTAATACCGATTATGCGTGCATTGTATATGTAATAAGGTATGTTTTTACTAGTTCATTGTTGAGTTTGGGACCTATAAATAATCAAATAGAAGGAGCTCGATGGCACAGTGGTTTAGCGCCTGGCCCGGCGTTCGCAAGGGTCGTTCATGGGATGGGTGACAAACATAGAAATATAATGTCAAAGAACAACAATGTCAATAAACAGGTGATACGAAAAACAAATACTTACATACATTTTATATGAGATACGTAAAATATGACTTAGATACATAAAATATGACTATAAATGGCAAAGGAAATTAATAAACTATGTTCCATACTTTGTCGATAAACTAATAAATGTAGCGAAATTTGGTTTTAGAAAATGTGTGGCAATATCTTATTTACCTGTGAAAAGTGTGATTACCTACTTGGATTGTTTCTTTTTGTCACATCACAATTACTTAGAGCACAAGACATTATGGCTCCACGATACCTTTATTTTAAATTCTAATTAATATTATCAAATATCTTAAGCTAATCGTGATTGCTCCTTTGCAAGGCGGGCCGCTAGGGCCTCTTACTGTAAAAAATATTGGCACATGTCACTTGATCTTATTTGTCTCTTTTTTACATAGACCGTGTCCGTATGATGTTAACTTCTCTTTTCCACGCTCTGTTGGTCTTCTTGAGCGCAGCGAAAATTTTTCTATGTCTATGACAAACATTTTTTATCTCGAGGTCCTCCGTGCTTCGGAAGGCAGGTTAAGCCGTTGGCCTCGGCAGCATTTTCAGTCGCTAACACCCACCAACCCGCATTTGAGCCCGCGTGGTGGGTTATTATAGTCCATTATCCTTATCCACCCTCATGGGTGGATAGTTACTGGATAAGGATGATTTGTTCGCACTGTTGGGGCACAAGCCTTTCTGATGGAAGGCTTGTGCCCCAACAGTGCGAACAATGCAAATGGCTGATGAATGGATGGAATAAAAGATCAAAACATCAAACTTTCAAAAGAACAAAAACATGTTCATGTATGCAATAGTTAGGTATTAATTCGTCTTCGCATTATTTAAGCCGTATCTATTGATGGTTTATTTATTTGTCAGGAAAGTCTTGTATAGGAAAAATAAAACGATGTCTCGATATAGCACACTTTTCAAGAAATTATTAAATTTCTAGAAAAGTTAACATTAGTTCCACTATCGGTCAAGAGATGGCGCTGACTTAAAACTGCAATACTAATTTTATTACTCTACTCTGCAGTGTGGTTTTATGATGCTATTATGATGGTACGGAACCCTCTCGGTGCGCGAGTCCGACTCGCTCTTGACCGGTTTTATTTTTGTATAAAAGCGAATGTTTGGTCTATAAGAACGTGGTATCTTACTCTCACTCCCGTTATAAATATATTTTTTATTCGACAGTTTTTTTAAAAGTCTGAAAAGTTATTCAAAATGTCGTCAAAAGTAGGTAGAGACCTTTTACCACTAGGTCACCAAGCGTCATTGTTGAATCAGTCTGTATGTCAAGTGGCAAATGTCAAAGTTATATTAGGTACATTCCTAGTTTCCAAAACCATCGTTGTTATGAGAATGTCATTTTGTCACCTGTTGGCTAACTCAGAATAGTTAATTATCACTCTTCACACAATGCCCACGTCACTTTGGCACGGTTTTTGAGAAGTGCTAACGTTCTAATTGCTAATTTTAGTACCGTAAAAACGTGCAGACATCCACGTCATAATATTCTTTCGTATTTACAATGTTATGAAACCATACCGTGTAAGAAAAAGTGTAATTTTATTAAAAAAAATATAAAAGCAGGAGAACAAACTGAACAATTTCATCAATAACGATAATTATTGAAAATTATGATTTGTGGAAAAAAGTTTAATAGATAGGTACAACAGTTGCTATCTAATAGAAAACAGTCAAGGAAGTTATAACGATATATTTTTGGAGACATGTTTTTTTGTACTCGATAGTCCCTAAATTAAAAGTTGGACTGCGTTCAAATGTTTCCTCTAGTACATTAGGACTTTGATCCATATCGTGTCACACGTGCGATGCGAATTAAACACTTAATTATTTACTTGGTAGCGTCGTACATTAAAATTAAAGCAAAACTCCACAAAACTCACACATTTTTTTAAGTTTAGCATCTGTTGTTAAGTTTGCTCAAACATTTAAACGTATTAAATTCGATCTCCATGTGCTGTGCCTACGACATTACTGATACGTGAACTTATATGTCATAATATCGTCACCGAAATAACACTCTCGTTGTCTTGGATCGAAAAAAATTAAGGACTTAAATTTCACGTAGTAAAATAATTCAAATTTCTTAAACATAAAAACTTTTTCTTTTAAACTTTATATAATCATCATGGATGAGAGATAATCTTAATGTGTTACTAAGTGAACACAATCATATTATCATATTTTTAGTCTCAATACACGTACTTGCATACATTGATATATGATAGGTACATTATATTACTTTTTACATCACGAGTGATTCGTGAACGATAAACATATCGACAAAACTGCTCTTTCATAATATCATACTTAGCATAGCAAACAAAATCCAATTCAATCGTCCAACATCAAACAGATATTATATTTAGAATATGAGAATATATAAATATGTTGCTACAACGATGCGGATGGCGACCTATATTATTATTTTTTTACTATTTGTTGTACCACAGTTATCCCACATAGGGCAATAACAATTTTTATGAGGTCTTAATTAGTTTATGCAGGTATTTGTGTAGCTGTAGACGGTTTTAAAATTAATATGCGTTCTGAAACAGGGAATATTGTCGATCACATAATCAAAGACAAGCTAAAATGATAATTAGAAGGTAACCTATAGATAGAAAAGAATACTAAAAAACGAGATAATGCGGAGAATTAGGGGGCAATAACAAATATTGGCCCAATTAAGATCAAATTATGGTATTTTTTATCAAAATAACTCTCCAACAAATGTTGGAAAAAAAGTTGCTTACAGACAAAGCACAAAAATGGCTAAAGCATGTCAAAGTAAAATGTAAAAGTTTTTTTTAATGTATGGCTCATTGCTCATTGGAGTATGTACTATGAGCAACAGCGTCGCTTAACCAGTTTTCAACAAAATTCGCGTGCGCGCGTATCGCTCCTGCACAAACAAAACGTATGGTTGTGACGGCGCGGCGTGCAAGCGATTTTAACCTTAGCAGTGGTTAAGCGACGCTGTTGCCCATGGTACATACAGGTTTTTTAATGTATGGCTCATAGAAGTCAGTACACGCTTATTAGATTCCCAACATTCTTAACCATTGTTAAAAACATGTGATCCATGATACTTGATCACGGTATTCAACGACTGTCCAGCGATGAGCAACTCGGAAAGGAATGTAGTAAACTTTTACAAAAGGTATACGTCCTTTTGTCGACCGATAATAATAGCCTTGGGTTTTGTATTTCAGTTGCCATATACGGATCAATTATTTAGTAGTTTATTTTTAAATTCAATTACACTTTCTAATGTGTTTGACGTCATTGTTTTTAATTTTTAAGAACAGTTTTGTTCAGAAACAAAAGTAGCGTTACAGCGGTATCATACTGAATTTACATACATTTGTGTTCTGAAAAACTGAATGTTCAGTAAAGTGACTTTTATCGGTACTCTTCTGTACCAATCAATGTTTTAACGCAAGAAATTGAGTTAGGCGTTCTCTGAAGCATCTTAAGATATCAATCTCGTGTGTTTTCGATTAACGTTAACGAGCAAAGAAACGCTCTTGTCCGTCGGCAGCTGAAAAAAAATACGATGTCGTTAACAGACTTTTTATTATGGCACTAAACGGATAGATTAATAAAAACTTAAATATTTTATTTTATAAGTTTCAATTTACTAAGAGCAAGACATCTATTAATACCCCGACAAGTGCAGACTAGACGTACAGACAGCTGTGTTAACGTCACGCCATCACACTTCCTCGTGTGCGCAGGCGCCTCGAAACGGGACCGCGGGGTGCAGTGACCTCCCTATACCATTCACGATCAGCATTGCCATCATAGAATGCTCATTTCGATGTTCATTTGTCTAGCTAGACTCTAGCTAGCCCATAGACATAGAAAAATTTTCGCTGCGCTCAAGAAGACCAACAAAGCGTGGAAAAGAGAAGTCAACATCATAGGGACACGGTCTATGTAAAAAAGAGACAGAGGATCAAGTGACATGTGCCAACATTTTTTACAGTAAGAGCCCCTAGCGTCCCGCCTAGCAAATGAGCAATCACACTTTGTTTAAAATATTTGTTGATCTTAATTAGAATTTCAAATAAAGGTATCGTGGAGCCATGGTGTCTTGTGCTCTAAGTAATTGTGATGTAACAAAAAGAAATAATCAAACTAATCACACTTTTCACAGGTAAATAAAATATTGCCATACATTTCTCTAAAACCAAATTTCTCTGCATTTATTCGTTTATCGACGAAGAAAACAGTATGGAACATAGTTTATTAATTTCCATTGCCAGAAATAGTCATATTTTATGAATCTAAGTCATATTTTACGTATCTCATATGAAATGTATGCATTCGTTTTCGGATCACCTGTTTATTGACATTGTTGTTCTTTGACATTCTATTTCTGATCACCTGTTTATTGACATTGTTGTTCTTTGACATTCTTTTTCTAATGAGCTAGCCGATCTTATAAAAGCTGTGTAAGAGTTCATTATTCGGTGAATCGCTGCTTTCGTTTTTAGGGTTCCGTACCCAAAGGGTAAAAACGGGATCCTATTACTAAGCCTCCGCTGTCCGTCTGTCTGTCTGTCTGTCTGTCACCAGGCTGTATCTAAATTTTCACAGATGATGTATTTCTGTTGCCGCTACAACAACAAATACTTAAAAAGAATAAAATAAATATGTAAGGGGGGCTCCCATACAACAAACGTGTTTTTTTGTCGTTTTTTGCTCGATATTAATAACGACAACAGGTACACAGTTGAAATTTTCACAGATGATGTATTTCTGATGCCGCTATAATAATAAATACTAAAATCAGAATAAAATAAATATTTGAGGGGGGCTCCCATACAACAAACGTGATTTTTTTTGCCGTTTTTTGGTACGGAACCCTTCGTGCGCGAGTCCGACTCGCACTTGGCCGGTTTTTTTTATATCATCTGGATTTTTCCACTTAGATATCTAACTATTTAACAACGTGTCACAAAACAACCCTAATGCTGAATATGGTAGATAGGGATCATCAAACTGAACAACTTTTACTATGGGACCAACTCTGAAATCGCGAAAAAATCAGCTGTTTCATACAAAAATTGAAAACGAAAATATGAAAATGTATGAAACAGCAGACTTTTTTAGGGATTTCAGAGTAGGTTCCGTAGTAAAAGTTGTTCAGTTTGATGGTCCATAACTACCATGTTTGGCATTAGGGATTGGTAAAACGTTGTACTTATACAGGCTAGTCATTTTCATTTGTTAATTTAAATAATATGTATATTTAAATTAACAAATGAAAATTAGCATAGAATAGCATGTATTCTAAGATTGAAACTGAGTCGCTTTGCAAATGTAGTTTTTCATGTCTTGCATTCTTACAAAAGAAAAATCGATAATCAAGTTTTTATATGACGTAAATTTTTTACAACCTACAAACAAAAACAACTTGTTACGGAATATAATATCAGCCTTCCCAATTTCCTATTACTCTACTTGCTCATAAGTTATGATTTACTTCATTTTATGCTCCTCTCCGGCGCTAGGATATAACATTGTTGACCTAATTTCGTTAATATCGACAGGAAAATTTTTATTACCCAAGATATCGTCGTCTCGCTGAAGAACCGAGATAGAAATCTTAAAGCCTTCGCCTGAGATAAATGAATAAATTCTTTCTAAACTGCTAAAGTATGACAAACTTTCTACATGTTTGGGCGCTAATACTAATTTGAATATTATGAAAAATTTATAATAAATTATAAAATTACATGTCGTTACCTTAGAGTGGCCTAGAGTGTAAACCCAAGGAAATTTTATAGGTCAGACAAAAACTTCCAATAATGATATTTTTTTAGGTAACACTAGCTTCAAAAAAATATCATTATTATTAAAAAAACATTAGCTTACAAAAACGAAACTAAAACATTTTAGTTTCGTTTTTGTTTTAGACATGGGCTTTTAAATTATAATTTATAATTTTAGGGGGTAAATTCTAGTCCCTTTACTTTGATGTTTTACCTACACGTAGGATTATAGAATTACATACTTAAGTATTATTTTACCTGTGAAACTGTCATTTTGTTTGAAGAATTTATACTAAATTACATATTCCATACTAGCATTTTCATAATTTATTTAACAATCGTGAACGCAATTGTAACAAAACTTTTATGTGTAACTAACATTTGTACAAATTTTTGAACATTAAGCTAACTTAGGCAACATAACTAAAGGGCTAAGTTACATCGGATAAAGTGGACATAATATGTGTCAGTCACAAGACCTCAATCTCTTTGTATCTGGAATCGTATTAGGAGCTTTGAATTACTTTACTACTAACACTATACAACTTACCTTTTAAGAAATGGTCGATGTGAGAAAGCAGGCCAGTCAACAACAAACTACCTACTTAACTTTAATGGCATGTGTTGAAATTTAAACTTTTTTTATTTATTTTAAACCCTGAATTCCTAATGTTCTACTTAAAAGATTTGACTTCTTTTATTTTTGAAAGGAGAAGGATTTATTCCTCTTTGTTTTGTTTATACAAAATAAGACAACTGAAAAGTAAAATCCATTTTCCAAACCCCTGCCATCAGTATCAATAAAATAAAGTGCTAAATAAGGCCTGCAAACACCTCATTTATATTCAAACTTCGTGCCCACTCGGAAAGAGATAATACCTATTATATTATTATACCTTTAAAATGGTAATTTAGAGCCTCCGTTGGTTTTGTCTTTGATTACTTGCGGAACGGACTTCCTACTGTAACGAATTAACCAGCCTTGGTATGGTTGTTGTCATGTTTTTATGAGATATCAGCTCCGATCGTAATTAAATTATGTAAGTATTGAATTTCATAAAAAAATTGGTTATAATTTACCCTATAGGTGGACGTTAAAACTAGTTTGTTTCCACAAAAAACTATTGACATTTCCAAATAATTATCGTCATTTTTAGGGTTCCGTACCCAAAGGGTAAAAACGGGACCCTATTACTAAGACTTCGCTGTCCGTCTGTCTGTCTGTCTGTCTGTCACCAGGCTGTATCTCGTGAACCGTGATAGCTAGAAAGTTGAAATTTTCACAGATGATGTATTTTTGTTGCCGCTATAACAACAAATACTAAAAACAGAATAAAATTAATATTTAAGGGAGGCTCCCATACAACAAACGTGATTTTTTTGTCGTTTTTTGCTCGATATTAATAACGACAACACCTAGACGTTGAAATTTTCACAGATGATGTATTTTTGTTGCCGCTATAACAACAAATACTAAAAACAGAATAAAATTATTATTTAAGGGGGGCTCCCATACAGCAAACGCAATTTTTTTGCCGTTTTTTGGTACGGAACCCATCGTGCGCGAGTCCGACTTGCACTTGGCCGGTTTTTCATATTTTCGTGATATCACATCGTTAGCAAGCCTATCAGCTAAAGTGTATGATAGATTTTATTTTTATTTCTTTAAGTAAGTAATTGTTCAATAATAAATCGATTTGCAGTACCTATCAAATCAAATTATTTACAACCTATTTAGTATCGTAATTAAAATAGAAATTTCTTCCATTTTTTTCCAATTTTTCTGACTGCAATTTTTTCAAAGTATGTAGGCTTAGAATAATAACACCTAGAACGATAGTTCTCTACAAAGCGCACTGTCAAAAGTGAGGCAACTAAAACAGCCAAAATGGCGCCGTTTTCAGATTGTTAATCTACATTATTACATAATCATACTGATTAAGTACAATATAGTTTCAATTTTCTTACATTTATAAGACTAGTTACTATATTATTGGGTTTCAGTTACGATTAGTTAACGTATGAAGGATATAAATTTGAAAACTAAGCCATTCTGGCTTGGTATTAGTTGCCTCAGTTTGCATACGAGGACACGCCTTCTAGGTGTTATTATTCTAAGTATGTAGGTACCTAAGTACTACCTACTACATATTATAGGTAATTTGTATAGCAATCTAGACGCAGTCTTTGATTTGATTACAGATAGCAACATCACGTTATATCCGCGTTTTGTTCGCTCAAGAGATGCACACCAGTTGTTTAGATAGGTACTTAACCCGTAAACTTTTCTGTGACGCGTTCAGACGAGCATAATCGTTTGGTATATTTTATGCTTGCTATTTCTTCGGTAAATGAGAATATTTTTGCTCGTATTTTTTCCGTAAATTGGTTAAGGCAAAGATTGATCTATGTGTGTACTGACTTTATATTATAAATAGTCCGTTTTAGACAAGGGTAAAGAAAAATCGTTTGATAGTTACATGCCACAACATGATTTTGTCCAATGAATCTACTGGAAATCTACTTCACATGTATTTCCAGTACTTATGCATTAAGCCTTGGATATTTATTTCTATTTTTAACCGACTTCCACAAAAGGAGGAGGTTCTCAATTCGATTGTATGTTTTTTTTTTTTATCGTTGTTCGCGCGTATCTTCGACATTTATGGACCGATTTTGATGATTCTTTTTTGTTCGATTGAGTTTGCTTGCGAGATGGTCCCATTTAATTTTTTTTTAAATCGGTCGAGTAGTTTTCAAGTAATCTTGAAAATACTATGATTTTGCATCAACTACCTTGACGACTTTGTTATTTATGAACCGAATTAGATAAAGTTTTTTGTGTTGGAAAGGGGATACCTTTAGTGTAGTCATTTTAACCGACTACAAAAAAAATAAGGTTCTCAGTTTGACCTGTATATAGTATGTTTCTCCGCGATTAGCTCACGTTTGGCTGAGCCGATTTTTCTACCTAAATAATAAACTTA
Organism: Agriphila geniculea; assembly: GCA_943789525.1. Lineage (NCBI taxonomy): Eukaryota > Metazoa > Arthropoda > Insecta > Lepidoptera > Crambidae > Agriphila > Agriphila geniculea. The sequence continues at coordinate 6,181,789 of OX038882.1, forward strand.
CCTACACTATCTAATACAGAAGGTACTGACACTAAAAATAAACAAATAAAAAATTGTTTAAAAACAAAAAAAATTACTTGCCTCTAAAAAGCAAGAAATAATATTCAAAACATTAGATACGCATTATAACGTCTATTGAAGTCGGGTGGGGATTTAAGAATAAAAAAAAACCGGTCAAGAGCGAGTCGGACTCGCGCACCGAGGGTTCCGTACAATCATAAATATATTTGGATATGTTATTTTAGGACAGTCTTTAAAAAAGTAGGATAAACGGCAGACAGGTGGAAGGGCGAACAGGCGGACGGTTAATTTACAAATGCTGCTTATGGTGACTGAAAAACGTTTCAGCCACTCCACATTGCAAAATGTTTATATTACTAGTCCATCAGCCATTTTAATGTCCCCACTGCTGGGGCACAGGCCTTCCTTATGGGTGGATAAGGAGGACGGGCCATAACCCACCACGCGGGCCCAATGCGGATTGGTGGGTGTTAACGACTGCAAATGCAGCCGGGACCAACGGCTTAACGTGCCTTCCGAAGCACGGAGGAGCTCGAGATAATAAATTTTTGGTCACCTATCCCATGACCGAACCTTGCGAACGTTGCTTAACATCCGCAATCGCTGGTCCAGGCGCTAAACCACTGCGCCACCGAGCTCCTCGTTATTATTATATTACTATATAGTAATATATATAATTACTTAGTAAAGTATGAACTTATTCTTCGTTTATTCGTACGGCAAATAGTAGGTAATTATATTTGAACCAGCCACCAATTTATTATTGTAGTGTTAGGTTGCGCCATCTCTTGACCCATAGTGGAACTACTTTTTGCCCTTAGGTTAGCATGCTTAGGACAGCGCCATCTGTTGACTGGTAGTGAAACTAAAAAAAAATTGTTTGTTTTTTGAATTTCTAAAAAAGTGTGTTATATTGAGACATAGTTTTATTTTTCCTGTAATCTTTACATAAACTACTATCACATAGAATTATTTCAGATTTTTCTCTTTGCAAACTTCGGAGATAAGGGGGGGGGAACGGTATTTTTTTTTACATTTTTCATCATACGTCGAAAACTATGCGGCCTAAGAAAAAAGAAAAAATTGTTTTAAAATGTGCAAACAGCGCTCTTTCATATGATACCCCACATGCCCTAATCACCTCACTTAAAATTTTTAAGACCCCTTTTCAGTCCCTGTTGTATAAAAAATATTAATTTTATTATTTCTTTCTTATTTGCAAAATAGTTGGGCAAATGTCATCTAAAACTATTCCAAATTTCAAGTTGATACCATTAGTAGTTCTCGAGATATCCAGCTGTGACAGACAGACAGACAGACTGAGTCACACCATAAGGGTTCCTTTTTTACCATTTTGGTACGGAACCCTAAAAAGAAGTTGTACTTCCCGTATGTACGTACGGTACGTTCGTACCCCACCCGACTTCAATAGACGTTATAATGCGTATCTAATGTTTTGAATATTATTTCTTGCTTTTTAGAGGCAGGTTTTTTTGAAGTCGGTTTTTTTGTTTTTAAACAATTTTTATTTGGTACAAATCGGGGAAGGCAACTGTCAAAATGGCGCTGCGTACGCTTGTTCCACGAGAACTATGAAAACAAAGGACTTTTACTTTAAAAAATTGATTTTTAGCTTTAAAATTATTGAATTTTGTGTAATAAGCTTTAAAAATGTTGGCCTTGCAAATTTCCGAAAAAACTGGATATAGAAAAAAAATTATAAAACCCGTAGGAATAAAATCGTCTTAATTTGGCTTTCAATTCCGGCATTTGCATTGTAGAATAGTCTTTTATATCCATTTTGGGTCAATGGGTCATTTTCGGTAAAAAAAATACTACAAAATAAATACCTGTTTTGCCATACATTTTGTTCTGAACGTCTACTGCCTTAGGAACAAGCGTACGCAGCGACATCTACAATTAGCTTTGCGTTGCCAACCCCAATCATATCATATTCCTTATTTTAATCTATTAAAAACCGTTAATTACAGGTAGTGATTATTTCCTCAGTGATTACAGGTTTTTCTTTTGTCAAAATACAGGAAAAGGAATACTTTTGTTTGACATTGGTATCAGAAAAGTTGAAAGAAACGCAACAACAATCTAGATACGAGACGTGACAGGAAGCCACTCGTAGGTACTCCATCATCGGCGTTAAGGCCACTGCAGCAGATTATTATAAACACAGTAACTACGCGTGTTTTTTTTTCATTAAACTAGATGGTTATGTACCTCGTATCATACAACACTATCTTATACCTACTATGCTACGTAGATTATTGTACCTAAGTTTCAGTTTCCGTCATTCAATGAACTGAAAAAGGATTTCTGCGAGTGTTATGATTATGATAGGCAAGTACTCGTATAAACATTGAAATTATTTTTTACTGTTAGCAATAAGTTTTTAATATGTACTAGGTTGCTTATTAATTATTTTAATGAGTTATACTTTTCCACGGCTGCCTGAAACATAATATATGAAAGACATTAGTTCACACCCGCTATCCTACTAATAATGTGAAAGTTTGTGGGTTTGGATGTTTGTTCCTCAATCACGCAAAAACTACTGAACTGATTTGGTTGAAATTTGGCTCACAGATATTACATAGCCTGGATTAAAACATAGAATACTTTTTATCGCGATATTCCCACGGAAACGGGAACCACGCGGGTGAAACCGCGGGCGGCCGCTAGTACTTTCCATAAAATTGTTTCTACAAAAGCAATGACATCACATACATCACTTTGAACTCATTAATATTCCCGACATCATTCGATCTAAACATTTTTAAAAATCAATTTTTGCTGAATGTCCAGAGATTCTTAACATAATCTATTACCATCGATTTGTTTATGAATGTTCCCAAAATCTTTACACATGTCCATCATCCAAACAGGGCTCGCTAGCCCAACAAACAACGCCAAACAAAACAGCCGACTGTAACATTTCATTAGAAGAAACAAAACGCAGCCCGAGCCAAGTGCGTCATGCATTGGTTTTTTTTTCATATTTTTTGCTGGAGTTTTGCTTAAAACGGTGATTTAGGCAATATACTTAGTAACTATGTATGTTTTAGCACAGAATACATGGTAGGTACCCATTAGTTTAGTCTAAGTATATCTTGCTTGCCTCACAATGTCATCCAAGGTCTAGCATTGTCTTTGCTTTGATCATATTATAAAAGCTTCATTGTAGGGTATAGAGTTGCGTAGGTAGCTACGCAACTCCTCAATAAATTCTTTAAAACTGAATTCTCAATTTTCTCTTACATTAAAAAAATGTGTGAAAATCGAAAAAAAATATGAAGGATGCGGGCAGTTCCAGACCAATAGTCGTATAGACTCTACGACGATCGGTAGAGACCTTTAAAAGCAGGCCTATACCATACTATTACGCGGCGGTCACATACTTAAGGACACCAGTAGATTTTCATACAAACAAGGTAACTTTGAAGCATTGGTTCTCCGCCAAGGATTGACCTAGCTGTGATCTGATGATGGCCATCCAGGAATGGAGGGGATTCAAATCTCTATCTATACACACCCAACTGATTAGCATTCTACGTGATATAAAGATATGTTAAAAAACCGCGAAATTAGCATAAAAATGTATGGAAATCCTGATATTTAAAACTCTGATTCTTATTATCTCTTAGAATGCTGATCAGATCAGTTAGATGTGTATAGCGATCTGATTCTCTTCCATTCACACCCTGGATGGCCATCATCAGATCACTGCTAGTCAATCCTTAGCGGGGAACCAAGGCTTCAAAATTATCTCTTTTGTATGAAATCTTTAATTATGTGACCGCCATGCCACTGTAAATATTCTGTGCTTATAACCAGCAGTGGGCGTCTTATGACTGATATGATAAAGTGCTTATTGATATTATCTATCCACGAATTAAATTATTGGTTCCAAAGCAAACATTTAGTATCACAACACATGTCACAAATGTTTACTTTCACCACAAACAATAACAAGTATAGCTGACATTTAAAAATATCGTAGGTTTTGACAACCCTAGTGAAAATGCGCAGGATACCCTCGTTCCTGCGACCAACTCGTCAATTTGTGGGGGCCGGCTATTTTCGAGTCCTCACTCCGACTAATGACAGCAAATTGCCCCCTGCGACTACCAGAATAAACCACTAGAAATAAACCAACGCGTGTGACAGATCCCTAACTATAGTCACAAAACAAAATTTATTAACACGTGCTTGAACGTGCGTAGCTTTTTAATACCAATACTAAGTAGAGTGGCACTTTATCAAATTACTTGCGTCTTGAACTAATAAGAGTAATGACGTCGTATACAATTGTATTTTAATAATTGATGAGTTTCAAATATGGATCGCGGTTATTTTAAATGATAATTAAGTTAATTGTTATACGTGACAAGAAATTTATCGCTTACGAAGTTAGTTTGCGTGGAACATAATATGAATATGAATCAGTCAGAGCGCCTTTTTCACACGTCTCTTAAAAGACTACACAAGAAAAAGTTAAATATTTAAAAATAGTTGTCTGGGAAACAGCAATGTGTCATTTCAACGCTGTTAATATTCTGTTGCGTCGCACGTCTGGAGTTTTCGCTGGATTCCAGTAAAAGATTACTGATCTAAAAGTGTCTAAAACGTCTGCCAAAAGCGCACTGCCCAATACTGTCCATGCAAGATGCGCATGATTAGTGATAAATATAAGAGAATCATGATGACTACGCTTTTTCATAAAACGACCAATTTGTTCAGAGAATTTGTCGAAGTGCTGACGAAAAACACATATTCTTCCTACAAAAGAAGAATACTTATTTTCTAAGTTTCTTTTTCAGGGTTTATTTAATTCCAGGGGGGGTATTACAATTTCTTAAAACTTGCCAGGTTTATGAATTGCTATAGTTACATCTCTTTCTCGCTGTCTCCACTTACACGTCCGGGCGACAATAGTCACCTAAATTTTGGTGGCTAAAACTGTTACGGCGACTATGGCAGCCGAGCTGACCTATGCCTTTGAAACCGGTTTTTGTCGATGAATGCTTTTACAGAGTTGCTCCTGCGTGTTCCTAGATGGCTCTGAATGAAGTTACGTATCAATTGATGGCAAAAATATTAGGGTCAACTCTAAAATCAGCTCTGAATAAAAAAAAAAAACTCAAGTGTCAAGTTTTCAAGTGGTCGGGAGTTCCTTATTTTTATAATTTAGGTATTAAATAATTTAATCAGTTAAATTATAAGTGTCGTATACCAAAATGTTTCTCAAGAAATATACTTTTCGAATATCTAAAAACATATTACGTTTCGTACGCAAAGACGAAGGTAAAATCGAGTTGAAAAAAACAAGAATTTTGGCGGCTGATCACCAATACATTGAGGTTATACATTTTTTTTATGTAATCTTATAGAGTTATTTTAATTTAGATATCATTTAAAATGATTTTGTATAGTATCAGCAGTATACACATATTTTTATTTTGGGATAAGCAGTAGTAGTTTACTAGATATCACGGTTTAAACGGGAGAAAGAGCTGGCAAATTGCGCGAAGTAATTCGCTTAACGCGAGTGGACGCGTGGGGCATTATCAGCTAGTGACAGCGGACGTTTGAGTGGATAGCAATTAAAAGAGATAGATTGATAGCCAGTCAGAAAACTGCCAGGAAATAAGAGATCATAATACGGCCCCTGATGTTTAGCCACATGCACAAAAAAGTACAATGTAACGCTAAGAGTTTGTAAGTTGTTTTTGCGAAAGGCTCTCCGGAGAGGGTATTCCAAAATAATTATCTGTTTCAAATGAGTTACTACTGATATTTACCTGCTAAGATGGTTTTGTAACTGTATAGTCAATTTGCAATAACATAGTCATATAGTAACTAAATAAAACCACATCACCACTTCAATGTGGAATGACCACAGATGCAAATAGAGGACTAAGAATTGAGTTAATCTTAAAAGACGCTGTTATTAAGTTTATAGTAAATAACTTTGTTTTTCAGAGTGTTTTGTATAAATGACAAAGTTATATTTGCGGTTTTGGAAAATATGCTATATCTGTAAAACTGCATACTGTATTTAAATGCTTTTAAACTCCGGAAACGATATTTAGAGATATTATTTTCCAGGGGGGGCCTAAAATTTATCATTTTTCTGTTTTTCTGGGCATGGCCCACCAGGCTCGGTCCTTCCTACGCCAATATTAAAGCACTCATTTATTAACAGAAACTGCTAAATTTTATTAATTTCAAACGATAATTGTTAGCAACAGAGGCACAGAATAACTAATAGAGGTACCTACGTAATCAGGGGCAGCTTCATTAGTTTCATATTGCTTGATCCTTTAGAACCAGCCTGGGAAAATGAGGTCTTCTCTTGGCTTATGGATAATTCTGAATGCAATGTTGTTGGTCAGAATAAAGGAAGGTAACGGGCCGTTCCGCGCCACTGGACGCCGCCATTACAGCTACTTCCGATCCGATGACCTGCTAACACTTGTTAACGAATTCTGATTTAAAGGATAAATAAAAATTATTTATTTACTTTACGCGCATAATCTATTTTATTCATAAATAATTATAATTAGTTATAGGTACAAAAGAGTTTTAGGTGGTTTTACCTGAAGTATGTTATTTTTAACGTTTAATTTTATTTTATTTAACCCATTTACTGACAGGTGACTGACAAACAATAGATACTTACGTCACTACTTACGTCAGTGAATCCTAGGTAAGTACCTACCTACATTACCTATGTTGGAGCTAAATTCGATACAAATACAAATCAATAAACAACTCCATACAATAATATAGGTACCTAATGTTCATTGAATGAATTAAACATACTAAATGAAAAATATTTTCCTATCTTTCCTGTGCAAAGTGTGAGGAACGAAAGTGTGAAAAAAACATTTAACTAGATAGGTACCTATTAAGAAACTGTAAGGATAAAACCGGCAAATGTTACTTTACTGAAATATCAAAATTAGGTAATAAGTATTTTTTTATTAGATAGTCATCATCATCATCAGCCATTTTAATGTCCCCACTGCTGGGGCACAGGCCTTCCTTATGGGTGGATAAGGAGGACGGGCCATTAACCCACCACGCGGGCCCAATGCGGATTGGTGGGTGTTAACGACAGCAAATGCAGCCGGGACCAACGGCTTAACGTGCCTTCCGAAGCACGGAGGAGCTCGAGATAATACATTTTTGGTCACCCATCCCATGACCGACCCTTGCGAACGTTGCTTAACCTCCGCAATCGCTGGGCCAGGCGCTAAACCACTGCGCCACCGAGCTCCCAATTTATTAGATAGTAAGTTACTCGATTCGATTCCAATATTTCTGCAAGATTCTCAGCGATGCTTATAGCAATCTTTTTATGAATGCACAGTATAGTTTCTAAGTTTATATTATTTTTTATCACTGTGGGTATTAGTATAGTGATGAAGTTTTTTGAGTTTATTAAATTATTCCCAAGTGCTAATCAAGTAATCTTTTATTTATTTATTAATTTCTCAAACTCCGTATTATAACAAAATATACAAAACAGGTTGGTTCTATTCTTTAATAACATCGTTTTTCTTATACCGAACAGCTAATTAAACTTTCAGTTTTTGCTAACCATACCTCAATTATGTGGTATAATTCCCATGTTTTTTAGCTTAAATAAAACTAAATACCTATAATCTTAGATTTTGCAGTGAAGATTGTTTAGTTAGACCCTCATAAATAAACCTTCCAAGTAGTAATTTAGTGAGATCAACTTGTTGTATGTTTTATATTTTTATACACGATCATCAATCACCATAGGAATTCTCTTTTAGTTCCTTTAAGTAAATCTTATTTGTTTATATAATAGATATAGGTACTAGTTATTTTAATTTTGTTTGAATTTCTAGTGTTAAAGTAGCTCAGATGCTTGTACTAAATTGCCGTCCTTGTTCTTCTTGGCAAGAGCACACTCTCTTGCGCAAAACTTACTCACGGTATAAAGATTAATTCATACTATGTTTCCAAAACATAACGGATATGTGGGTAAAACCACTTACATCCGAGGCAAAGTGTAATTGTGCCCATTCTACCCGAATTTAGAGAACAATGCGTCGCAGGAAGCTTTCGTAATAATATGTCACTTCCGGCACGGCTGTCAATACGGAGTTGACGAGTGAATTCTAAATATCCACCCATTGTCTCACTGCGTAATTAAGTCCACTCATTCGAGGCAGCTCAGTGAGGTTTTGTCGTTGAAAGATGCCAACACTTTTAAACCTCTCATTTATAGATGAATAAGTATAAAGCAATTTAATACATTGTATCGTGTGTGCGATCACAAACTTTTATAAAAATGTTCAAACAATAAAAAACCAACTATATATAGAAATATAAATATTTAATTTAGTCTGTTTTAGTATTTGTTGTTATAGCGGCAACAAAAATACATCATCTGTGAAAATTTCAACTGTCTAGCTATCACGATTCATGAGCTACAGCCTGGTGACAGACAGAAAGACAGAAGGAGAGTGGAGTCTCAGTAATAGGGTTCCGTTTTTACCCTTTGGATACGGAACCCTAAAATGGAGGAAAAGTAAATCGGCAGACTGACAAATGAACAATGAACTTTGGAGACCAAGCTAATTATAACCAATTGACTTTCCGACTAACGTGTGTCATACAAAGTGAAATATTTAATCTAATCTAATAAGCTCATTCTAGAAAAAAAAATGAAAAAATATTAAAAACACAGCTGCCCTGCCAAAAATGTGTCATCGCAGTCGGGAGACCTCTCCTCATTGAGAGGTCCCCGACTGCAATGACACTTGTTATTTAACTTTTTAGTTCGTTTTTGGCAGGGCAGTCGTGTTTATAATATTTTTTAAATTTATTTATTTTTATTTTACACATTTTAGTGACAAATTATATAGTTTTGGAATTTGATGCCCATATTGTTATAATTGAAGAAAAAATTTTTTTAATAAAAAATTATAGCCAGTGTCACTCTGAATGATGTAAGGATTCTAGCGATACCCCATATATCCAAATACGTTAAGCCATTTAGAAGTTATGGTGGAATAAAGAAACTCACATACCCACAAACATACATGAACCCTGGATACATTATACACTCCTTTTTGGGCAGTCGTGTAAAAAACAGCAATTTAATAATGCAAAAAATATCTAAAGTTAATTCTTCAAACCCCGGAAAATGAGAAACAATAGATTATTAGGGTTCCGTACCAAAATGGTAAAAAAGGAACCCTTATGGTGTGACTCAGTCAGTCTGTCTGTCTGTCTGTCTGTCGGTCTGTCACAGCTGGATATCTCGAGAACTACTAATGGTATCAACTTAAAATTTGGAATAATTTAAAATGACATTTGCCCAACTATTTTGCAAATATGAAATTAATAAAAAAAAGTCAATATATTTTTTACAACAGTGACTGAAATGGGGTCTTAAAAATTTGAAGTGGGGCTACTAGGGAATGTGGGGTATCATATTAAAGAGCGCCGGTTTGCACGTTTTTAATCATTTTTTCTTTTTCTTTAGGCCGCATAGTTTTCGTTTTATGATGAAAAATGTAAAAAAAAATACCGTTCCCCCCTTATCTCCGAAGTTTGCAAAGAGAAAAATCTGAAATAATTCTTTGTGATAGCAGTTTATATAAAGATTACATGAAAAATAAAACGATGTCTCAATATAGCACACTTTTTCAGAAATTATCAAATTTCTAAAAAAGTTAACATTAGTTCCACTATCGGTCAAGAGATGGCGCTGACCTAAAACTGCAATACTAATTTTATTATTCTACTCTGCAGTGTGGATTTATGGTGCAATTATGATGGTACGGAACCCTCGGTGCGCGAGTCCGACTCGCTCTTGACCGGTTTTATTCATTGTTGTGCGGCGCGATCGGGCTACTCGTTCGAATGTTGATTTTAATCATGTTTATTATGCTGTTTTTATCAGCTATCAGAAATAATTTTGATTACAAGAACCTCTCGTGTGTACATACCTACTACCCATCGCCATAAAATTATGATTTTAAATTAATAATGCGTGCAATTTTGTAATTATAAAGCAAATTACAGTTTATTATGTTTGGATATCACTATCTGTAACCCATTTTGGTAATGATGCAGAAAAAAGTATTTGTTCTATGGTCGAGAAAAAACAACTAATGCAATGTAAATGATGGTTAATTTGAAAACAATTACTGAAAGATGAGGCGAGGAGAGGGAGCTGGTTTCACCGTGATCATCAAAATTAACAGTGACATGACGCAGATCCCATACAGTTTACGTAAAATACAATTTAACAAAAAAAAATGAAAAATTAAGTATTTTTATATCATAAAACTGTATTCATAATTAGTATTAACACCAAATCGATAACAGCCATGCGTTCATGGATTTTAACCGTTAAAACACGCAGTTAAATCTGTAGAAACATTTATTTATACTTAATTATTTAATTTCAAAACTACGTCCAAGTACAGGATTTTATTTTAAATTACCGGTGAACTCTACTATTAATATATTATTTAAATGTAAGATAGGATCTCTTTCTTTATAGTTATAAGATGAAAACATTGAGTCAAGATAGGACGAAGAAGAAGTCGGGACCGTTTTGAGACTATCTGTTCGATTTTCAGTGTTTGTTTTGTGTTCATGTCTCAAATAAATTATTTTTCTTTCTTCTTTTTTTCTTTCTAGTAGCCTTAACGATTTGAATAAGTGCAATTTTTAATCTCGTTACCAACAATAAGCCAAAAATATGTATCAAACGAGTGACGTTTCTGCACGTTCAGCCGCACGTGTCGGTCATTCGATAAATACGACGAGACGTCACGTCACGAGATGTTCTCGTCCTCTAATCCGTTTAACGTTTCATAGACTTGTTTAGTAACTTTTTAGTGACTTTTATTTAGTAATTATGTAAGAAAACTTTAATAGTTTCTCTTTTTTTTTTTTTTTTGATGTGTAAAAAGACCTAAGTATCTCGGTCTAAAGCTTTAGATTGCAATCTAAGATTGGAAGTTAACTATGTTCTTATGATGGAGTATGGAGTTTATACTCCAAAATGCATCCTCACACAGATATAGAGCAAAACCATTGAAATCTAGGAAATCACGAAAATAAACAAAACTTTGTAACAACAAGTTGTTCAACCTTACTAACAATAGAGATGTTTAGAAAACTTTACTTTTAAGGTATTATTTGTAGCTTTAATACGAAAGTAGGTAAGTACTTATAACAAGACAATTTTACATTAATCTTTGACGGTATGTGGACGGTATAAATATACAGTTTTTTCCAAAAATATAGGTACTTATAAAATTGATAACTTCATTGTAGATATTAGTTACAAAGTATGTAGTCTTTAGTTAGAGTAAATCGTCTTATTCAGTTAATTAAAATCAATATTCTTTCAATATTGTAAGACATTTTTTTGCAAAACGAACGCTAATTACGGTATCAACTAGTAATATAAGTCTATGGTATCAACGCTTTCTCCGGAAACGCAAACTAAAAACGTGGATTTATTGAGCAGAAAGCATAACATCTTTTTTTCGACCGTATTTAAAAAAAGAAGTGATTTCCTTTCCTTAAATAGCAACATTTAAGTACAATTTTCCGTGAGCAGAAGCCATTATTTAATAGCCTCCAATAATTAAGTATTATTTTTTATAACCAACTTCGCATTGTTAAGTCCACGCACGTGGCTAAAGGCTTTGATTTCATCCACGTTTTCACCTCTCTCAGGTTTCTACCACGTGACTATTTGATACAATGTAATAAACTATCCATCCAACCAAGATCAAGGTTTCTGAAAACACATTTACGACTTCTGTATTTGGCAGCATGTTATTATTTCCAAGCACCATTTAAAAAAACTGATAATGATAAAAGGTTCGAAATTCAAATGCGGACTTCCTGAATATTTTAAACGTTCAAGAGTTTTCTCATAAATAATATACTTGTCCAATGCAACTTTGATGGTTTTACGAGCTGTTAACTACGGTTCTGCCTCGCAAATTGACATCAATGGATCATTTTTGAGGAGTTAACTTTATTACTTAGTATGTAGTAACAAACTTGTTTTGAAGTGATCAGTTGAACAATTTGAATATTTATTTGTGCGGAAAATCAATTTTCCGTTTTCAGTTCGTTTCGTGCGATACTCTTGTGATATAAGTAATTATTATTTTTAATACTTATATCGCTTTATTTATACCTACTAGCTTTAATTTCAGCTGATTATATCTGATAAGTGTAATCAACGTTATAAAGCGGGCCAAAAATAATAATTTTCTAAAAATATTTGCTACTTAATATCAATGAAGAGTTTCCTAGTACGACGGTGCCGTTATATTACGGCCGTAATTTAGCGGCGTAGAACTTTGTCTATGTAAACAATACGGCGCGGTTTCCTAGAGAGCGGTGCTGGACACCGTAAACTAATAATCTTTTTACGCCCGTAAAATTACGGCCGCTATGTGACGGCACCGATTCCTTAGGAAACCCTAGCTTTAGACTCTAAAGCTAAAGTTTAGAGGTTATTGGATGAGGTGTTGGATACCCAATGATGCTTATAGAATTACGACACCAAAAATAACTGAAGTCCACTTGGCCAGTTGAACTGTCAAGGCTGAACAAATATAATATTGGCTCTCTCTCAGGCAACGGTGTCACTTCGGCAATTAGTGGAGAAAATAGTTTTTGTATTAGTGAAGCGTCTCTAACAAACCGAAGAAATTACTATTAGAGCTTTACGGATTTATCTACATAACAATAAAGATATGAAATGCTTAGATCATTATCCTTATTGTTTTGTTGGTAAAATGGGTATGTATCAGAATATCTAAAGTTAGAATGTCTAAACTTAAAATGGCTCAGTTCAAAATGTCAAAAAATAAAATACAAATGGTTTACAATGTCGAAAATCATTCTGTATAACTTCAAAATAGCAAAATACAAAGTAACAAATGTATCAAATACATGACGAGTAAAAATATCAATGTCATTAAGTCTAAGTTCACAATGATTTATTTGAATTGGGTTGGCTCTTAAAACGAATCGCCTCCTTTGAGGTTAATTGAATCTGTGGAGGTGTCTTTGGGCTTTATCTGAAATACTTTATAGCAGATTTAGCTGCCGGAAATGAGTCTAAACTAGTCTACTGGGACTTGGAAACCGTAGACCGTAGGTCACGAGATAGGTGCGAGAAGCGTAGCGACGAGCATGTTAGGTTGACAAGAACCCAGCGTGCGAGCCGAGCGAGCAAAGCGAGCGTGCCGCGGCAGCGACCGGCGAAGCGCCGGAAAAAAAACTATTTCAAACTCAATTGGTGAATTTTGTTCGCCAGCTACTGAATCAGTGACTGGCACCGGCTACCGAATCAGGGAGCGGCGCGGCTATGGTGGTGTGCGGCGGAGGCACAGAGGTTAACCTAATTAATTGGGTACCCAAATGAAAGAAAGGCATAAGTAAATTATTACGTCATTATATGTATTTGGACTATTAGACATTTTAAGTTTTGTTCATTTGAAGTTAGACATTTTTATTTAGGACTATCTGACCGTTTGACATTTTCGTTTTTGACATTTTGAACTTTCGACATTTTAATCGTTAGACATTCAAATTTTTGACATTTTGAACTTTGCCATTTAAAGTTTAGACATTCTAACTTTAGACATTCTGATACGTACCCGGTAAAATACTACTTACTTACACTGCTACTAGAAACGACAAATAAGAAATTATTGTATTACGTCATAATTAACTGATTTTCTCGTGGTAAACAGTTCTTCCCATTCCCTTAGTAATTAAATGAATAAAGGGTATCATATTTCGGTTCCTTGTAATCACCACGTAATCGATAGCCCCTGAGTACCAGTTTAATTAAAATGTTACATGCGCTCATATTTCAAACTTCAAACGTTCTTGGTATAACGCGTCAAATAACAATGTTATAAATCATTTTACTGATTATTCAATTGTCTTTTAGTATCTTGCCTGCTGGTTGTACTTATATGAAGTAAAAATGTCCTTATAGCTCATCCCACACCCGTAAAATAAAGGCCACTATAAGGTAAAGGCAATAAAGACGGATCTCACATTTCCACACATCACACATAAACTGTAGATTTGAAAGTAAGTACGTAGTGAGCCAAGTTTGTATAGAAGTCACTCATGGGATAACGCAGCAAAACGTCTACTCACGTGATTTAGCGTAGTACTTAGCGTAGCCCGTGTGTGATTTGGCATCCAGCATCCAGCACAAAAAAGCATTCCTTTTTTATTATTTAGTAACTGTACAGGCATTTGACCACCATCATGCTTGGTAAACAGGTTGTCTACTAGGGTGTAGCATGCTTGCCCAGGAAATGCCTATTCACTCTTGCCTTGAAGAGACCAGGGGTTGTAACTATCGGGAACACATGAGCAGGTAGCGGCTAGCGCATTCCATTCTTTAGCAGTTCGCATAAAAAATGTATTGGCAGTTCTGCAGACTCAGCATGGAATGAGTCCCATCCAATCCACCCTGGTGGCTCTGTCCCGGTGACGGGACCATGTAGCATGCAGCACCGAGAAAAAAAACTAGTGAAAACACGTTTTGATTACAGCTAGAGCGGCCCCTGAGACTTTTAAAACAAATTTTGTGGTAGAAGGCTGTTCATTGTTTAGGCCAAACCACATTATTATGATGCGGTTATAAGATACCTTTACCTCTAGTTTAATGTTTTGACGATGTTTAGGAGTTCGCATAAAAATGTATTGGCAAAGCGCTTGGTACGGATACGGAGTATCCTTGGAGTATCTATAATTCCTTTTTAACATTATTCTTTTGTTTGACAGGACGACGTCGCCGCCTGGCGAGCCGCTGGTACGGGCGCCCGTGGGCAAGCCACGGTGTCCGCCAGCAATCTCCCGGCTACGCGTCGAGAAGGTTGAAGGAGGCCTCGCCGTGGCGGGCGTGGTCGTTGCAGCCAACTGCCAGATAGTGCTGCCTATATTCGGCTTCTTGTTTATGCTCGTCGGCTGCGTTCTGACAGGTAAGTGTCTCAATTAGATCATCCCACAGCACGTGATGTAAATCAATGGTGGCCGCTATCGATCTCGCCTTGGCACGCGAGTCGAAATAGTAGAGAATTGCCTGACTGTCGACTCCAATTCTTAAATAATTGGGCCCCTCAGATTCTTGTGTATGCTTGTCGACTGTGTTCTAACTCCTAACTGATGAGAATCCAGTGACTTCCATATCCATCCATCTTGCGGCTACGCGTCGAGAAGGTGGCGGGAGACCTCGTTTTGGGGGGCTTGTTCTTCGATGCTGCTCATATTCTCAGTATCTTGTTCATACACCGAGGAGTTCAAACAATCTACTAATAGATGGAATGTAAACTCGACGTACATTCGTAACATGTACAATCAGCGTCAAATTGATATAAGCGTCTAGAGTAGTCAAAATGATCTAAAAAACTAAAAAATCAATTTGATCTACTCAGTTAGAATCATCATATTGTTGTAAGCACACATAGTTTTTAAAATATTTTAGCAGTCATTTTTTTATATTTATATAGGCAGTCAGAGTGTTCTCTAAGCCCTAAGGTTCAAAATTATCTTTGGAAACAAATCTGTCAAAGCCATATGTGAACAATGTAATAACCATAGAAATAGAATGTCAAAGAACAACAAAGTCAATAAACAGGTGATCCGAAAACGAATCAATACATTTTATATGAGCTACGTAAAATATGACTTAGATTCATAAAATATGACTATATTATGGCAAAGGAAATTAATAAACTATGTTCCATACTGTTTTCTTTGTCGATAAACGAATAAATGTAGCGAAATTTGGTTTGAGAGAAATGTGTGGCAATATCTTATTTACCTGTGAAAAGTGTGATTACTTGGATTGTTTCTTTTTGTCACATCACAATTACTTAGAGTACAAAACACCATAGCTCCACGATACCTCTATTTAAAATTCTAATTAAGATTAAAAAATATTTTAAACAAACTGTGATTGCTCATTTGCTAAGCGGGACGCTAGGGGCTCTTACTGTAAAAAATGTTGGCACATGTCACTTGCTTCTTTGTCTCTTTTTTACATAGACCGTGTCCGTATGATGTTGACTTCTCTTTTCCACGCTTTGTTGGTCTTCTTGAGCGCAGCGAAAATTTTTCTATGTCTATGGTAATAACGCATAATGGACAGATAACTTTGACAGCTTTGATTGCTAAGATAATTTTGAACACTCTGACTGCTTTTATAAATATGAAACAATGAGTGCTAAGATATTTTGAACACCTTATGAGCTTACAACAATATGATGATTCTAACTGCGTAGATCAAATGGATTTTTTGTTTTTCAGATCATTTTGACTACTCTAGAGGCTTATATCAATTTGACGCTGACTGTACTGACCTTCTCGGAAATGCCTTATAGTATAGTGTTGTCAACATTAAAGTTTTTATACTTGATATCATCAGAGAGTCCAATTAAATTGAATATTACTTATATGCACCCAATTTCAATATACTATTAATAAATTTAAATAGTCCAATAAAACTAGCTTTATCGGGACATAATAAGATAACTGAAATTTTCTTTTTCTATGTCATAAATTAGTGTTAGTTATAGTTAAAATAAAAATAATTAAACATTTAGAATCTTCGCATAAAACTAAAAAAAATGAACTACTGAAAAATACATTATTATTAAAACGTAAAAAATAAATGTTTAATTTTTGTCTAAAATGTCTAAAAAGACGCATCATAGCTTAATAAGATACAAGCATAATAGTTACCATTTTGGCTTATCTAGATATTGAGATCAGATGAATACTGTGAAAAAAACGAACATGCGAATTTGGATTCAGTTTAATTTTGCTATTGGGTGATAGCATTTTAGTGCACCATAAAATTATACTAACAAGGTATTTGGTTAACTATTTTGCTTTTAGGAAAAAGCTAGGTAATGTACGAAATCTCATGATTTTTATATAAAACGGTTATCATCCCGGATTTCTTACATCACATATCTAATTAATATTTGACACTTAATATCAATATCCAATAAACTAATAAAAACAACGAGTTTATTAATTATGTCCAGATAAAGCTAGTTTTATTGGACTAAAAATCGCATCGTCCTCTATTAGTATCCATCATCCAATCCACAGCATCAAATTTCCCAAAACCGCACGTCCTATATGTAACCGTGTACGTTTCCAGCGGCGTCGTACCGTGGTTGCGGTGAGAATGAGGAGCCGGACCACTACGCGGCGCGCATCGCCTTCACCGGCAACTCCCGCGTGCTGGGTCCGGTGTGCATCGTCGCTGGCGCCCTCATGACAATTGCGGGTATGTTAATACCACATTACCACACATTTCTCAATAGGTAGTCTGGCGAATGTAGTGTAGAAGCACAAAATATGGAGTAGACCGAACAGCTGCTAGAACCGCTAAGAACAAATTGTGGTTTTCCATGCACGCACTCGATGAAGTCCCATCCGCCCCGGTGGCTCTGTCCCTTTGGCGGGACCATGTAGCATGTAGCACCTATAGCAAAAAAAAACTAATGAAAACACGTTTCGATTACAGCAAGAGCGGCCCTTGTGTCTAAAACAAATTTTATGGAAGAACGTTGTTTATTGATTAGACCAAACCACATTATTATGATGCGGATATAAGATACCTTTTCCTCTAGTTTAATGTTCCACAGTGACAGTTTTTATTGACGATGATATAAAACTCATCAAACGAACAACTACTGAATTTAGTAACTTTAAACACCGAGTGATACACCCACCGGAAGAGAAATTAATTATGTATGATACATGACGAGAGCACCGGATAACGAATATGGTAATTTTATTTATGGTCGAGACTTTAATCTCGCTCATGGAAACAAGTTTGGAATCATAAACAGTTTATAACATAGAAAATACATAAAACATGAGTTGGCAGATACGACACGTGACGTGAGAGAAATTCGATACAAAATGTGGTTTGCGCTCGCATTCACGCAATCATATTCCGCTATCGGTGTCTATTAAAATAAATACACTAGATACTATTGAAAAGGAAAAGAAAAATATGAGAGTACAGCTAGACAATCCGTTTTCAATTAATAGTTCAGGCAATGAACGCTCAAAAAAAAGGTATAGAGGGAAAGGCGTGGAACACAATTTTTGACTTCGTAACTTTGTTTGGACTTGTTAGGAGGTGAACATATCAAAAGTCCCTGCCCGTAGCCCCTATGCTTAGGAAGGGAGGGGGGGTTTGAAGGTCCCATTTTTCGGTTTTTCACATATATCTCGAAAACTGCGTACATTCCAGCGACATGAGTTTTTTTACAAAATGAAAGCTAGTTAAATTTGCTACATGTTTAATTCGGTATTTTTTTTTTTATATCTTGTATAGTTTTCGAGATATTCACTATTAAGTCTGTAATTTTATGAAAAAAAATTTGCTTCACATTTTTGTTCTTTTTGACCGGATACTCTTCAACGGTGCACCGATCTCTAAATAGCACAGATACTCATTTAAGGTTATACTTTCAGGCCCGCTGACCTGGGGCCCTATTTTGAATCGCTCGAATCCAGTCGAGCGCTCGTTTCTACTGATTTTCGTTCAACATCTCATTGTTTTGAGTCATATGTCGAACGAAAATCAGTCGAAAAGAGCGATTCAAAAATAGGGCCCCAGTTTCCTCACACTTAATTATGGAAAATCTAGACTATTTTTCATGGAAAAAATATTTTGCTATGACCATGTTTGTGCATATATGAGACATGTAATAGTCATGAAATAAAACAATTTTTAACTACTACTAGCGTGGTCGCTACCGCGCTAGTATCCCTTAAAAATTGTTTTATTTCATGTCTAGTGAGCGCGTAAGCTTGAGAAGTGAATACATGTGATAGTTTTACAAAACACAACCTTTGAGTGAAAATAATAGTACATTATTGCAAAGGCAGCGAAATAGGCAATTGCCATTTCGGCTGAGGCATATATAGTGCTATACTAAATAATATACTAGAAAAAATACGACTCGCACCAGATCAATACTCAGACGGGAATCGAACCCGCGACCTTTGGATATCCGGTCCAATGCTCTGACCGCTGAGCTACCGAGTCACTATATATATAGTGCTTTTCTTAAAAAAATGCAAGGAAATAAAAAAGGGCCTTTTACATAATAAATTTAATTAATATTAAATAATTATATGAACATACATTTCAGCATAGAATAAAGCGCCCATAATGTAGACGGCTTTTTCGTTTTAGCAATTTCATTGCAATACGCCACAAACACTGTTTCGGAGAACAATTTTGTATTTTTCTCGATTTTCCAGAACATGAAATTTTCATATAGTTTCATATATTTTTCTTTTGATTTCGCTGAAAGTAGGTTTTCCATTGCTAATTTAGCTACCGATCTTAAATCTGGTGGAGTGCAATCAATGTTCATTACATTTTCACTTTCAGAATCACCGGAACTCATTTTAATTATTTTTTATTAACAAAATAACAACAAACTCCGCTTTACCGCCAATTTTTTATTTTATTTCACAGTTTGTGCCGAAAGGTAAACGCATCTGTGGCTATACAGCCACGACAAGAACCTTATATTCATATTCTATCAAGGTTCTTGAGCCACGAGAACGCAATGTGTACGATAAATGAAAGAGTTCTGAATTCAAACAGCACACCGTTTCATACAACATTGCCGGCGCGCTCTTCGTTCCAAATTCAAAGAACGCGCCGGGAAGTGATTTAGGTTTTTCAATCTACGTAATAGTACATTACTGCCGCGGTCACTAATGACTGCGTTGCTGGCAGCGATGATGATGGCCGAGAGCGGAGCTTAGCGCAGGTCCAGGCCGTCACAGCGCGGTCAGCATTGCAGCCCTTGATGGACAAGCTAGAATAAAGGTCGAGACCGGAGGTCGAGGCCTTTATAGCGCGGACAGCAAGGGCTGCAATTATGACCAAGCTTGAAGGCCGAGAGCGTAGGTAAGCTTAGCTCGAGGCCATCATAACGTGGCCGGCAGTGCAGTCATTGTGGACCAAGGCTTGTATAGTACTTTACTCAAAAAATGCGATTACTGCCTACTATACCTACTATAGTAGGTACTTATAACCTAATTTCGAAAAAATACAAAAATGCAAATATCTCAGAAACGGTGCGTCGGAGCCAAAAAATATAGTAGATTGTACAACAAGTGCATAAAACGCATCATTTTACCCGAGACGTATATATCCACCCGAGCCGTAGGCGAGGGTGGATAGTCAAGTCGAGGGTAAAATGGGTTTTATGTACGAGTTATACACTCTGCTTTTCACTTCGATTGTAAGGAAATTAAACAACAATAAGGTAAAAATAAAAAAAAAAATCTTAAATTTTGGAATGTGCTCATCATGTTCAAGACCTTTCATTTGATACCCATATTCAAAAATTGAAAAAAAAAATTTTTTTTTCTTAATTTTTTGTGACAAAATATTTTTTTTTGAATGTGCTCATCAAGGCCTTTCATTTGATACCCATATTCAAAAATTGAAAATTAACTTATTTTTTTTTATAAAAAAAATATAGTTTTGGAATGTGCTCATCGAGGCCTTTCATTTGATACCAATATTTAAAAATTGAAAAAAAAAAAATATCATGGCTTTTCAATAAAATTGATACCCATTTTCAAAAATAAAAAAAGTATTATAACACAACAAAAAATGAAGAAACAGAATGAAATAACAAGTTAATTCAACGAAGTTAAATTGCGTGTGTGGCTGTTTACCTGACGACCTTTGTCTTAAAGTCTGAGACTTAGACGAAGATTTTACTTTATGCACTAGAGCATAAAAAGCGATTTTATGCAGCCTATACCCAACATAAAGACGAACTTTACGAGCATGAGAAGTGAAAAGGTTTTTTTTGATCCCCTTTGTAACCCCGGAAGTAGATAAGAGGTATTGAATGAAAGGTCAAAAAACGGTCAAGTGCGAGTTTTTTATATTTTTCCATACAAATTTTATATAAAAGTACAAAAACATCATCTAGGTACAACAATACAACACCCGCGCAGATATAGAATGGGATTCAAAATGGCGGCTCACCGCGCTTACTACAACGAGTGTGACTGAGAGCCATTTCTAATCCCATTCTTTATCTGCGCGGGTTGTACAGTGTATTTTTCACCTATGTTTGAAAGAAAACTCGACAATAATGGATTTTCAAAGGAAATTGCTGGTGGCTAAAACTCGACAATAATGAAATCCCATACAACTTTGTTGCGTCACCATCGGAGAACACCGGCAAGCTCGACTTTGTTCAAAGAAGGTTGTCAAAATAATGACCATATTACAAGCTTTTTTGAGTAAATATGATACTTCGTGTGTTCTTTATTCAAAAGTAATGACAATATTTCCGCGCAAGTTTAAGAAAAGTTTATTAACACAGTGTGACAACGCGACCTAGCTGTAGCTGAACGATTATGCTATAGCAAATAAGCCCTAGATATCATCTGGTTCGAGAAATTAGATACGAATTTTGATAGAATATGCCGTTTAGAAAAGCGATAGGTTCGTTTGAGCCTTGTTTGAGCTAACACCAAAGTAAGTAGATATCTACCTACAAACTTTCAGCTATGCAACCTCTACAGATTTTTTAGAATCATCATCAATCAAAAATTAATATTTTTCCTAAATTACAGATATTAAGGAGCAGATGTCTCAAAAACTATACAAGATATCGAATAATTTTACTGAATAAATCTTGTCTTAAATTTAATTATCTTTCATTTTGCAATAAAACTCATGCCGCTGGAATGCATAGTTTTTGAGATATATGTGAAAAACCGAAAAATGGGACCTTCAAACCTGATGTTGTTATCTGGCAGCTGTATGATTGCAGGACATTTTCTGATGAAGGCTCAAGCACGCATCTTATGTGTTAAATTAGTGACTGAGGGCTGATAAGCACTCCATATTTCGTTATAAACTATTTCTCTACCACCTTGTTGAACTAAATTAGATCATTTGGTAACTTACACTACCTACATAAAATAGATTCCAGGTTTTTTCTTTTCGCTCTTGAATAATTCCATTTATTGAGGACACTGACTGTTACGAAATTAACAAGTTTAACCTTGAATTGAACAAAGTACCTACTTATACAAAAGGTAATGTAGTTTCATGCCTGCGCGGACGCCGACGGCGTTCGGAAAACAACAGAAAATCTATTTGAACCGTCGGCCAACCAGGGTCATTTTCGATCTATCACATATTAGCATTAGACCAAATTCGCAAGATAGCCATTAGCTTGGTGATATCAAATATCATCATCTGGGTTGCGAAGTAGGAAGCTCCTGAGAGATATGCAACCCTGAACATGGCCACCTTCCAGAAGATTCCATGGATATCTTCCAGAAGCTTCGTACTTCGCAACCCAGACGACAATATTTGATAACACCAAACTAATGGCTATCTTATCTATGTCACAGAATACATATGTGATCTGGTCCCAATATGCGATAGATTGAAAATGAGCTCCTTGGCCGACGGTCCAATTGTGTCTCATTTTCCGGGGTTAAATTGTATGATATTAATCCTTATTTTCTGATTGCAGGTATCGTCCTGTGCATGCTGATGCGTGCTGCGCAGCGCCGCCAGCGCAGGCTGGCATTCCATTGTCCCATTCATGGTGACTTCTATCCTGTTAGCCCGCAGAACAGTAGAAAATACTCTCGTAAGTTATTTGATCAATTCCGTAATTTTAAACATTTGAAAACACAAAGAACTCATCCATTTTTTTATGAAAACGAGATAAGTAATTTTCTAGCGAGTGATGATGCATAAAAACCAGATGTTTTCAAGTTCAGACTGTAACCGCAGATTGCACGAGTTTTTTTTTCTATATGGCGTGGCACGTGCACGTCATAGAAAATAATACATGTAGTTTGCCGTTTGTGGTCTGCAGCTCATCTCGGAACTCCACCTTTAAGAGAATCGGGATATAATACGCTATTTTTGTTAGTAGTTAAATATATTTGTTCAAAATGTAGTTGACCATCAGCCTTTTTTAATGTCCTCACTGCTGGGGCACAGGCCTTCCTTATTGGTGGATAAGGAGGATGGGCCATAACCCAACACGCGGGCCCAATGCGGATTAGTAGGTATTAACGACTGCAAATTCACCCGAGATCAACGGCTTAACGTGCCTTCCGAAGCACGAAGGAGCTCCAGATAATACATTTTTGGTCACCTATGACCGACGCGACCCTTGCGAAAGCTGCACCTCCGCAATGGCTGAGCCAGCATTAACCACTGCGCCATCAAGTTCCTCGTGCAGCAAATGTAGTTAGTGCAATGTTTATAGGACCAAATCACGAAAATCAGCTGTTTCATACAAACATTCATTAGGTACCTACAAAAATATAAAAATGTATGAAACAGCTGATCTTTATTCGCGATTTCAGAGTTGGTCCCATAGTAAAAGTTGTTCCGTTTGATGACCCCTATCTTTATAATACTATCTTAATAACTTATTGGAACCCCTATCTTAATAATTTATTGGAATCTTTATAATACTATTATACTCTTGGATGTGTTGGGTAATACTGTAAATCCAGAGTAAAACTTGTGCACAAATAAACAAATAAACAAATCTACCATGTTTACCAAACACCTTGTAAAGGCCTTTTGTGTTGGTACCGCAGGCAGCCCGAGGGGCTTGTGGCGCTGGCTGGTGGGCTGGCTGGGCATGGGCGAGGAGGGCGAGGCGCCGCGCTGCCCGCGCTCGGCCGAGCCCGCCTCGCCGCAGCGCGCCGCCGCCGCCTGCCCGCCGCCACTACCCTTCCTTGTGCCATCCGATTCCGTTGTGTAAGTATTCAAAGCCATATTCATCATCATCATCATCATCTTATCAGCCGCACGACACCCACTGCTGGGTATAGGCACTACCCGGAAACAACCGCTCGGTTATAAAACTACCCATTACCAGACACTACCAGATGACGTTTTGTACGCGCGCAACTACTCAAAGGGCCCTACCGCCTAACTCAAAGCCATAGCAATAGCTATGCACTATCCGTCCTTGTCATATCTTAAAACAATGACAAGGACGGAAAGTGCATTCACGTCATAAAGTTTAGCAAGAAAGCTTTTTGAGTTAGGCGGTAGGCCAGAAGGCCTACCGCCTAACTCATAACTTGAATTTATTAATTAGATGAATGGACACTATTTTTAGTCTATAAACTTTACATAACCCTATTAATAAATTCAAGTCTCCAACTCCAACCGCTTGCTGCCATTTTCCTGATAACCGTCGCCATTTTCTTAGAAAAAGGCGCGAAACATATTTCAGTGGTGACTCATAACTTATTCTGTGCCCTATATTTGCCACCAGCATAGAAATGCTGGTGGCAAATATAGGGCACAGAATAGATAATAGCATAGGGCTACTACGGGAATCGTGTCGTCTTTTTTCTAGTTCTGTGATTCGGCACATGAACTCGCGGGGTGGGGTGAGGTAACTGATTCTAGGGCGGAGCGGAGAGCAGCAGTAGTACTTTTATCTATTCTGTGGTATAGGCCTCCCCAGGGATCTCCATGATGATCCGTCTTGCGCTGCCCGCATCCAGCGGCTTCCCGCATCCAGCGGCTTCCCGCGACCTTCACCAGATCGCCGGTCCACCTTGTCGGGGGCCTACCCACGGAGCGTCTCCATTTCAGAACCGCCCCGCCCCAACGGCCATCGGTTCTTCTCGCTATGTGTCCCGCCCTCTGCCACTTCAGCTGTGCAATCCTTCGAGCGACGTTGGTTACTGTAATTCTCCTGCAGATCTCCTCATTTCTGATTCGGGCAGGGAAACGCCGAGCATGGCTCTCTCCATTGCACGCGGAGCATTCTTGGTAAATTTATTCCTAAAATACTCCGCGAGGCTATCAAAATAAATAAATATCCCAATTTCAATAGAGATGATGGTTGGAAAATTCCACCAGCTTGGGACCCCATCATTCACAAGCTAAAGCTCCAAACACACACTACAAGATCTATTATAATGATACGGTTAGTTCCTTTTGCAAATAAATTAATAAATATAAAATACGGAGGTCGCCTTTCCTCTCAAAGTTTTCTTTCGTAATTTTGTGAATTTGTTTCAGTAGATTTTCTCTTTTTAGCATTAATTAATTCAAAAATTCAATTATAAATTAACTTAAACCAATTTTTTTTTAATTAAATATTAATTCCTTCACGTCTTAAAAAAATAATCGCTTGAGGGTAGGCTCACGAGCAGCTTCAGTCCCCCGTGACCACCACGGCAGCTGCAAAGGTGCCGAAACGTCGGGAAAACAATATCATTGCAGGAAAATCAAAAATTAAACCAAATACTAATTAATAAATAATAACCAAAGTACTTTCAATAAAGCCGCGCTAGTATCCGTTAAAAAGTGTTTTATTTCATGTTTATTTTTGTTTGATACAGAGGAATGGCATCGGTGCTGGGTGCACCGCTCAGTCCAGAACAAACCTTTGGGTCCATCAAGTCTCTTGCGATATCTCGGGAAGTGGCCAGTTTCCCACTTTCGCGTTCGCCTACCCCTCCACCATTGAGGTAAGTGATTAAACAGTTTTTACCCTGTGGCATTTTACCAGTCCAAATATTAAAAAACTTCTTAAATTGAGTAACTGTTCTGTTACATCAGTATTTATAATTCAGTGACTCTATTTACAATCTTAGAATAATAACATCTAGAAGCCGTGTCCTCGTATGTAAAGTGAGGCTACTTATACCAAGCCAGAATGGCTTAGTTTTCAAATTTATATCCTTCATACGTTACCTAATCGTAACTGAAACCCAATAACATAGTAACTAGTCTTATAAATGTGGGAAAATTGAAACTGTTTTGTACCATGGGCAACAGCGTCGCTTAACCACTGCTAAGGTTAAAATCGCTTGCACGCCGCGCCCGCCGTCACATACGTTTAGTTCGTGCAGGAGCGAAACGCGCGCACACGAATTTTGTTGCAAACTGGTTAAGAGACGCTGTTGCCCATAGTACTTAACCGGTATGATTAGGTAATAATTTAGAATAACAATCTGAAAACGACGCCATTTGGGCTGTTTTAGTTGCCTAACTTTTGACAGTGCGCTTTGTAGAGAAGTAATGTTAATGTTATTCATCTCATTTCAGCTGTCCGCCTTTCAAAGAAGATTCGAAAACCGCTGAACACAACATCCCGAACGCAATAACTCGTCCGGACTTCAACTGCGGGTCCTCCTCCTGCAACTACAGAGTGGTAGAGTGTAAACTCACCACCACGGACGAGATATCTCGAAGTGCGAGTGTAGAACCACACGTACACAAATCACTAGAAAATCACACGGTCTCCATCACCATACCCGACGAGGGAAAGGGTTAAAAGCGACCCAAAGTGATCTGCAGACTTTTAGACAAATAAATGTTCAAACAAAAGTGATTTGCCGCGCTGTTTGTTGTGTATAAACTGATAATGTGATCGGATACGTTGGATTTGTATTTGAATGCCCGTCTTTTTTAATGACAGACACTGTACATATAACCAAAGTTAAATTCACAGTAAAGCGCTTCGAAATTTTTTGATATCTGCTCAAACATATTCGTCTTCCGCTGGCGCTCAGTCATTCGAACATCCCGACAAAATCTAAATTGGATTTTTATTAATTTAATTCATTAAATTTTGCTATTTATTTTCATGAAGTGACTGCTTCAAGCAAGGGTGCAATAAATCTATTGGATTGGAGTTACTTGGCAATAAATAGCAACAAATATTTTATGTGCGATATCATGCGATGTGCATGTGAGTTGTGTTTTATATAAATTAGGGAAAAAGGTGTGTGTATGTATTTCGACAATCAAATCAAAAGCATTTTGTGTAAATTTTCATTTTGTCAATGTAAAGCGCATACATTCTAGTCTAGTCGTTTGGTCTATAACAAATTGATTTATTGATAATTTGATATCAATCACTATCATTTTAACTAATAAGCGTTGTAGTAAATAAACATTCGAATATTGGCTCAGTAGTATAATCGTTCCTCATTAATGATATACCTACATAAATAGATATTTAAGAAATTGTCCATTACAATCATTTAACTTGTATTTGTATTCATTAGATTTTACCTACATTATCACAAAATGTAGATGCGAAATGTGTTATTTTTGTTTATTTTTAACATTGTTTACGTTTGACGGTAGGTACAATCATCTCTGCTGGCGTAGGAATAAAAAAACCATCTTTATAGGTACCATACTAGTCCAAAACTCCTCCTTGCGTCGTGTTCCTCATTACTGAGGGTCGTGATTCCCCCCCATGGAAAGTTAATTTTACTTTGGTGAGGGGCACCTCAATCGATCTCTATCCCAGGCGTCATTGAGTGCGTCGTGTAGCTTGGTGTCCAGCGTTGAGCGGATTTGGTCAGACCACCTAGTTACGCTTCGATCTCTCGGCCGTTTACAATCAACTTTGCCAGTAACCATTAGTTTTTCAAAGTAGTAACCATCTTTTCTGGCGATGTGACCGAAGAATTCCAGAATCTTTTGGAGACAAAAATTGGATAGCCTGGTTTTGATGTTGAGCTCTCGAAAGATAGACATACAGTCCACGGTACTTGTAACATCCTCCTCCAGCACCACATTTCAAAAGCGTCCAAAACTACTTTCAATCTCAAAAGTAACATTTTGCTCACTCATGAAACCTATTCTATTAACAGTCCGCCATAACTAGAAACTAACACACATTTGGAAGGAACCAACTCGATGGAAAACTTACTTGCTTATCAAAAGAAGTCCTGAGCCGCGAATTTCAATTAGATTGCCTACGCTCTCCCCTCTCCATGAGTTCTTCAAATAATTTTCAGTATCAAAGTAAACAACCTTTACAGTAGGTAGGTACCTATTGTAGTGTGTGTGAGTGTGTGTGTGTGTGCTAACACTGCATGGCGACCCTGCCAGACCGACCACACACTACACTATCTACTTCAATCTAAAAGCTCATACAAAAGGGTCATACTGTGGTAAGGCCACTTGTTTCACTAATACAACATTATCACAGAATATACCTATTTGACATTATATCATTTTGGTAGACGAGCCAAAAGAAGTTGCCAAAATATCGTATTGATCACGTCCATGATTTTTATACTTACTTGTTTACAATTTAATTTGCATTCACTTTCATATTTCGAGCTCAGAAAAGACAATCTAGTAAGGCAAAGAGTAGGTAATGTTGTAGTCCACGTATATTTAGAATGTTGATAGAAACTAGATAAGAACTACAATATCAATTTTTAAGTTTTGTGATGAAGGCATTTATTGGCCGAGTTAAGTATTTGAAATTATAAGGAATGTAATTTATTATAATCCGTAGTTAAGTGCCACGCCTAAAATAATCTATTAGAATTGTATACTTAAATATAAGCTTATTTAATATTGTTGTAGTTTTAAGGAAATGAAAATACAAATTTGAGATAACTTTGTTGTATAATTTGAAATCCATAAAACCTAATAGTAGGTACGCAACGCATAACAGTGTCTGGAGTAGGTACAGTCACCAACGAAAGTTATTATACAAATACAAAGTTACAAAACTAGTGAACACCGAACCCGACCATAAATCACTTAACAGAATAGTGTGCCAAAAAGGGTAATCATTTCAATGTTACAAGTACACTAAACATGATTATGCCATAAGTCGCTAACTATCATGATGTCATAATTCGCTAAACACCATCTCATCCGTAAGTCGGTTAACTATTATAATGTCATATGTCGCTTAACGTCATTACATCCATAAGTTAGTTTATATTATAATGTCATTAATCGCTAAACATTGTCGGTAATGTCGATAACTACATTTTATTCCATAAGACTTACTATCATCATGATTTATAGGCGTTTTTTTAACATAGATAGGTATTCGTTATTAAATCTCAAACAAAATACCAGTTTTGATTTATTTCGATATTAAAACATATTATGCCAGGTTTTGTAAGTACAGACAGCAACAAAAGACGCTTACCATTAAAGTACTTCTTCATAGTATTTTTTTAGTTTATTGTAAAACAAACTATGTGAAATCTCTCCAAAAAAATACTTTGACAAAGTACTTTTAAGCTACTTTCGTTGCCGACCATACATACAGTAGTGACCGAGCGAAGTTTCGGTTTCGGCCAAAAAAACAAAATTCAGACACAGTTTCGGTTTCGGCCAAATATTGGCTGAAATACAGTGGAAAACAATAATGTGTGAAAAAAGTTTCGGTATCGGGTTCGGCTGAAATTCCAGTTTTGGTCGGACATTAACATACAGTGGTTTATCTGTTTTACATTATAATGGCTCCACTTGTGCGCTGACAAGACATTTGCACTGAATATATAATAGACATTTGATCAAAATTAGGCCTATAAGAATTAGGTCTGTCTGTATGTTTTGATTTTTTTTAATATTTGTAATAAGTATATTTTTTTATTTGCACCTTAGTGATTTCATACAAAATAAAAAGGGCCAATATTTTAAAATATACAATGAATCTTAAGTAAAAAAAAACTCAAAACGTACAGACTGTTACCAATTGCTGTAGGTTAAAATTTAGAGGGTGGTAAACGTTATCATCGTTTATATTTTAATATTTCATTGATAGCCTATTAATATGGTAAGGTAATTTATTATTAGTATTGTAATGAAAATTTTTTCCCCCGGGGTATTGATGGTATTTCCCCGCTGAAGATTATAGTCGGTAGAGCAAAGGGGTCATGTGGATTCGCGTGGCTCAGTCATCTATGGACTAACTATGATTTTGGGCGCCGTTAATGTCAATGAAAGTAAAAGATTAAAAAGATTAAAGTGTCCACAGATCGAAACAAAGTGAGTTTAATAAATCAAACCAAGATTTATGTTGAAACAAACATTTATTTAACGTATCGAATAACTAACACAAACTTAACAACTATTCGTTAAGAAACGTGTCATAAAAATATTTAAAACCACTTGGGTTATAAGGGGTTTAACGAGCAATCCGAAGGGTTAAAATGAGGTCACACATTATATTTCAATACATATTACCTTGGGAACCCATACTAAAGTTAAAACCGCACGAAGACAAAATGGCATAACAGGGACCCTTAACAGGTTAAAGTAAGATCATACATTTATCACAATAATAATACCCTTGGGACTCACTATAAAATTAAAACCACTAAAGAATGAGGGATTTATAACTAACGGGTGGCGCAAAAGTACTGGCACTAAAGAAAATACTTTTATTTTTTTTATATGACATTTTCTGTCATTCTGTTGTTGAAAATTGTGTAGTGAACAAATATAAAATACACTGAAAATAAACATGGACCGTTTTACTCCCCAAGAACGTGGAATAATTGTGTCAATGTTCTTACGGAATAATTCATCAGTGATAAGAACACAACGTGAATTTCGTCGACGATTTCCCCACCGTCCGGCAGGACTGACCAGTCCAGACTTCTTTCTTTGGGGTTTTTTGAAATCTCGGGTGTATGTGAACAAGCCACAGACTCTCGCAGCTCTAAAAGAAAACATTTGTCAAGAAATAACGAACATATCGCAGGAAGTGTTACGGCAAGTTATGCAAAATGTCATAAATAGGGCTCAAATGTGTATCAACTCTGGAGGTCACCATTTAAAAGACATCATCTTTAAATCCTAATGGTACGAAATTTAATGGCACAAATATACATTTAAAAAAACCTAAATCTAGTTTTCTAATTTAGAAAAAATGTTATAGCTGAACCAAATAGGGTCTTTACTTTTGCGCCACCCGTTAGAAACCCTTAAAAGTTAAGGTGAGGACATACTCGCTCGCTTCCAGCCAGTCGGACGGAATAAGCTGCCGTCTGTCTAGAAATGAACCTATATGTACCTACTGACAGGACTTATGCTAAAATACAAAACACTTATCATCCTAACACAAGACATTTATAGTAAAATAGAATTATTTATACATTCTGGCTCATGACCAGAGTTTACGCTGAACCTAAATTAATTTAAAATATGTTTAAGACATTTATTGGCGGTAGAACTGCTCCGGACTAAATTGAACATGACCTCGAGTAACCTTTGCAAATTTATAGGTGCTTAGAGTGAAAAGGTTTATCTGAACGTGGATTGATTCCCGGGATACATGTTACGGAACACTGCAGCTATGGTAATAATGAAAGGAATCTTCAGAATACCTCGGTTGTTGATATACTCATTGCAGACGTAATGTATACCACGCGCTGCGACATCGGCGGGCTTTATAGCGAAGCTAAGCCTTAGTCCTGACGCAAATTTTGAGGTAAACTATGGAACTGGAATCATTCACGGCGCATACTTATAGCGACGCTAAGCCATAGTCTTGACGTAAATTTTGAGGTAAACCATGGGACTGGAATCATTCACGGCGCATATTTATAGCGACGCTAAGCCATAGTCTTGACGTAAATTTTGAGGTTAACTATGGAAGCCCTGCAATTAAAAGATAAAATCACCCAATTGTCGTCACATTGAACACAAGGTTTTTCTACAACAAATATTATAACCAAGTTGATTTGCTTACCAAATTGGGCTTGAATTACTACAGGTTTTTATCTCCTAAGAGACATGATGAAAGACAAAATTAATGAGCCTCGTGCCCTGGAAAACAAGACACCGAATTACAATTTTGTTACCACTTCTAAAAGCAGACAAATAATTAAATTCACATTGTTCTCACACTCACCACTTAAAAGGATGCTCAACGCATCATGAAATTAATAATAAATAAAACCAACAAAGAGTCACAAAAACTTGTGGTTTCACATTGATAGAAAACTGCAACATGACTGCAACTGTACGATAAGGCCGGCCACACACAGACGTAATCACGCAACGGAATCTCGCAACGGAATCACGCAACGTGATTCCGTACGTACCACCACACACAGACGTTTTTTTTTCGTTCGGAATCACGGCTCAGTCAGGCGCCAGACTTTGATGAGTAAACATTGAGCGAAGATGAATTATTTTGACTTTTAATGAATAATTGAAGATGAATAATTAAAGACTATTTATTATTTATATTACGCTTAGGTCAATTCAACTGTTTTTTTGGTTTTTTTGTGGTAAAATAAAACTCATAACTTAAGGCGGGTCCATAGCTCGTGTTTTGCTCTATTTATTTATTAGGCACAGAAACAAAATACAATCAACTCTAATAAAGTTGATTAATACTAAATACTAAAATACACTCTACACAATCAACAAAAAGATCTACACAAAACATTGTTTCGCGAAACATTTTTGTGTAGAGAAACAATGTTTCTGCTTTCCATGCCCGGTGGAAAACACGTACACAAAACATTTTGCACGGGTCGAGGGGCAGGGTATTGTCATAGGCCAGCCGCACACACGCAATAATGTTGGCAACAATAATATTGAACACTTCTCAATATCGCCCGCAAACACACAATATTATCGTCAATATTGACGATATTGAGAATGCAAAATGCAAATGCAAATTATTGCCAATAATATTGCAAGTATGAGGCTGGCCTGTCTGTGGTCATAATGGGCGCATTTTGCCAGACAAGCCGCTAGGTCATCGATCACCTGACCGATTATTTTAATTGATGCATTATGTGGAATACGTTTTATGGGGTGTTTTTTAAAGCCGGTGGCGTACCATGGGCAACAGCGTCGCTTAACCACTGCTAAGGTTAAAATCGCTTGCACGCCGCGCCCGCTATCACATACGTTTAGTTCGTGCAGGAGCGATACGAGCGCACACGAATTTTGTTGCAAACTGGTTAAGCGACGCTGTTGCCCATAGTACATTGCCAGTTTTGTAACAAATGTTTCAAAGAGGACCTTTCCAAAAACATCAACGAACTATAACGTTTGGAGGCGGAATTACTGTTCGATTACTAATCTCAATGGGAACAAAAAAAATGACACTCTCAAACTGACCTTGATAGTTAAATTTTCAGATATTATACCTAAAACTTTGGTCACTTTAAATTTTATTTCATACATTTTCGAGGCATGATAAGTAATAGGCTAACTTAAAATGCTAAATTGGCAACACTGAAGTCTTGTCTACTCAAGCCACGCAATCGCTGTGGACGGCGTGTGTAGAGAAACATGTTTCGCGAAACAATGTTTTGTGTAGATGTTTTTGTTGATTGTGTAGAGCAAAACATGCGCTATGGACCCGCTCTTAGCAAAATAATTAAAAAGTAGGCCAAAAGTCTGGTATCCAGAGCTGTAATAAAAAAGTTAGCATTCCGTACGTACGGAATAACGGTTGTGTGTGGCGACCAATACAAAATCTATGGGAGGCTTGCGTTCGGAATGACTTTTTTCCGTGCGTGATTCCGAATGCACGAGCCCTCATGTGGAATTCCGCACGGAAAAAAATAACGTACGGAACGTTGACGTCTGTGTGTGGCAGACATCGATTTTGTATGCAATAGCTGCGTTCGGAATTCCGAATCGGGATTCCGTTGCGAGATTCCGTTACGTGATTACGTCTGTGTGTGGCCGGCCTAAAGGTGCAGACAAGAGAATGAATCTAAAAAAAAACTTCCGCCGAAACACAACATTGTTAGAAATGTCTAGAAATCTCTCGAAAGGAGGTGGCTTTATAAAAAAACCAACATGGCGGCTGTACGGTGGTATTATACGTAGTGGAAAAATTTTTTTTTTTAGAATACTGCAATATGGGTGTCAAATTAAAGGGCTTATTATAAGGATTTCTAAAAGGTATATCATGACCGTAATATACAGGGTGCATTTGAAATCACTCTCCAAATTTTAAGGATATGTTCAGTCCATGAAACTGAACAACTTTCTCTAAGAAACATAGGGTCAAATATGTAAAAAAAAAATGTATTTTCATACAAAACAAAGAGATCACGTGATCAGTTTAGTATGGGATGACCAAAATTTTTTGTCGTAATTCGACACATGTTTCATGGAGAAGTTGTTCAGTTTCATGGACTAAACACATCCTTAAAATTTGGAGAGTGATTACAAATGCACCCTGTATAATAACTAAAAATATACAAATAAAAAAATAAATCAAAAAAATTAAAAACCCGCCTGCATAAAAAGAGAAGTCAACTGAAAAGATGGAAACAAGATTAAATATTAAAGGCAACATAATAACATGCAGTCGGAGGCATATAATTAAAAAATCATTCATAACACTAATTTATGACATAGAAAAAGAAAATTTCAGTTATCTAATTATGTTCAGATAAAGCTAGTTTTATTGGACTATATCAAGATATTTAGTAGGTACCGGCTCTCCCTGTTAGAGTTTGTAACAATAATATTTTTATATTCACTCAAGATCGAAGTACTCAAGACACAGTTTAATTTTATATAAGAAGCGCCATCTAGCTTCGAATAGATATATTAAAAGAATACCAAAGCAGCAGATACAGATAATGTTGTTTAAAAATTCTCATAATAGATCTCTATGATGAGAATTTTTAAACAATACAATTTGAACTACTTCTTTCCCTATTTATTTTATTTATTTCTACAAAACCGACGACCTTGAAATATTTACGCGACAATCTTAAAAGTATCTCCTATCTAACACAAAAAAAATTGAATGAAATCGGACTACGCGTTAATGAATAACAACCAAGTACACATTTTGACTTTCATCCCCTCTCCCAAGGGAACGGTGCTGAATTTCGGGATAAAAAGTATACGTTGACCTTCCTCGTAATATGAACTCAAAAGTTTCATTTGAATTCATTCAGTAGTTTCGGAGTCCATAGCGGACGTGATACGGGTCCATATTCGGTTGCATAAAACAGAAAGGCATATTTTTGCACTGCATAACGTTTTTTGGCATACTCATCATTTCGCATAACGTTCATACAGAATAAATCATAACGCATACTTTTTTTCCGCATAACCTCTATTGTAATAATAATATATCGGCACATTTCTTTTTTGCATAAATATTTTTGCTATACCGATTACTAATCATACCATTTAATATCAACCTTTATCATAAATATTCCAAGTCATATTTATCAAATATCATAATGTTAACGGGTAGAAATTATACTAACAAATTAGTTACACCGTAAATAAAATTTATTTATGTTTTATACTTTAGAAATTTTGCTATAATTGAAGCATAGGCGTATAGAGTTGACCATGACCATCAGGCATGCAACATGCAAGCAAGCATGCAGCATGCAAGCAAGCATGCAGCAAGCATGCAGCATGCAAGCAAGCATGCAGCAAGCATGCAGCATGCAAGCAAGCATGCAGCAAGCAAGCAAGCATGCAGCATGCAAGCAAGCATGCAGCATGCAAGCAAGCATGCAACATGCATGCAAGCATTGTGGAGCTCCGCTCGCTTCGCTCGCTCCGCTGCGAGTGGTCAAAACACTAACCTAACCTAACCTACCTGTAGTGCATTAATTTTTTTTCTTTATAGCGGGGGGCCTCAGGCCCCCCGACCCCCCCGAGCAGGGGGGCCAGCCTCGGCACCCCCCGGCAAGCATTTTGCAAGCAAGCACCCAACATGCAAGCCTGCATGCAAGCGAGCATGCATGCATGCATGCAAGCAAACAAGCAAGCAAGCACGCAACATGCATGCAAGCATAATTAAGCTCCACCCGCTTCACGCGCTCCGCTACGAGTGGTCAAAACACTAACTTAACCTAACCCACCAATGTCAAAGTCAAAGTTAAAGTCAAAATAAAAATACCTTTATTCAAATAAACTTAGTAACTAAGCGCTTTTACGTTTTCCTTCGTTTCAGACTTTTTTAACTGACAAGAAGGTAGCATTAAAAGTTTTTCTACATCAATAATAATTACTTAAATTGGTTATGCTTTTTTTATATTATGCTTTAAAACATTAGTACCTACCTACTTATGTACATTTTTAATTACATAGTTAAGCAAAATTATATTAATCATAAAAAAAGATAATTATTTACAATGTTACGTTACGTATTTATCTTATATTTTTTAGGTAAAATGATTTTTCCAAAAATCGTTTCTGACTTGAATATTTATGGTTAAATCCATTATGCACTTCGTATTTTATGGTAAATTACCTTTAGACGTAGAACAATTATGCCCTTTCCTTTTATGGTAATTAAAATTATGTTAAAGGAGATTAGAGTAAGTAAGAATTATGCCGATAAAACCTTTCTGCATTCATAAAACTCTGCTTATCATAAATTATGCGAAAAGACTTTATGCCAAAACTGTTATGCCAAACGACATTATAACTAAAAAGATTATGCGACCGAAATGGCACCCACGTGATACAGACAGACAGACATAAAGACAGACAGAAAGACAGACAAAAATTAAAAAAATACAGTTTTGGCTTCAGTATCGATTCTAGAGAGCCCTCCAAACATTTTTTTCAAAATATCTTCAATGTACAAAATTGGACTTGTTACCTACAGTTTTTTTATAATAAATTATATTTTTAGCTTGATAACTTTTTCTAAAAAAAAGCTTTAAAAAAAGAATAACCTCCGTCAAAAAACCTTACCTACTTAAAACAAAAACAAAAACCGCATCAAAATTGTCTCTAAAAAGCAATAAATAATATTCAAATCATTAGATACGCGAGATGCTACAAAACCCAAAGATTTAAATCTTTGACAAAACCTTAGGTCAAAGACATTATATAGATAATTAACATTTAGCATATGCGCTTCATATGCTATTCAGCAGGCCTATTTTGTAACTCAACTGACAGCTTAAAATGATCATCACTGATCTAAGGTTGTAAGTGCATTGCTGCTACAGTAAAAATCAATATTATGACTCTCTACAAAAACCCAGCATGTACTTAGATCAGTGATGATCATTTTAAGCTGTCAGTTGAGTTACAAAATAGGCCAGCAGGGGCCCTATTTTGAATCGCTCGGCAGGCGTCGAGCGCTCTTTTCGACTGATTTTCGTTCGACATATTCTCGACTATTTTTTTTACAACCATGAGATGTCGAACGAAAATCAGTCAAAAAGAGCGCTCGACGCCAGTCGAAGGATTCAAAAATAGGGCCCCAACCCACCGATTACGTATCTCTGTTGCTAACAATTCTCGATTGAAATCGATTGAAATCGCTGTTGCATTGCTGCTAAGTAAAGGCTGTTTACATTATCTTAGTCTTTAGAAGAGTGCTTTAGTGGAAACATGTAAACGGTCATCTTATGACTAAAGAGAGTAACGTTCTAGTAGCCTTTCTACTCGCTTTCCAGT
This sequence comes from Agriphila geniculea, assembly GCA_943789525.1. Lineage (NCBI taxonomy): Eukaryota > Metazoa > Arthropoda > Insecta > Lepidoptera > Crambidae > Agriphila > Agriphila geniculea. Next base: position 6,219,113 of record OX038882.1, read on the forward strand.
AGCACCCCCTGCGCGCCCGCTCACCCCCCGCGCGATATTTTACTCGCACTCGCACTGGAAGCATGTAAATCGACATTTTAAGGCTGGTTTACATTATCTTATTCTTTAGTAGAGTGCTTTAGTGGAAACATGTAAACGGTCGTCTTATGACTAAAGAGAGTAACGTTCTAGCAGCCTTTCTACTCGCTTTCCAGTGGCACCCCCTGCGCGCCCACTCACCCCCCGCGCGATATTTTACTCGCACTCGCACTAGAAGCATGTAAATCGACATTTTAATAGCGTCTTTAGTAGAGTGCATTTGCCGGTGAACGCGTGACGTGTAATTGAATTAAATAATAGGTATTAGGTATGGCGAAAATGACGCTCTACTGGAAGCGTGTAAACGGTCACTGGAAAGGCACCAAAACTACTAAAGCAGTCGCATTCGAATCTACTCGCACGCTACTAAGCACTCTACTAAATACTAAGATAATGTATAGTTGTCACATTGGTTCTTACTAAGGCCGGCCACACACAGACGTAATCACGTAACGGAATTCCGAACGTAATTTCGACAATGTATGAAGATTCCGTACGGAAAAAACACGCTTATGTGTGGCAGCCCATAGATTTTGTATGCAGCTGCTGCGTTCGGAATCACGTACGTACGGAATTCCGTTGCGTGATTCCGTCTGTGCGTGGCCGGCCTTAAGCAGCAATGTCACTGCGATTTCTGTCAAAGTTGATTGCAACAAAGTTCTCTTCTTATTTTTGTTATGGCAATCTACTTTCCTCTTGGAAGTAATTTTTGCCAGTGTCATGTTTTGAATAGTTCAGTATTTCTAGATTTTCTAGTAGATTGTTTCAGTTTACATTAAAATGCGGGTGCATCACATTCCAATGCTGCTTGGAGCATTTGGCAGCGAGTATATCAAGACAGTTTACTCGGTAAGTTTTGCCGAGGTAACAACCACTACAATAAAAGTCTCAGCTTCATACAACCAAGATCGCGCCTATTTCGATTATCCCACATATTGTTCAGTTGCGTAGACACTTGTACCACAAAACTGCACCAATTTTAAGACACAATATCCACTATGAATCAATTTGCGAATAATTAAAATAGTCACCGAACTGAACTCGACAAAATCCCGCCAAAAACTCTGCAACAAAGTTCTTCTTCTTCTTATTTTTGTTTTGGCAATCTACATTCCTCTTGGAAGTAATTTTTGCCAGTGTCAAGTGTTGGATATTTCAGTGTTAGATTGTTTCAGTTTACATTAAAATGCGGGTGCATCGCATTCCAATGCTGCTTGAAGCATTTGGCACCAAGTATATCAAGAAGACAGTTTACTTGGAAAGTTCTGCCGAGGTAGCGACAACTACAGTAAAAGTCTCGGCTTCACACAACCAAGATCGCGCCTATTTCAATGATCCCACATATTGTTCAGTTGCGTAGACACTTGTACCACAAAACTGCACCAATTTTAAGACACAATATCCACTATGAATCAATTTGCAAATAATTAAAATAGACACCAAACCGAACTTGACAAATGGCGCCAAAAAGTTAGACAATCAGCCTTCTGGGGTGCGTTCGTAAAGATCGCTCGACGACGTACCTTCACTCCAAGGCGTGCGACGTTCGTCATCCGACGTTTACTTACGAACGACACTGCATAGCTGTCACTGTCTTAATAGATTTGTTGATTCACGAAATGCAACAAACAATAAAACGAAAATTATTGTTTATAAACAAAAAAGAAGTGTCAACTGTCAAATAAAACGCGTCAGAGCGAATTTATTCTTCTTCTTCTTATTTTTACCCGACTGCAAGAGGCAAGAGGGTTATGTTTTTCGCGCGTATCTTGTATGTAAGTTTGTATGTAATATTCTTTATTACCTCATATCTTTCAAACGGCTGAACGGATTTCCATGATTGACATATCGTTAGATTTGTCTCATCAGCCCAAGTGTTGTAAAAAGGTGGCGTTCCAAAAAAAAACCAACATGGCGGCTGTACGGTGCTATTATACGTAGTGGAAAAAAAATGATTAGTGGTGTCAAATTAAAGGGCTTATTATAAGAATTTTAAAAAGGTATATCATATAAATAATAACCAAAAAGAAATAAATAAAAAATAAATTTAAAAATATTAAAAACCCGCCTGCATAAGAAGACAAGTCAACTGAAAAGATGGAATCAAGATTAAATATTAAAGGCAACATTATAACATGCAGTCGGAGGCATATTAATCAAATCATTCATAATGTCACTTTCTTTATGCATGCCACCGACTGCATGCTCTAATGTTGTCTTTAATATTTAATCTTGTTTCCATCTTTTCAGTTGACTTGTCTTCTTATGCAGGCGGGTTTTTAATTTTTTTAAATTTATTTTTTTTATTTTGGCAATCTACTTTCCTCTTGGAAGCAATTTTTGCCAGTGTCAAGTGGTGAATAGTTCAGTGGTAGATTGTTTCAGTTTACAATAGAATGTGGGTACATCGCATTCCAATGCTGCTTGGAGAATTTGGCATCAAGTATATCAAGACAAGACAGTTTACTCGGTAAGTTCTGCCGAGGTAGCCACCACTACACTAAAAGTCTCGGCTTCACACAAGTCAACCAAGATCGCGCGTATTTCAATAATCTCACATATTGTTCAGTTGCGTAGACACTTGTACCACAAAACTGCACCAATTTTAAGACACAATATCCACTATGAATCAATTTGCGAATAATTAAAATAGTTACCAAACCGAACCCGACAAAATGGCGCCAAAAACTCAGAGCGAATTTCACCCCCATGCGTGTAGCCGTCGCCTCCCTGACTTTTCCCATGGAACGTCTTTAGCGGTAAAATATCGCGCGTTGAAAAAATCCCTCGTGTCGTGTGTACGATCCCTTGGGCTCCACAAAAATAAACATGATCAGTCTGGCATCAGTCCATTTCATCAGACTGTACAGTAATAGGCACGTATCTTGAAATTCGTTTCGTGTTATATGCCTCGTACTGTGTATATATTTGATTTTTTTCCGACTGATGATCCAACATTTTGTACCATACTCTTAGAGCATACAGACCATACCTACTGATGGAATGGACTGATGCCAAACTGAAAATGGTAATCTCCCTCATAGTTTGAAGTTTTTGATACTGGCAGTTTTATTAAGTGACGCGACGCGACCCAATTGTGTTCTGTGGACTAGTGATTTTCTGGTATTCGAGTATTTTGGTATTCGATAAAAAAAAATCGAATCAGTATTCGATTCCAGGTACTCGCATCGAGTACTGAGACTAGTATTCGAATACTCAATTTGACTCGAATACTGTTTTGGCACTTGTGAAACGTGAATTTACATTGTTCCACATAACAGTTCAAAAAGTAAGTATTACTACACAAAATGACACTGGTTTTATGTATTAATTCCTACAATAAACAATTAAAAGCGCTAAAACTGATTGTCTACCCGCTTTGGTATTCGCATAATTTTAATACTCGAATTCTCTATTCAAGTACTTATGTATGCGAATACTATATTTTCGGTACTCGAGTATGCGAGTACCAGGAAGGTATTCGAATTAGTATTCGAATCAGCCTTGTCTCGGCCCATCGTGGACGCGACATAGCTAGCTAGTCTAGCACGGCACTAGCTGGCAGGCAAGCAAAGCAGCCATCTTGAATATTTCACGATGGCAGTATCTTTCAATTTCTAAATAAAAAGTGAATGTAAGAAATATCTGCAGGGAGTCAAAATATATCATTATCAAAATTTTTTTCACAATTTATTACTCCAAATCGTGTGTTTTTAGTTGCGTTTTAACTCGATAAATTTTAAAAAGATCAGCAATAAAACAAATCAGCTGTTATCCGTCAATCGATGTCAACAAAATTACATAATTTTGTTTAGAAAAACAGTGTAGTCTCAGTTTTTAGTGTCATTTTGCAATTATCAAACATGCAGGTTTAATCCTAAGCTGTAGTTGACAAATTATTAAAGTAGAAATACTCAAAACGGCTCGCAAACCTAAGTGACTTTGTGTTTTTTTTGTATGATGTAGTCCAACATTATAATCAATTATAATTTCTAACTATGGATCACAACAATCTAATAGAGAGTGGTGGATTTTATTTTATACATAACTTTGACTCTGGGAACCTCGGTCATGTTGAGAGGGTACCGACGGAGCTTATAGGTAAGTTTATAGCTTGGAATTTCTTCTGCTATAACACAAAGTCCAATGTCGTTGTTTTACATTCGTAGCTGCCAATTCGACTAGCCTTTATCATGGTCTTTTGTTCTAAATGTTAATTCCAGGACAGAAGTTTCAATGTTACATGTATTTCATATATATATATATTTACAGTAGACAATTAGATGTAATTAAAATAACCTTAGCATTCTTCGGAAGAGAAAAAAACATTTTGTTTTCTAGTAGGTCTTAATTGATTATATATCATTCATTATACTATAACTAACTACAGCTAGTAACTATAGCTTGCTTCCATATTGTTTTGTTCTAATTGTGGTATACACACATCAACTTTATCTAGGGATACCAGGTGTTATTTTCATACAAACGAGGTAACTTTGAAGCCTTGGTTTCCTGCCAAAGATGTACTGTGCTGTGATCTGATGACGGCTATCCAGGGGGTGAATGGAGGAGATTCAGATCACTATACACACCCAGCTGATCTGACTAGCATTCTAAAAAAATGGACATGTTTAAACAAACCGCAAAAATATCATGAAAATGTATGAAAATCCTCAAACTGAGAACTCTAACCTATTATTCTTTTAGAATGCTGATCAGATCAGTTGGGTGTGTATAGCGATCTGAATCTACTCCATTCAATCCCTAGATGGCCATCATCAGATTACAGCACGGTACATCCCTGGCAGAAAACCAATGCTTCAAAGTTACCTTGTTTGTATGAAAATAACACCTGTAGTTAAAAAAAGACAAAGTTGACGTGTATAGTTCAGAGGTGCCCATACTTTTTCTTAATTCTTCAACAGGGGCCCGGACGCATGCGTCCAGACCAAAATAGATCGACCTAGCAAAAATTTATGACTTGAGACATCAACATTTTGACTGTTTAACCCAGCAAATATTTATCAAGGAAAAAATTCTTAAAAGAATGTCATTTTAATGCCTTGTTTGTTGAGTTAATTATACTATTATGATGGCAATTCCAAACAACTATCGAGTCTTTGTTATTTACATTAATCTATACAATCCAATTGCAGCTCCGAGTGTTAACTCTAAATCAAACGCTACAGAGACCCCTGACTATGAGTTCAACCTGTGGACACGGCCAGACTGCGCTGGGACAGAGTTTGAGAATGGAAATAGAACCTGGTTCTATTTCGGGGTGCAGGCCAGTGAGCCTAATGCTTTGGTAAGAATATATTCAATACAAGGGGATTAAAGTATGAAATTGCACATTTTTTTCTCACACTCAGAGGCTTGCATATCTTTCATAATGTTAATGATGGTTCGGTTACTTGTTACTATTTCAAATTATAATCATGACGGCCCACTATCAGCAATAAACGTATTTCTTTATTTTACTTGAATGTAAAAAAATGTATCTTAAAAGTGACTCCTTTTTTCGTTAGCAGTAATGACCACTATATATTACATACATAATGCTTTTATCGACTACAACAAAGCATTAGACTCTTTACGACACAATTTTATATATAAAGCACTAGCTAACCAAATAATAAATACACCAAAATAATCTACTCGATCTATAAAAACAGTACAGCGAAAATCCAGCTGGAAAAAACTGGCGAGCCTTTTGAAGTGAAAATAGGTGTACTATCCACTATCACCTAAGCTTTTTACAGCAGTTTTAGAAGAAATCTTTAAGAACCTTGACTGGGAGACCGGAATAAACATCAATCATCCACCTAAGATTCGCAGATGACCTAGCGCTGATTGCAGAAGAGGCTAAAACTCTAGAAAACATGTTACAGTCTCTCTCAACTAAAAGCAATAAGGCTGGTCTAACAATAAATGCTTCAAAAACTAAGGTTATGACCAACAGTTTAAAGTCCAAGATACAAGTAGATGACAAGGAGATTGAATATGTAGACAAATATATATATCTAGGCCAGTTAATAACACCAAAAGATCAAACTGCCAAAGAAATACAAAGAAGAGTGAATAACAGTTGGGCAAGGTACTGGTCGTTGAAGGAAATAATGAAAAACAAATATATCACAATATCGGAGGAGAAGAGGTTCTGGGATACATGTGTTCTACCGGCACTGACATATGGCTGCCAAACTTGGGCCTTCACAGCCACTACAACTCAGAAATCAAAAGTATGTCAACAGAGTATGGAGCGCAGTATGTTGGGTATCCGTCTATCAGACAGACAAACACTCGAAAACATCAAAGCAAGAGAGAAAACGAAAGTTGTAAACGTGATCTAAAAAGTAATTAGTAAAACAAAAAACCGACTTCAAAAAACCTACCCCTAAAAAGCAAGAAATAAGATTCGTAATAATAAAACACGTCTATTGAAGTCGGGTGGGGCTGGAGTACAAATCCCTTTTTTTATTGTAAAAGCCCCACCCGACTTCAATAGACGTGTTTTATTATTACGAATATTATTTCTTGCTTTTTAGGGGTAGGTTTTTTGAAGTCGGTTTTTTGTTTTACTAAACAATTTTTTATTTTTTGATTTTTAGTGTAGGTACCTTTTGTATTAGGTAGTGTAGGTATATTATTTACAAACGTGAGTTAATCGCGGAGAAACATACATACATGCGGGTCAAACTGAGAACCTCCTTTTTTAAATCGGTTAAAGAACTACACTTAAGATATCCCTTTTCCAACAAAAAAATAATTATCTTATTCAGTTCATAAACAAAGAAGTTATACGACTGATCATCGAGGTAGTTCACACAAAATCATACTATTTTCGTGCTTTTTTCAAGATTACTAGAAAAGTACTGAACCGATTTCAAAATTTTAAAAAATGGGACCAACTTGGGAGTTTACCTAATGTAATAACGTTTGAATCATTTCAATCGGTCCAGCCGTCTTCGAGTAATCGGTGTACATACAAAAAACAAAAAAAAAAAACTGGTCGAATTGAGTACCTCCCTCCTTTTGAAGTCGGTAAAAACTCTGAAATGGCGCTGGACAGGGCACATGTGGAGATCCAAAACAAAGTGGACTAATGATATCACTTAATGGTATCCAAGGGACGGAAAAAGGAGAAGAGGAAGGCAAATAAAGAGATGGGAGAACGATTTGCCGAAAGGCTGGAGGAGGACAGCATGTAACAGAGAGGGGTGGAGGTGCTTGGAGGAGGCCTATGTCTGGGGACAGCCTGACCAAGTACAGGATGGTGATGCCACAACATGATAAGAAGAATAAAACGACAATATTTAGGTTTAATTATTCATTTATTGTGGAAACTATGGTCAGAGAATAAAGGCTTTTATTATTATTATTATTATGTACGCTTACGAATTCACAGGTCAAAAGTGACCCGGTCTTTTAAGGCTTGCGTGGGGACATGGATCCAACACGTAGAGGCCATTTTTAGCGACTTTAATATAATTTGCATGTGGTACACCTGCTGGATCTAATCTCTGACCACATCAGTTTAATATACTCAGAGACTATCCCCAGCAAATGTACAGGAACTATGGAATCTGCTGGTAAATGACTAGTGGGCTATTGGTTTGGGATTTGGATGGACTAGGATTTGGGCTATGGAAAGATACCTACCGGACACCTGCCTTATCATAGTCTCAGGACTGAAAAATTGGCAGGCGGTGACTAGCCAAGGACTAAATGGGCTCTCCAAATTAGCCGCGATGGCAAGAGAGCAACATCGGTGTCCTCGGCTGCAGGGTGTAGAGAGGTGTGCACCGCTTTCTACCCACTGTACAAGCGACAGTGTGCCAACTCGCGTCTTACGCATGTTTCACTTCCACCCTGCGAGCGTATAGCTCTAACGACTCCACCCTGGACGGCCGTTGAAAGCGAGCCAGGGGCGGGAGTCCGCAGGCCTCCTTGGGGTCCACCCCTGCAGCGGGGACGAGGGCCTGGATCGACTCCCGGGAGCACTCGGGTCCGTGGTGTCGCTACTCACCAACAGCTTGCCACAAGCTGCCCTGCGAGTTTATTATTTTTATTATATAATGACCACTTAATTTGTTGTAACTTAGCCCATACCTACTATTTTTTTCACTTAATACATGTAGCATTAGTTAGCCAAGTGTTTAAACATTTGTGCGCAAAAGTTTTAAAACATTAGCGCTGATGGTTGTCAAATAAATTCAGACAATGTTGGTATGAAAAATGCAAATTCTTTAAAATTCTCTATACAAAACGGCAATTTCATACTTAAACCCCTAATATTACTTTAGACATGTTGGCAGGGGCCCATATCAATGGATTTCACGGCATTGTAAGAAAGCAGTGCACCTCATTTTTAAATTGTGTGTGAAATATACAGGGTTGTTTGTAAAACACCAACAACCTCGCAGGAGTAGATTACCAACATCATAAACAACAACATTTGTTCTACGACTTTTGAGAATTCGTTAGATTTTACTTTCATACAAAAATAAATATCATAATTTGCCGTTCGTATATTCATAACTCTACGCGCGACGCGCGGAGCGCCTGGTGCGCGCGACCCGCCCGCCGCCTCGCCCGCCTCGCCGCCATCCATAGACGTAAAAAGTATCGAACAGTACAATAAAAACTTGAAAATTATTTTTTGGTGAATGTATTGAGTTATTATATAAGTCATAGAACAAACGTTGTTGTTTATTATGTTGGTAATCTACTCCTGTGAGGTTGTTGGTGTTTTACAAATAACCCTGTATATAGTCCTACCAGCATCCTATGCATGATAGCTGATAGATGGGACGGGTCGATGCTGGTACACCAGGCTAGCCTGCACTGTTGTAGAGCAGTGACAGTGTATAGCTTCGGGCAGTTTTATGTTATGTTTTAATTTTATTTTTCTGTTTCAATAATTTTGTAATTTTTAATATAAGTTATTTTGACCTCGAAATAAACATTCATTATTATTACACAAACCAAAAAAGAAACCAGAATATATAATAGTTTGATATAGACTATCGAGTGTGTTCTTGAAATGGCCCAAAATTATTTTATAAACAAGCTTTACTGCACATCAGATAGAATAGCAATAACGTTTATTGTGTCATGTGGTACACAGAAGATCTTAAAGTTACACATAAGTCCCTTAGGAGCACTGCAAAATTTAGGTTTTCATATTAGATTAAATATGTATTAATTTCTTTGAAAACCAATTTCCCCAACTCCTGTTGTAGTAAATATAATTAAATATTTTACACTGTGTCCACAGGTGCGGCTAAATCTTATAAATCTGAATAAACAGGGTAAAATGTATAACCAGGGCATGGCACCTGTGACACGGACTTTGCCAGGGAAGCCTCAATGGGAGAGGATTAGAGACCGTCCTGTACATTCGGTAAAATTTTGATTATTTATATTTTTACTTGAATGCTTTATTTTTTAAGATGAGCAAATACACACATCAACTTTGTCTAGCGATCAAAGTACTTTTTTCATACAAACGAGGTAACTTTGAAGCCTTGGTTACCTGCCAGGGATGTACCGTGCTATGATCTGATGATCCATGGAGTGAATAGAGCAGAAATTAGCATTCTAAAAGATAATAGGACTTGTTTAAAAAGCTGCTAAAATAGCATTAAAATATATGAAAATCCTAAAACTGAGAACATTGACCTTTTTATCTTTTAGAATGCTGATCAGATCAGTTGGGTGTGTATAGCGATCTGAATCTCCATCATTCACTCCCTGGATAGCCATCATCAGACCACAGCACGGTATATCCCGGGCAGTAAACCAAATCTTCAATCAAAAATCAAAGCTACCCCGTTTGTATGAAACAATACCTTGATCCCTAGACAAAGTTGAAGAGTATTTCTGATTATGTATTTTTATGAAAAGAAATGTACAAATAGTGGCATTCCAATTACAGACGGATGACAACACCTTTACATTGAGTTTCAAGTACCGCACATCAGAGAATCTCAAGGCGACAACATTCTTTGCGTTCACATATCCATTCTCATTTGCGGAACTTCAGATAGCGCTAAACTCTATTGACATGAAAATGCTACCGCTGCCGGCACCGCAGTCGCCAGACGATATCTATTACTGCAGAGAATGTCTCGTATACTCTTTGGAGGGTATGGTCCTTTATTTTATAGACTTCTTTACTTAAGGTGGCACCCTGACCGAAAGTGGCGCCGCGGTGAATTTTATTTAATATTGTGATACACAGTTTTAATAAAACTTTACGTGGAATTTTTAGGGCCCATAGTCATAGTATTTTTAGACAGTATCATTACATTCCCTCGTAGTCACTGCTAGAAGTAGAAAGCAGAACTGCTAAAAGTGGCAGTTTTTGACACATTTGCTATCGATTTCTACGAATAACTACAAGGGAATGTAGTGAGTGAGCCCTAAAAATTCCACGAAAATGTTTATTTACATCTTTTTCTATTTTACAACTTATTAAATAAAACACTTTCGGTGGGGTATTCACCTTAAGGGGCCGTACAACGCCAAATACCTACACATTTTTCAATAAAGATTTCATTTCACACAGTATTACTTGATTAATTGGTCCAAAAAAATTATGTAAAGTAGATTATAGTACTCAGTTTTATGATTGCCAGAAACATTATAGCTAAAACTGTTCTCGATAGAAAAAAATCGTAAAGTGATCTCTAATTTCGTAGTTTTTCACTGATGTGCCAACTAATAATAATCCCATAATCTTGAAACTATAATAAAAAGAAATCTTAACAAACTCTAGTTTTGTGATTGACAGTTTTCCAAAATAAGAAATAGTTAAGCAGTTATTAATAAAATTTACCATAATTTCGATCATTTTTACTATGAAAATTGCTTCAAGCGTTGTACGTACGGCCCTTAAATAATATAGTTTATATGAAGCAAGACGCGCCGCGCAGTTGCCTACCGCGTCGCTAAGTGCATTTGGACCTTAATTTTTTTTTTTAATAGGACGACGAGTGGATTTGCTGACTTTAACATCACACCATGGGATCACCAAAGAAAGAGAGGAAAGACTAAAAAACTTATTTCCTGATAACCAAGAGAGGCCTTTCAAATTTCAAAATAAAAAGGTTAGTCAAATGATTAAATTCTAAGCTTTATCTCATAAACATATCTGTGAAAGCTCTTTGTAATAGGGGTTAAAGTATGAAATTGCCGATTTTTTCACAAACAGAGGCTCTTATATCTTCTATGATGATAAAGATGCTTCAGTGACTTGTTATTATTGCCAATTATGATCATGACGGCCCACTATCAGCAATAAAAATATTACAGATTTTCTTTTCTAAACGTTAAAAAATCTTAAAATTAATTCTTTTTTTGTTAGCGGAAATGGAGACTTATATCGTTGTAGCTTAGCTGATAATTATTTTTTTTCACTTAACAGATGTGCCATTAGTTAGCTGAGTGTTTAAAAATTTGTGCATAAAAGATTTAAAACATTGGCGTTCATGGTTGTTAAATAAATTAAGACAATGTTAGTGCAAAATGCAAGTTCTTTAAAAAATTTCCATACAAAACGGCAATTTCATACTTAAACCCCTAATATAATGATGGTTTTTATCAAACAGGTCATCTTTGTATCAGCGCGCGTGCACCCGGGTGAAACTCCGTCGAGCTTCGTTTTCAACGGATTTCTGAATCTGCTGCTGAATAGAAACGATCCTATAGCAGTCCAATTACGCAAGACCTACGTGTTCAAGATGATCCCGTTTCTAAATCCCGATGGAGTCGCTAGAGGCCACTACCGAACTGATACGAGGGGAGTCAACTTGAATCGGGTGTATCTGAATCCATCGCTAGTATATCACCCTACGGTGTACGCCTCAAGAGCTTTAATCAGGTATGTTATATTAATTAACAGTAGGCCTCAAAAGTAGTTAAACATTATAGATAGTCATTGCACACAATCCAAACCGTGCGAGACTGACAAAGGTTGACAGAGATTGAATGTCAAATGTGTAGCGCGCTATCTGTAATCAATCTTTGTCAATCTAGTGTGATCCGAGGGATAATTGTCTAATTTAAAAAATCTATCGCAATCGCTTTCGTTTGACAGATGGATGTGACACATTGCTGCATTTCTTTGATAAGTTTTTATTTGTCCCATAAAGAAGCTTCAATGTGTTACATCCTGAAAGCGATTTTTAAATTAGACAACAGAAAGGCTGTCTTTCTATTGTCTAATTTAAAAATCTATCGCAATCGCTTTCAGGATGTAACACATTGAAGCTTCTTTATGTCACAAATGAAAACTTACCAAAGAAATGCAGCAATGTGCCACATCCATATGTCAAACGAAAGCGATTGCGATAGATTTTTAAGATTAGACAATTAGCCCCCGGATCGTGCTAGATTGTCAATCTACGTTAGTCAGGCGGTTGCCACTTTTTTTATCGGGGTAAAAAACATTGGAAAAAATATTTTAAATATTTTTTTTTTAATATTTTAAGGTAGCTTCCGCCCGCGACTTCGTCCGCGTGGACATTCGAAAAATCCTTAAGGTATCTTTGACCGGGATAAAAAGAATCCTATGTTTAATCCAGGCTATAAACTGTGTGCCCAATTTCATACAAATCAGTTTATGGGCAATCTCGCTAAGATAGCTAGCACGCGTCTTGCGTGCGTAGACGCTTTCATTCTTTCCATGATTTACTTACGTAAACAAGAGTCTGGGGCCCTATTTTTGAATCACTCGGCTGGCGTCGAGCGCTCGTTTCTACTGATTTTCGTTCGACATCTCATTGTTTTGAGTCATATGTCGAACGAAAATCAGTCGAAAAGAGCGCTCGACGCCTGCCGAGCGATTCGTAATAGGGCCCTTGTTTTGATTACTCGCGTGTAAGTCTATAAATTAGTGAAAGTGAGTCTATGTGATGAATTTTGAGATAAAAGCCGGGCCAGACTTGCAAACAACCCCTCCACATTGGTCTCCACCGGGCGGTTTAAAACAGTGTAAACACTTGTTTGCAACAAAAATTCGTTTGATCTTCCACAACCTCTAAGGACGGTTGTAAGGTGGGAGCCTTGTTGTAAACAGTGTGGAAGCAAACACCAACCGTGGGCTCCACAAGCCTCCCACCAAGGTCACCCCAGTAGAAAGCTTGTTTGCAACAGTCTGGCCCGGATTTCAACTAACCTCAACATTTCTTGACTAATTATGATATATTGAAACCACTTGATTAGTAAAGGGAAGAAATACGCCCTTTTTAGATGTAACCGTGTATATTCGAAGTCAATAAGTCTGGAACGTGTGTAAGGAAAATATAGACGCTTCAAAAGTGCTTAATAATTAAGTTTATTTAAATAAAGACATTTTGACTTTGAAATAAATTAATAAAAACCATCAAGTTGTCGAACCTCAAGGTCCGACCATTGTAAATGCGAAATAAATACAAATGGCAGTCATAATAAACTTTTGTAATTCAGTAGTTGGTTTCTTCATAAAATATGAAGAAACATCTAAAGTACGGCAATGCCAATATTGCGTGCTAGTGAACAAAGGAGACACTTTTAAATAGAAAATGTACGACTTTTGTGGTTTGTGTTTAACGTAAAATAGACACTTCATTTTATAGCTTTGCCTCATAAGTGCATAAGACTACAATGAGTAACTAAAATCATAAAATAGTATGCTACCTAGGTTTTATTTTAAGTTTATATTTGTATTGTCTCCCAACATTTGAGACATGTACATTATGAGTTCGTCCATTAGAGAGAGGCGGTTAATCTTAAGCCGGCTCCACATTCCCGTAGTTCGCCGAGAGGCCACACTTTTGGCGAGAACGAGTATTGGCGAGAGCACACGAGAACGGCTCTCTACATTCTCGGTGTTCACCGACAGGCAAAACTTTTGACGAATAGCGAGAGCGACGAGTTTATACGAGATGACGGCATTACCTTTGTTTATAAATCTGTATTATCTTATAAGTCGTCCAATAAACGAGTTGGTATAAATGGTTTATTAATCGAAGAAGTAAATTATTATCATTTTGGGAACTATTCCCCAAATTAGAACTACGATAGAACATTGTTACATTAACATCCACGTTTACGTCATCCGCTAAATTATTTAATTATTATTTTCAATAAGACAGGGTCTAGGAATATGTTTTTTTTTTCGTTTTTTAATTTAAAAAATGATGTTTTTTGCAATTTACGGGGATACTAGGTATACCTATAGAAGTATAGATTTATTTATCTGACATTTTGCTGACATCCGTAATGCAAGATGCCTACCTTACTACTATTTTTATTAGGTAGGTAGAAAAAAGATAGGGTTTATAATCGCAATAAAATTCTTCATGTCGAGTAGGCGTACTATTTCTATATGTATAAAATTTTACATTCCATTAATTCTTTATAACGCCAATTGAACCCAAATATATCGATAAGATAATGAATAATGAATATAATAATAGTTCAAAATAATAATAATAGTATAATAATAATTTATTGTAATATTATAATAATAGTTCGAAATAAAATAATAATATTTCCTAATAAATACAATAATAATTCGAGTGTCCGATTTACTGACATTTTTAGATGCTTTTATTTGGCTCACTTCGGTGAATGTCGGCCAACTGGCGCAAGGGACAGCGGGAATGTAGAGAGATAGTTTCGCCTATACACAAAACTTGACGAAACTACCCGAGAACCCTTTGATGTACGGACACCGAACGGATACAAGGCGAATATAGGCGAGACAACACCAATGTAGACGAATACTCTCTCTACACTCCCGTATTGGCCAAGTTTGGTTTAGTTTGGCCGAGAATGGAGCCGGCTTTAAACCTCATCACGTATCACCAACCCCACTAGCATGATCACCGAAACACGATATATAGGGTGTCCCAAAACTTTGCCACACGGAGGGAAAGTATGTAACTACCATAAATATTGAAGATAGGAAAGGACATCAGGCACAGAAGACCCAAAAGTGTATAAACATAATTCTGTTATCTATAAACACTTTATGTTACTAGAATCATAAAACAGTAGCAACATTATTTTTTAACTTCTTCATTTAGCGTTAATTAATTATTGAAAAAAACAAAAGCATATCAATGAAACGGACATCTTTGTTAGCGATTTCACAAGTCTCCCCTGAGTATATTTGTTCTGTGGCACAAGTGATTGCGCATTAAAAAAAAGTCTGCCGGATGTCAGTCAACTCAACTGTCAAAAGCGTTTTGTTACGTGCGCCATATGCACAGATTTTCCGTTTGATCGGTTCCAATTCGTACATTGTGGTGCTAATCTGTATCACTAACGCAGCTAACGAAACGTGTTGTCGTGAAACTGGTGTTGCTATTTAGTGTCGGGGTTACCAAAAAATAAAACTTTCAAACGTAAATAACTCTTAAAACGTAAATCTTCGTAAAAATCTAAATATTTTCTATGACTTACTAATTACATGCCTACATTTTGAAAAAAACAGAAACGTTATACATTCTTTGGTTTTTTTCTATGGGACTCTGCCTGATGTCCTTTTACTGAAAGAAGTCTTCATTTTGTTTTGAAAAAGAAATGGAACTGCATTCAAAGATTTTTTTAAATCGCATACATACGATTGTTTCGATTTTTTTTAATTGTACAATCGACCGATTGGTAATAATTAAAATTTAAATGTTAAATTTCATGGTCTTCCTTTTGTTTAAAATGCTGTGTCACTTAAGAAAAAATAATCCTTATTTATGAGGTATCCTTTCGAATGGTATTGTAAAAATAAAAATAATTTTTGGTGGGTTCGATTCTTGATTAGGGCAGGCAATTTTTCAAAAATCTTTGATTGTGGTTCCAATTATTTTTAAAATCAAAATAAGTCTTTTTTCAGTAAAATTTCCTACCTTTATTATTTAAGGTATACTTTCCCTTCGTGTGGCAAAGTTTTGGGACATTATGTATATCGCGTGATAAAGCGTTTTATGGACACTCAACTGCTAATGTCCATTATCTATTGACAGTTAATCGTGATAAATCGCTATACAAGAGTCTGTATTTATATCGCATTTCGGTGGTCATGCTAGGGGGGCAGGCAAGTTGCTAAAAATAACATTACTGATAAAATAATATTGATAAAGCTTATTAATTTTAGAAAAAATCTTCCTATTCAAAAATTTAAACCTACGATAGAGAAAATGTTGAAGTCGTAATCGGCCGCTAGATATATGTATGTTAGAGGAACCACCATGGTCGAGAGAATTGAAAAAACCAGCCAAGTGCGTGTCGGGCCACGCGCCATAGTGTTCCGTAGTTACCTTATACCATACCATATTTAATACCACCTATCATTTTTCGTTTGCAAAAATAACTTTGTTTTTCACAGTGTTGGTATGAATGACAAAGTTATATTTGCGGTTTTGGAAAATGTGCTATATCTCAAAAACTAATTACTATATCTCGTTCAAACCAATTTTGGTTGAAAGTGTTTATTAAGATCTATAGCATATATTTTTTTTAGATCTTTCACTCTCTTATTTCAAAAGTTAAAGGGGGGGGGGACACACATTTTACCATTTTGGCGGTGAATATCTTTCAAACGGTTGACTTTCAGAAAAAGTTGTCTTAGGAACCTAAGGCTGAGTTGCACCATCTTACTTTAACTATAGCAAGCTTGTTATAGTACCGTTTAAGCATAAGTTAGCCAAAAAAAGAGGTTGCCAGCCAGCATGATGTCCGTTGACAAGTTTGACGTGACAAATAGGTAGTATTACCATTTGACGATAACTTTAACTTTGACAGCGTTTTGGTGCAACTCACACTTAATGTCATTTTTAAAGACCTATCTATAAACACCCAACACGTGTTGGTTTGAAGAAAAAATTTTTTTTCAGTTTCAGTTCCATGCATGGGGAGCCTCCCCTTAATCTTTTATTTTTCTTATTTTTGTATTAAATTCATTAAGCGGTTAACAGAATACATCTACCTACCAAGTTTCAACTGTGTAGTCTTAATACTTTCGGAATAAAGTGGCTGTGACATACGGACAGACAAACAGACAGACATGACGAATCTATAAGGGTTCCGTTTTTTGCCATTTAGGCTACGGAACCCTAAAAAGGTAGTATTTATTCGGGTAACAATGAAATCTCATTTTCAAAAATACTGAATATAGCGTAATAAAATACTAAATGGGCGACGGACTGAGGGCGACTACAATAATTGAAAATGGGTGACTTTAAACTAGTTATTCAGAACGGGCGACCAATTTTCTATTTGGGCGACAACCGTAGGGTACACAAAACATTTAAAGTTTGACATATATTTTATTTATTAAAGGCAACTATTAACCTCATCGAGGTGACAAAAATACCATGTTGGTCAGCTTAAATCAGTTTTACCTACTTGGTATAATAGTTGCCCACTCGGCAATTTTGTCACTCATTTAAATTATTTATCTCCCACATATACCTAGATGCTCGCTTTACGTATTTTTTGTAATCCACAGTTGGCGCCAAACGTAAACGTGGTTTATTTATTTTGTCGCCAACAAAATAAACCGCTGCCGGATTTAGTATTTAAGTATCCCATTAACAGTCGCTCTTTATTATTTCCAGTTACCCAATTAATAATATCCCATTGAAAAAGTATAGATAGTTGACCAAATCAACGTTTCGTAGTCCCATGTTTCCTCCTTAAAAACTAGAATATGTTTATAGGTCGACCGGAATCTCATCTTTTATCTAGTTAGTTTATTTAATTTTAATGTCGTGCTCCTTCTCTTTAGTTTATTTATGTTTATTTTTAATCCGCTTCTTCCTTCTTTTACTGTGTTACCGCACCATTTCGTCCTGGGAGCTGTCTGAAAACCAGCGCTCTTGCGGCATTCTGCGCAATGCCGCAAAAGCATAGCTGAGCCAGCTACCCTTTGGCCACACCCGTAGCATTTATTTTTTTAGTAATCTCTGTCTGTTATTTCTGTTTGTTTTTCTTCTTCTAACTATGTTAATTTTTTTAGGCCAATAAATGTTTCTTTATCTTTATCTTTTTTAGACCGGTTTAAATACTAGTCAGGAACAAAAAGAAAGATTTGGCTATGTTTCTATGTTTCCTTTTTTTCATTAATTAATTATTAAAAGAGATATTAATCTTCAAAAAAACTAAAAAAATGCCATTCTTTAGACATCCAGCAATCAAATTTGTCGAGATTATACACCGTAAATTTTTAAGTACATCTAAAAATGAAATGGGGATTTCAGACCATGTGAATGAACAACTTTTACTATGGGGCCGACCACGGAATCGCGAAAAAAAATCAGCTGTTCCATAGAAAAGTACAACATCGACTCGACTATAATGTTCATTTTTAGATATACTTAAAGATTAACGGTGTATAAAAAAAATCGGGTTGCACTCCGGGAGTACCGGCAGAAGTGAAAACTTGAATATTAACGTTGTGCATTTTTGATATTTTGGAATGGTTATGGAATAATTTTGCACGAATTGCCGTCTTACGAATTTACTCTGCATTTGAATTTACGAATACAGAACAGTATTGTACGAGTCTTATCCATAACTTGACAGAAAATCTAGAGTTTTGACATTGAATTAAAAAATTAGCGCGTTGCTATGGTGACACAAGTGTTTACGTCTTGAAATGACGCGCCACCATTTTCACCGCGCCCCGTAGAAAAAGAGGGGTATACTTCCGCCGCCGGCTGTCTACTCTCCATCCGTCTTACGAATTTTCGATCAGGGTCACGTGATCCTGACTGACTGACGCGAGTTCAATTTTTTTTTCCCATTACAAAAAAGTGTACAACGCCGCTAAAGAAGTTTTCACTTCAAAAAGCAAAAAATCGAAAGGAAGAAAGCCAATGCATTTCTTTATTTTATGATGAAAAAGGTCTTTTAATCGGTCTAGTTCTGGAGGAGGAAACAGGGGACTACAAAACGTTGATTTTGTCAACTTACTATTGGATTTTTCAATTCTCTCTACCATGATGTTTCCTCTTAATTAGTTTACAACATCTAATGTATTACTCCTACATCCCACCAGGTATTACCACTTCGGCTGTGAAAAAGAAGACACTTTTGAAGACAGTAAAAGCTTCACTTCACGCAGCATGCAGAATATAAGCGAAAGCGCAGAGGTAGGACCTTACAACATCATTTTTATAATATAAGATAGGTAGTATCGTTTGTCATTGGGAACAAGGGCTTATCTACCGTCGTTTGTCATTGGGAACAAGGGCTTATCTACCGTCCTCCTTATCCACCCATAAGGAAGGCCTGTGCCCCAGCAGTGGAGACATTCAAAATGGCTGATGGACATGGTTTGAACAGCGAGTTATCCGCATACCCATTGGGATATCGTTACCGCCACCGATAGAGGATACCGCTGAGATTTGAAGGACTTTATATAGACTTTATATAGCTACGCAGACGACATGGTTCTGTTGAGCCCCTCAACTAAAGCTTTAAGAACACTTATTGATGTTTGTGAGTCCTATGCGGAGGCCCAAGGACTCAGATACAATGCGAGCAAGAGTGAGTTATTAGTTTTCAAATCAGGAAAAAAAATCATACTCTGAGCTGCCACCTGTTACTCTTGCTGGAATTCCTCTTAAAAGAGTCGCAAAATTTAAGTATCTGGGTCATTGGGTTTCCGAGGATCTTAATGATGATTCAGACCTCGAGAGGGAACGCAGGGCATTGTCTATTCGGTGCAATATGCTGGCTCGCAGGTTCGCACGATGTACGAGAGAAGTGAAGGCCACGCTCTTTAGAGCTTTCTGCCAATCCTTCTACATGTGCAGCCTCTGGGTCACACATACGCGGCGAGCATACAATGCATTAAGAGTGCAATATAACAATGCATATAGGGTGCTGATGGGACTACCAAGGCACTGCAGTGCTTCAGGCATGTTCGCAGAGGCCCGTATCGATGGATTTCACGCCATTATAAGAAAACGGTGCGCCTCATTATTAAATCGTTTGCGAAATAGTCCTAACAGCATTCTATACATGATAGCAGATCGATGGGACGGGCCGATGCTGGTACACTGGGCTAGCCTGCAGTCTAGTACAGCAGTGACGGTGTACTAGCTTCGGCAAGTTTTAAGTTTTATGTTTTATTTTATTATTTATTATTTTCATTTCATGTTATTTTGTAATTTTTTAATATGGGTTATTTTGGCCTTGAAATAAACTTTTTATTATTATTATTATAGAGCAGCGGTTCCCAATATTTTTCAGCCCGCGGCACACTTACAAGTTTTGTATTTTGTCACGACGCCTTACCCTAGCTGGCTTTTTGAATTAGATACAGTCGAAAGAAATAGAGGATAGAGTGACCCACGGTGCCCTCTTTACTTTCTGCGGTGTAGGAGGGCGCGCCGCGGCGCACACTGTGGAGACCCCTGGTATAGAGGGTTCATAACAAGTTCCACAACAAGTGATTGATCTTCCTTTGCATGTATTTAAAAACCATGTTAAAAAAACGCTCATGGTTAAAGGTATAAAGTAGATGATTATCTTAAAGATCAAAATGCGTGGAAATGATGTAACACATAACTACTTTACTTTGTTGCCAATTATCCTGTCACCCTGTTGTAATTATCTGGTAACGATATATTTAAGTTTGTTAATATCGTTACTTATGGCTGTTAAAGCTGTACCCTTAGCACGAACAGCTATCGAGAAAAAAAACGCGCGTAAAATTACTCGATAAAGAATTATCTATGGAAATTTTAATTTCGCTATTCGGCGGTAGATGGCGCTGTACAAATTTCCCATATAAAATTGCACTATCGAATGATTTTACGCGCGTTACTTTTTTCGATAGCTGTTCGTGCTAAGGGTACTGATAATTTTCTTGCACCCGTTCTTCTTGTCAGTTAAAAAAGTCTGGAACAGGTAGGAAAATATAGATGATTCAAAAGTAAGTTTATTTGAAAAAAGCTATTTTGTACTTTGACTTACATATCAATGTATAAATCAGTATGTTATGGTACCTACTCTATGCATCAATAATTTATCATTTATTGTTAACACAGTTACTGGACTCAAAGAAAAAAAAGTCTTCCAGCACGAACGCGTTCAGGAGCGAGTACAAACGCGACAAGTCCGCCAAGTCGGCGACCAACAAGTCTACCACGAGCATCAAGCGGCCCTCCTCCACCGACACGAGGAAGGAGGAGAGCAGGAGCCCCACCAGAGAGGCTGCTAACTTGGCTGAACAGGTGATTATTATTATTAGGGGCGTTCATTAATTACGTAAGGTAATTTTGGCCATTTTTCGACCTCCCCCCCCCCTCACACCTTGTTGAGATGTCGTGAGACCCCCTAAATCTCGCGTAAGATTTTTCAAAACGCGTATTTTTAGTGTGATTACGTTAACCTATGCTTGCTTGCTTTGCATTTGTTTAAGCATTATTATTGGGTAGTATTTAATCGGGTAACAATAAATTCCCTTAAGAGTCCGACACAGATTGGTGGTTTTAAGCAAAGATCATTCATTCTGGGTCGTTTTTATTCAATTTTTATTCAATATTGAAAGTGCTGCATTTCTTAAAATTTACAACTACATATTAACAGGTATAATTCGAGTACGTGCACAGAAATCTTCGGTATAAATAAAGTCGGCCATCAAAAATTAACATACCTAATAACTGTAGGAATTTTCCATTGCAATTTTGCTATAAAATTGTTATTTGAAATACGTGCTTTATCGAAACTCCCAGTAGCTTATCAGGTTTTTACTGGAACCACAGTAAAATAAAGCCTTATCTTAAGCTTTGGTTTAACCGATTATGTTTAATTAATTTGATAAACTATTTTGCTCTTGGCTTCCCACTAATTGCTGTTCCTTTTGACGTAACCTGTATAATGCATATTGGCTACAGTCGGTAGTTCTAAGTGTAGCTATTATAAGGTCTATTCATGATTTCGTTTGGGCTTTATACATTATGCTCACGCACATCTCTTTTGCTCTAGGTCTTCTAGGTTTCCATTATATTAAGGACCCTATAGCCCTCAAAGGGGCGCAATCTTAATGAAATTTATTGCATGCTACGTACATAATTTATCGAAAATTCACATGCACAGATTGAAGCTAAGGTTCTATATTTTATTTACAAACAATACCCTGGGTCAAATCGTTGTAGAAGTAGTAGGCAAAAGTACCTAAAGTGGCCACCTTTTGCTCTTCTACTACTACTACAACAACGAACTATATTTTACTGAGGTTATTGTTTGTAAATAAACTAGGGCAATAGGAGCCTTAAGTAATTTCCTCATCTCTTTCATATTCCTGCCATGGAGGCTATTACAACATTTTAAAACTTGCCAGGTTTATGTATTACTATATTTAAAGAGACGCAATGATACAGGCGCGGTCCGAGGGGGGGGGGGGGGGGGGTCACAGGTGACATGACCCCCCAAAATCGTACACGTCACATAGAAAAAGCTTCTAAAAATATACAGAAAAGCAATTATTATTATTAGTGACCCCCCCCCCCCCCAAATTTCAGGCTGCGACCGCGCCTGCATTGATAGCCATTCAGAAAACTGGCAAGTTTTAAGAGGTTATAATACGGGGGCTTGTCACTTTTAAAGCGATTTCTGTTTTATTTTGTCTGCGTATTCAATCCAATATAGTTAACTGCCTCTGTGGTCTAGTGGTTCGCCCACCCGTGTAAGCCGCAGGGGTCCCGGGTTCGATTCCCAGGGGGGGTACAATTTGTACTCAGTTTGGTCTACCACCACCTTACCTAAATCTGACGTCATAACAAAAATTTTTTTATATTTAGAGGTAAGATAGCCAGTTTCTCAGTGATGAGGATTCCGGGTGTAGTGCGTTTCTAACTTCGGCCTTTTCGTCACTTCGGTGAGGTGAAGTCCAAACACTATCCCGTTGTACATTAAAAAAAACACCCATGTCATGAACAAACGTTTATAACGCTTCTCTCACAGGTTTGCGATATGAAACTCCAAGAGATGCCGTCCCAAACGTCCGACATATCGTTGAAGGGGTCCGCCACGATCGTGGGCGAGCCGTCGCTACTCACCGATGACGTGTTGCGCTCGTGTCTCGGGTCTAACGTGCACGTGAGCACTAGTGAAGAGCTCAACATCCAAGGAAACAACCCATTGCGTCCATTGCGGGATACGCTCAAGAACAGCATCAGTCTACTCATGGAGTCTAACTCTTCTGTAGCTGGGTAAGTTACTTAATAAGATACCTAACGGGTGTAACAAGACACTCAACGAAGCCGAAGTCCACGCATTCCGCCCATCATCAGGATCATTTTTGTCTTTTAGACTATACCTGGAAAACCAATAGCTCGAAGTTATAGAAGGTCAAAGTCAAAAAAATGTTTTCAAAATATTTTATGAAATCTTATTTTTCACTTACAGTTACACTTACAAACACAAACTTAACTCATATTTACTTACAATACAGAAGTTAGGCATTCCGACTGGGTAGTAGTATGATCGATGCTGTCACCGCGGAGTTCTGAGCCCGTGTCAAACATGCACCCTAATTCTAATTTATGGTCCTATTACTAAATTATTTGAAATTTATCAATATCACGGTACCATATAAATAAATTAATGGGGTGTGTAATGTATGACCTAAATTTACATGCACTAACGATCAGAGGATATAATAACATTTCATATAATTTCATTTGACATACCGATCAAATAATATAACATACGGTTAATATAATTTCACTTGACCTAAATACATGAGATATAAAAACTATTTGACACAATAATCATTTGATCTAATTAACAGATGATATAAAGCACATTTCATATAACATTCATTTACTCTATTCAACATTAAACATAATTTTATTTGACCTATGATTTAAATGCTATAAAAACAAGCATAGCCCAAAAATATGATTTCATTACTTATATATTTTTATCCACACCCATGCTTTAAATCCTCCATAAAGGGTTCTAAAACAGTTAGCTTACTGCCAAAATTACAGTATCGCTCCGCTGCGAGTGGTCAAAACACTAACCTAACCTACCTGGTGTATTAAGTTTTTATTTACAGCGGGGTGCCTGGGGCCAGCTGCCCTGCACCCCCAGCAAGCATTTTGCAAGCAAGCACCCAGCATGCAAGCAAGCATGCAAGCAAGCATGCAGCAAGCAAGCATGCAGCAAGCAAGCATGCAGCAAGCAAGCAAGCATGCAGCATGCAAACAGCCATGCAGTAAGTAAGCAAGCATGCAGCATGCAAGCAAGCATGCAGCGTGCAAGAAAGCATGCAAGCAAGCATGCAGTATCCAAGCAAACATGCAGCATACAAGCAAGCATGCAGCATGCAAGCAAGCATGCAACATGCATGCATGCATTGTGGAGCTCCGCTCGCTTCGCTCGCTCCGCTGCGAGTGGTCAAAACACTAACCTAACCTAACCTACTGGTAGGTGCATTAAAAGTGTTTCTTTATAGCGGGGGGCCTCAGGCCCCCCGACCCCCCCGAGCAGGGGGGCCAGCCCTCCTGCACCCCCCGGCAAGCATTTTGCAAGCAAGCAAGCCTGCAAGCAAGCAAGCATGCAGCATGCAAGCAAGCGTTGTGGAACTCCGCTGCGAGTGGTCAAAACACTTACCTAACCTAACCTACTGGCAAGCTACATGCATGCTTGTATGCTTGCTTGCATGTCTAGTCATTGTTATGTTATAATATATGTATGCTAATAGATGTAAGTACATTAAACATTAGTGGATTTGATAATTAAGCAAGCATCATAATAACAAAAGCTAGTTATTTCTATTTTATAGTAAAAGTTGATTATAACATGTAAAATTAGATCAAATGATATGTATATGAAATGTAAGTTAGATAAAAAAGCGAGATATCAAATGATACTTATGGGATATAAAAGTTAGAGCAAATGTAAATATGGCAAATAATAATGATGACAAATGAATGAATAATAGGTTAAATAAAAATTGTGTCATTTATTTTTAGGTCAAATAAAAATTAGATGAAGTCAACGTTAGTGACATTGAAATTAGATTAACTGTTTTTATGGCAACCGAATCGCACCCAAATTAATGACACATATTGTTTTAATCTTTTAATTTTTTTTAATTTATTTTTATAAAATATTTGTTCACACGCTCAACATGCACACATCCCAGAAACACACACACGCACACACACACACACACACACACACACACACACACACACACAAACACACACAAACACACACATATACTCACCTAACAGCGCAGTTACTGGTTTCCGCGTTTTATCTATAGGTGACGGCTAAAAATCGGTGTTTTTGCTGTCAGGCAAATGTGATACACCGAGCCTAGACCTTACTTGCTGCTGCACACACGTGCATTCCCTCTTCTCACGGTTTTTGTCATCTTTATTTTTGTATTTTGTATTGATGAATGTATGTGTGTGTCGGAGTGAATAAAACTTTTTATCTATCCATCTATCTATTTTATTCGTTATTTCTTAATTGTTGTTTACAGAAACATTATCAAAATTTAATGTATTTCGTAACAAACAATGACTTCAAAACGTCATCACTCAATGTACTTCATGAGCACGTAGCCTTTCAACTCGGCCGCACGCAGCTGTGTAGCATTCACCCGCAGGCGCGGTCTTTTGTACGCGTTACATTGCGTGGTAATATATGCAATGCTTTTTTAACACCAAAAATTAAAATCATTTCCCAGCAATAATTTTAATCAGAAATGGTCCTGATGATGGGCAGAATACGTAGACCTCGGCTTCGTTGAGTGTCTTGTTACACCCGGTATGTCCCTCTAGCATGACCACTGAAACGCGATATGATATAGCTATTTGTCACGCTTCACCACAGAATAGATAATAGTACTAGCGTAAAGAAGTTGCACTCCGCAACATCGTTTAAATAAATTGCGACACTTACTCCGACACAATAAAGTGCAATTCAGGTCGCACAGCGCTCTCTTCGCTCCAAAACATTCACCTAGTAGTTGCCTCTCTTTCTATCGCGTAGGTCTTATCTTTTCTGACGTATGAAATTTGACGCCGAGCGCTTCCTACTCGCGCGTGGAGTGACAGAGCCCTGGTTTAACTGGCAACAGACAATGGATTTTGACAGTTAAACCGCTATATCACGCGATATATGTTTCCGGTGATCATGCTAGGAGGGTTGGTATACGTGTTAGTCTGTTAGTTCTTGTCAACTGAGCACCAGATGGAGCTCAACCTGCAGGAAAACAACCCACTGATCAGTCTTCAAGGAAAGGGATGTTTTCGAATCTTGTGGCTCTTATTGAAATGAAATTGAAATGTGTTTCAAGTTAACAACTCCTTTTAAAAAATCGCATGAAGTTTGTTAAAATATTTGTTTTATTTGTAGCGATAGTTCGATGGGCGGCAAGGATTCCCGGATAGCGAACGTGCGCATGGGGTGGTGCCAGGAGTGCCGGAGCGCGATGAGCCGGCTCGAGGACACCATGCCCGGCATCACGGCCATGGTGCCCGGATATAGCGCCTGCTTGGTCAGTTACCACCACCGTGCCCAAACACTAACATGCACCATCACTACATCACTACACTTGGTCAGTCACACATGCACCACCACAGAACCGCTACACTTAGTTAGTCACTAACATACACCATTACTACATTTGTTCAGTCACTTACATACACAATCACTACACTTAATCAGTAACAGTCATCTTCTCTTTACTTGGTCAGCCACAAACATACACCATCACTGGTCGAGAATATCATGGAAATTAACTCACAAAAAGTAGCCTTGAAGTAACGCCCTCACACGGACAGTGTTTAGAGCTTAAAATTCCGGTCTTTGTTTTATACAGCAATAACTTGATATAAGGCCCTAAAGCACAGAAATTCACAGAATAGATATAAGTACTACCGTACAGAATAGACACTCTGCCCCACCCCAGAATCAATTACCTCACCCCACCCCGCGAGCCCATGTGCTAACCGAATCTTGTGCTTATTTATTTAGTCGTGTGTCAACGTTCCGTCCGTACAGTCCACGCGGCAGCGCAACTGCGGCGATCGATTCGTCGGCCATCGGCGACGGGCGCCGCCGGCACTTGATGTGATTTTTGTTTATTGTTATCAAAATAATGTTTTATGTATGGGCACCAACTATTTAATTAATTGTGTGTGTTTAATGTGAATACAATGAATTTTTTGAGTAAATTCATTAGTGGAATGTCAACTGTCTCAGTAAATTGTACGAATGAGTAGATACATATTGAGAGTTTATGAAACCCAGTTACGAAAGACAATGGAATACAGTGCGTGACTCATCCATCATTATTACCAAAGCTTCTTGGTAAGGAAGTACCAACCTACCTAACCAATAAAGACTGCACACGGTAGTCGGTAGCCTTATACTTCACGCACACAGTTGCGCGTGCACAAAAACGTCATCTGTGTAGCGTCTGTGTAATAGGTAGTTACAACGCGTCAGTCGGGGTGTGCCTAAAGTATAATATTTTGGATAGTAACTATAATGTTTACTCAATAGCTGAAACCAGACATCCACCGCAACATTGACGAGTACCGAGAACATCAGAAACAGCAGTTAAATGAACAGGAACGCATAGTATGTGCACTAACGTATGACCGTATTATAGAGTAACTACTTAGAGCCAATTTATAGCATACATTAAGACACACTTTTGATCGTTATGAGATTCTACCTAAAATTGAGAAATTCGTAGTTTGTTAAATGCAGACTATATAATTATATAGAGTCTAGACTCTCGGACTTCTTGTCCGGTGTGGTCAGGAATATGATCTTTACTACTGAGAGTGTAATGTTGAAACTACACTCGCGTGCACCCAAACGGACTCAGTAGGTTATTTTCATACAAACGTGGCCACGTTTATGTGAATTTATGCAGAAATTTTAATTACCTTAGATGGGCATTATGTTCACTTCTCAAATTAGCAGAACCTCTCCAAAATCTTGCATTAACCTCTCAATTGCCTCAAAAAGAAAATCAAATAAGCTTTTCTTTATGACCACTCGTTCATTTGTTTTTCTTCAATATTCTTTCTTGGTTTAAGTAAGTACCATACATTGTAAGGAGTTTAAATCAAGTAATGTTCAACCATTATTGAAAAAAATAATACCTTATTATACTAAAGAAATTTGGGCCCTTTTTTTGTATAACAACATGTGAGTCGATTTGGTTACACGCGAGTGTACGTCTGTATATAAAAATCACAAAAAAAGTTCAATTTTATTACCGACTTCAAAAGGAGGGAGGTACTCAATTCGACCCGTTTTTTTTTTTTTTTTTTTGTTTTTGGTATGTACTCCGATTACTCGAAGACGGCTGGACCGATTGAAATGATTCAAACGTTATTACATTAGGTAAACTCCCAAATTGGTCCCATTTTTTAAAATTTTGAAATCGGTTCAGTACTTTTCAAGTAATCTTGAATAAAGCGCGAAAATAGTATGATTTTGTGTGAACTACCTCGATGATCAATCGTATAACTTCTTTGTTTATGAACTGAATAAGATAACTATTTTTTTGTTGGAAAAGGGATATATTAAGTGAAGTTCTTTAACCGACTTAAAAAATGTTATGTTTCTCCGCGATTAACTCACGTTTGGCTGAGCCGATTTTAATTTCTACCTAAATAATATACCTACACTACCTAATACAAAAGGTACCTACACTAAAAATAAAAAAATAAAAATTGTTTAAAAAAACAAAAAACCGACTTCAAAAACCTACCTCTAAAAAGCAAGAAATAATATTCGTAATAATAAAACACGTCTATTGAAGTCGGGTGGGGCTTTTAGAATAAAAAAAAGGGAACTGTACTCCAGACCCACCCGACTTCAATAGACGTGTTTTATTATTACGAATATTATTTCTTGCTTTTTAGAGGTAGGTTTTTGAAGTCGGTTTTTTGTTTTTTTAACACTCCAGTAGGCGCGCCTCTGTTTGGGACGTTAGTGCGCGCGCGCTCTACGTATGTAGAACATTTTGATCTTAGGGTTTATAAGGGAAATTTTATAAATCCAAATACACGTGGTATGTCATATTCAAAAGGGTTTTATTAAGAAAGTAATTAACATAAAAAATAATAATTTTACTAATAATAGGAAGTTAAAATAAGACTTCTTGTAAATATTAGTGAAAAATGGAAAAATTTTGGTTTTTAACAGTTGAATGTTCATATTATTTATTCACTCATATTCTCTACCTCTAAATCAGCATTTTGCGTATAGCCGGGAAATAGACATTATTTAAAATACTACGATGATGTGCCGTTGATGAGGCAGCATCACCAGGACCACATGTGTCATGGTGCGTGTCACCACGGTCTCGTAGGCCGTAGGTCTTTCGTGTTAGTGCGGGATGTAGTAGCGGATTTAGTGAGTAGTGCTCCGGTGAGTCCCACATACCTCCAGAAATCGTAAACGCATTCCCCCTACTATAAAAAAGGCACTATGATGGTACGTACAGACAGTAAGATAGTATTTCCAAACATCTTAAAATTCTAGCTTTCGCGCTCCGTGAGTCCATTATTCTAAAAAAAATTGACATTTTGGTTACTAATAACCATAAACTTAATAATACATCTCATAGCAACATAAAAAAAATACAACAAATATACTTTACAAGAAACAAACGTCGGCGGCAACTCACGAGAAAAATGTAACGCGAGTGGTCGCGTGCTCTACAGTCGTAGAAATTCAGTTTTGGCGGGAAATTCGTCGCATAGGCGGCTGCGTCCGCCACCACAAGGACACTAATAATGTTTATTAGTTAATGGTAGAGGAATACTGTGAGTGTGCGCGTGAGTGCACTTAAAGTCACGTTCAAATTCAAAAAAATGTATATGCGTTCTACAGTCGTAGAACGCGCGACTACTGGAGTGTTAAACAATTTTTTCATTTTTCTTTGTCTAGATATTTATTTATTTGTTCGATAGTGTATGTCAAATGTTTGAATGACTTTTATTTTATTTGGCTAATAACTAAACTGACTGATGATATCTGTTAACTGGGGATTGAAAAATCGGCCCTAATGGACCTTCAGCCAACCAGGGCCATTTTCGATCTATTGCGAATTTGGTCTGGTGCTAATATTAGCACCAGACCAAATTCGCAAGATAGCCATTAGCTTAGTGTTATCAAATATCATCATCTGGGTTGCGAAATAGGAAGCTTCTGGGAGATATGCCACCCTCAACATGGTCACCCATCACTAAAAAAATATCGATAGCATATTTATATAAATGGTGAACAGGGTCGTGGGTGGCATCATTACCTGAACTATTTTTTGTGTTTTCATATCGATCAATTAAGGAACAAGGATCACAAGAGCATATAAGTAATATGTGAAATGTGCTTACCTGTCCTGACCTCCTAGATGCTTCCTGAAAGCGACGCAAGACTGTGGTTTTATATACGCCTGGGACCTGCCTCACCACCTGAATGTAATTACATGCCAATATGTAGTCGATTATTTTTTGGAAAAAAAAGTCTCTATGATTCTACCCTGGCCGCGCGCATGCTTCCTGAAAACTAACCAAGCCGATGTCTAACATGTTTGTAATTATGCCACCTACGACCCTGTTCAAAATTTATATCAACATTCGATCGATTATTTTTTGCGATTGAAGATTATTGTATGGGAGGCCATATGTTCAGGGTGGCATATCTTCCAGACCAGAAGCTTCCTACTCCGCAACCCGGACAACAATATTTGATAACACCAAACTAATCGCTATCTTATCGATGTGGTCTGGGGCTGTACCGGCTAACAAATCGAACTTCGGAAAATTTACCGAGTTTCAAATTAAAAAAGATAAATTGAAGTAATGAATTTCGTATTGTACTATTTGTTGAAATTATTTGGAAGATATGGATGTTTGTGTGACCTCATGAATTAGGGTTTGCCATTTCGGCCCAATTGGGGCTCGCTTTATCTGTTTAAATTTGAAACCCGGCAGACTTTTCGAAGTTCGATTCGTTAGCCGGTACGGCCCCTGGTCCCAATATGCGATAGATTGAAAATGAGCTCCTTGGCCGACGGTCCATAAGTAATAAAGGTCATGTCGCGTACAGAAGCGTCCGTGGAAATAATAATTAATACAGAATAGTTATGTATGTAGTTCACTAGTTAGGTAATGTCGTGTAGTAGTAAATATTGATCATAATTATAAAGAATCTTAAATAAATCGTTGTATTGTTATAGAAACTACAGATAGAACAAGAGGAGAAAAACACAGTTTACTTCTGCACTAACTGTTTCAAGAAGTACATGATAACAGATCAGAACGAAGAGCTCGTAAGTTATTTTTTTTTTACACGACTGCCCAAAAAGAGTGTATATTATTATGTGTTCAAGGTTCATGTATGTTTGTGGATATGTGAGTTTCTTTATTCCACCATAAGCACAGAATACATAATAGTACAAGTACAGAAGATCCACTCCACTAAGTCATTTAAATAAATAGCGACTCTATCCCATACACAATAAAGTGCAATTCAGGTCGCACACCGCTCCCACCCTACAGTTATATTCACCTAGAAGTTGCCTCTCTTTCTATCGCGTAGCTCTTATCTCTTCTAACGACTTTAGGGTTTGTTCTTTTAAATAATAATTAAATAATAGGTACTTAATGTACTTAAATTCATTTCAAAAAAACCTAGGCTAGGTACAATCGACGCCCCATCAGACTATACATGCTGACTTTGAGGAAATTTGCTTTCTTACGAAATAACATTGTCATTAATAATTAACTTTATTTCGAAAGTAGGTAAGTAAGTACCTACCTAATCTATAAATTATTATTTCAATAAATACCTAGTTGGGTGAAGATTGTTTAGCAAATAAGACAAGTAAGTACCTAAGAATAAACGGATACTAAATAATATCTAGGTAGTAGACAAGCACTTTTTACGTTTCGATGTCATTTTGAACTTTTGGAAGTGTGAAAAACGTGAGGTTCGGATCCTTTATATTAGTATTAAGATGAACGCGGCGAGTGAGTGACTATCGAAATCGAACTGCTAACAGCCAGCCAACGGCGGCAGCCCTCTGAAATTAGTCTGTCCGGACGGACCCGCTGCCTACTTGTAGCTTCGTACCTAAAGCGCGGAGTGCGCCTAGCCTGCCATAAGTTCTAAATGGCTCAACAGATTTAGGTGTATGGGGTATCGTTAGAATCCATACATCATTCCGAGTGACACTGGCTATATTTTTTTGAAAAAAAGTCAATATGGCGACTGCACGACGCCATTTTCAAATGTGATAAACATTTTTTTTTTTATTATTACAAAATGGGCATCAAATGAAAGGCATATGAGCACATTTTAAAAATATATAATTTGTCACTAAAATCTGTAAAATAAAAATAAATAAATTAAAAAATATATTAAAAACACCACTGCCCTGCCAAAAACGAACTAAAAAGTTATATAACAAGTGTCATTGCAGTCGGTGGACCGCTTTGTGGAACAATTTTTAATCAATATTTTTTTTAATTAATTTATTTTTTTACTGTCTTCTAATAGTATGTATCCTGACACGTTAGTTTTGTAATTTTTCGCTTCTATTGATAAATGAAATAAGATTTTATTTATTCTGATCTTTCTTACGCGTAGGATTTAATTTATTCTGATCTTTCCTACGCGTAGGATTTAATTTATTGTAATATTTCTTTCGCCTAGGATTTAAATTATTGTTATCTTTTCTAGGCGTAGGAAAGACCAAAATATACACTACGCGAAAAGAACCGACACTTAGGTTCTTTCCTTTATTCCCATCTGCCCCCTTCGAGAGTGCCATGGGGGTGGTGATTGGCACTAATAGGTGGCGTTTACCACCCCAGTGGTCGATGACACCTATTTATTTCCATCTGCCCCCTTCGTAGTTATAGTACCCCGGTGGCAAGTTCGGAGTGGGCAGATGGGAATAAATAGGTGCCATCGACCACCGGGGTGGTAAACGTCACCTATTAGTGCCAACCACCACCCCGGTGGTGGAGTTTGAAGGGGGCAGATGGGAATAAAGGGGTTCTTTTCGCGTAACAAGATATTCAACGAAGCCGAAGTTTACGCATTCCGCCCATCATCAGGATCATTTTTGTCTATACCTGAGAAACCAATAGTTACGAAGTTATTGAAGGTCAAAATAAAAATAAAAAAAAATATGAATTTTATTCTTTATTTCCTTATTTTTGTTTACAGAAACATTATTAAAATTTTATGTATTTCGTAACAAACAATGGCTTTAAAACGTCATCATCACTCATTGTATTTGATAAGCACGCACATAAACGTTGCCTTTCAACTCTGCCGCACGCAGCTTATTATTATACACTCGAAGGCGCGGTCTGTTGTACGCGTTATATTGCGTGGTAATGTATACAATGCTCTTTTAACACTAAAAATTAAAATCGTTTCCCAGCAATAATTCAGAACAGAAATGGTCCTGATGATGGGCAGAATACGTAGAGCTCGGGTTCGTCGAGTGTGTTGTTACAGCCGGTATGTTTGGTGTCGGTGCAGGTGTGCCCGGCGGTGTCGACGACGAGCGTGGCGGTGTCGGCGGGCGACAGCGGCGAGCCGCACCGCGCGCCCGCGCCGCGCCCGCCCGCGCCCCCGCCCCCGCCGGTAACCATTGCATTTAGGGTTGCCGCCTGCCACTACTTGATTTAAGGCGATTCTCACACTGCTGGCGCGCGCCGTCGCGGGCGCGGTTTAGCGTTTCACGCGCGCGGCGACGCCGCAGCGCGCCGCCTATTCCCGCCTCCGCGCAGGTCGGCGTCACACGACGGCCCCACGCTTACGTACAAAAACCGGCACGATACTATGGAGCTCAGTGTGTTGTACCCCGCGATTTCTGCGCCTGCTGGCGCGGCTTCGGTGTGTTGGACGAACTGCAGATAGCGACGGCTCTCAACTTTGAGTATCAACCTACGATACGAGAACTACTGTCGTGGCGTACGTATGGAAATCCTGAAATTGAAATCTCTTATCTTTATATCTCTTAAAATGTTGATCAGATCAGTTGGGTGTGTATAGCGATCTGAATCTCTTACATTCACTCTTTAGATGGTCATCATCAGATCACAGCTAGGCTTCAAAGTTACCTCATATGTATGAAAATCGACTGGTGTCTTTAATTATCTGACCACCACTATATAATAGGCTTTTGCAGAATGAATCACAACTAATTTAACTAAATAAACTAACTATCAATGCTAAAATATGTTTTATAGATATTTTTTGTTACACAAAATAAATGCCCTGTGGCCGGGAATTTATGGGCGCTTATTGGGAATATTCCCGATCTGCCATAAACGCCTGGCATTTTCCACATTACTAGTCTCTTCGCCAGTTCGTCGGTCTGCGCTGTGACCTTAAATAACAGACATTTATATTCAACAATGCCCCAAAAAGTAGGGTCTAGGTCAAAGATATCATAATCCTAGACTCTAGACTCCAGGATTATGATATCTTTGTCATCTCTTTTCTTTTATTAATGTAAGTTGTGCTTTGCCGTTGCGTTATATCATAACTTAAAAAAAAATTCATGTTGACCAGTTTTTAATTACATTGCTTTTTTTATAAAAATTAACATCATTTAATGAATCCGAAACAGATTCTAACTTATCAATTATTTTTAACAATCAGCTAACGCCGCCGCCTAAGGAAGACAAGGCAAAGTTTCCAAAACTGAAGAAGAAGCCTCCCCCCGGCCCCCCCGCGCCCCCCATGCCCGCGCGCTCCCCTTCTAAGGAAGCGGACTCGGGCCTCTACTTGTATATAGATCTGCACGGACACGCTTCTAAGAAAGGTATGGAGTATTTTTTTATTAGTAACTTGGACAGGGAGATTTTTGGCGCCATTTAGTTGAGTTCGGTTCGGTGTCTATTTTAATTATTTGCCAATTGATTCATAGTGGATATTGTGTCTTAAAATTGGTGCAGTTTTGTGGTACAAGTGTCTACGCAACCGAACAATATGTAGGATAATTGAAATAGGCGCGATCTTGGTTGTGTGAAGCCGAGACTTTTAGAGTAGTGGTTACCTCGGCAGAACTTACCGAGTAAACTGTCTTGATATACTTGGTGCCAAATGTTCCAAGCAGCATTGGAGTGTAATGCACCCGCATTCTAATGTAAACTGAAACAATCTACCACTGAACTATTCAACACTTGACACTGGCAAAAATTACTTCCAAGAGGAAAGTAGATTGCCAAAACAAAAATAAGAAGAACAACTTGGGCCGGCATTTGACTACCATCTTGCTTCATAAATAGGATGTGGGTGGTCTAAGGTGAAACATGCTTGCCCAGGAAATGCCTATTCTCTCTTGCCTTGAAGAGACCAAGGTTGTTACTATCAGGGAACACATAAGCAGGCAGCGTGTTCCATTCTTTAGCAGTTCGCATAAGAAATGTATTGGCAAAGCGCTTGGTACGGATCCTCGGAGTATCTACAATGTAAGGGTAATATGCTAATCTTCGTCTGGTACCCCGATGGTGGAAAGGAGCTGGAGGAACAAGGTCGTGAAGTTCCCTCGCACACTCTCCAAAGTGTATCCTAAAGTATGGCATGGATATTCTATACAGACCTTAAAGACATTAAAGATTAGCAATAATACAAATAATATAAACTAGAACATTAACGCTTTTACCATTACATATTTTTTCTCATTGCCAAATTAAAATTAAAGTTCAATGGATATTAGTGTTCTATAGTCATAACAACTGTTCAAATATTATTTTATTATCATTAAGGGGCCATAATACGAAAACATGGTTTGCGCGGCCCATATTTTGATATAGGAAACGTAAAGTTCTAGCCACAATAAAAAACATATGACAAGCTAAAGAGATTATCTAGTAGCTACAAGTATTAAATTGCGTATAAACCTTACAGACACTTGTAAAAAAAATATCAGTATATCACAATATCATCAAAAGCGCTTGTCGCGGGCCATATTTTTGTAAATAATAGCGGAAACGTATTGAATTCGACATCAAAATACACTTATACATACTGTGCAGTTGCTCCAATAACTTTCTTTCAAGAAAGATAATTCTGCTAAAAATATTGATGAAAAAACATCGAAAAAGAGCAGAAGTGAGGTTATATTCCATACTCCTTACACGTAAAGAAAAAGACAGAGACAAATGATTTCGCATAACGGAGCCTTAAACTATACATTACCTTTTACAAAGCTAGTATGGGAAGTGGTCATTGTTAAAAAATCTTTGTAGATGGCGTTTTATGAAAGCCTAGTCGTCCCTCACCTCGTTTATCACTCTCCGAGGCGGAGGAGTACCTACAGTATTTGCGATTAAAATTTTCAAAAAATGTATGCGATAAATTGCTAAGTGTAAAGAGGGTTTAACTTTACGGCTCGGCTTTCATAAAACGCCATCTAATGACATTTTATGAATTTTTTTTTAGGGTATTGGAACTCAGAAAAATGGGATCCTTTTACTAAGACTCCACTGTCCGTCTGTCTGTCTGTCTGTCTCCAGGCTATCTCAAGAACCGTGATAGCTAGACAGTTGTCACAGATGATGTATTTGTGTTGCCGCTTCAACAACGAATACAACAATCAGAATAAAATAAATATTTAAGTGGAGCTCCCATTTTACATTTTTTGGTACGGAACCCTTCGAAGCCGACTCGCCCTTGGCCGGTTTTTTTCTTTAATTTGAGCTGTCAGATATCTTCCATTAAAATCAAGTTGATGTGTGCAGGTATCTTCATGTACGGCAACCACTTTGAGGACCTGGAGAGTTCCGTGGAGTGCATGCTGCTGCCGCGCATCATGTCGCTCAACAACCTGCACTTCCACTTCTCCTCGTGCAACTTCACCGAGCGGAACATGTACCTCAAGTCAGTATTTACTCATTAGCTTTTATTGCCAATTTCATTTAAACAAAACTTAAAATTAATTGTTTAAACAAATTATTTGGCCTATTCCCGTTATTCACCGCTGGGGAATATCGGGAAAAAAGTTTTTGTTCTATACATTTCTTTCCGATATCCCCCATTGGTGGACAACGGAAATAGATCATCCATACTTTATTTCCTGATATCCACCAGTCGACGACGGTAATAGGCCAAATTATTTATTGTGTCGGCATGCTTTGAGATACAAAGACCTTCAGCATTTTACAATCGTTTTAGGGTTCCGTACCAAAATGGTAAAAAAGGAACCCTTATGGTGTGACTCAGTCTGTCTGTCTGTCACAGCTGGATATCTCGAGAACTACTAATGGTATCAACTTGAAATTTTGAATAGTTTAAGATGACATTTGCCCAACTATTTTGCAAATAAGAAAGAAATAAAAAAATTAATATATTTTTTTTACAACAGGGACTGAAAAGGGGTCTTAAAAATTTAAAGTGAGGTGACTAGGGCATGTGGGGTATCATATGAAAGAGCGCTGTTTGCACATTTTAAAACATTTTTTCCTTTTTTCTTAGGCCGCATAGTTTTCGACTTATGATGAAAAATGTAAAAAAAAATACCGTTCCCCCCCTTATCTCCGAAGTTTGCAAAGAGAAAAATCTGAAATAATTCTATGTGATAGGAGTTTATGTAAAGATTACAGGAAAAATAAAACGATGTCTCAATATAACACACTTTTTTAGAAATTAAAAAAAACAAACAAAAATTCTTTAGTTTCTCTACCAGTCAACAGATGGCGCTGTCCTAAGCATGCTAACCTAAGAAACATAAAATAGTTCCACTATCGGTCAAGAGATGGCGCGCCCTAATAATACTACAATAATAAATTGGTGGCTGGTTCTAATATAATTACCTACTATTTGCCGTACGAATAAACGAAGAATAAGTTCCTACTTAGTAATATAAACAGTTTGCAATGTGGAGTGGCTGAAACGTTTTTCAGTCACATAAGCAGCTGTGGCTAAGATTTGTAAATTAACTGTCCGCCTGTTCGCCCTTCCACCTGTCTGCCGTTTATCCTACTTTTTTAAAGACTACTAAAGTAACATATCCAAATATATTTATGATTGTACGGAACCCTCGGTGCGCGAGTCCGACTCGCTCTTGACCGGTTTTTTTTAGTTTAGCCATACTACGCTATATAATGGGCCCGCAATTCTTCCTCGTTTTGTTTGAATAAAACCCTCAAGTCAGTAAACACATAGTTTAATGGGGAAGGCAACTGTCAAAGTGGCGCTATGTACGCTTGTTCCACAAAAACCGTCAAAACAAAGGGCTTTTACTTTAAAAATAAACACGCCTGCCTGTGTAGTCGCGTGGCATCTTACTGCCTGCGTAGATATTGCCTCTTAATAATAGTAACAATGTCGAATCGACACTACTGTGCCGGTGTGCGGATGTCTAAATCAAAAAACCAATAAACAATTGTCGTTTTTCACATTATGATATTGCTACGCAGTTCATTTAAAAATTTAAAAGAAGACAACCCTAACGTTGCGTCGTCAGAAAAGGTAAGAGCACGTGATAGAAAGAGAGGTGAAAATAACTGTAGGCCATTAGCGCTGCGCGACCTGAATTGCACTTTATTGTGTCGGTGTAAAAGTCGCTATTTATTTAAATGACTTTGCGGAGTGCTGCTTCTGTACATGTACTATTAGTTATTCTGTGCCCAGGGATCGTCGTGATGGCATGTCCCGCGAAGGCTCCGGTCGAGTCGCCGGCGCCGACCTAAAGGCCACGGGGCTCGTTCGTTCTTAGACGCTAGAATGCAACTACAACACGGGCCGGCTCGTGAACGTCCTCGCTCCCGCCCGTCGCTCGCGGCCATTATAAATTCTTCCAATTCGTTCGAATGTCATTCTCTCGGATCAATGTAAAACGTTACACGCCTCCATGGTACTATTCCTTCCAGGAACTTTTTTCGCGAAGGTTCCACGGTGCTCTTGCATTTCTAAACGCTCAAACGCAACAACAACACTGGCCGCTTACGTAATCTCTTTCCACATTCCCCCAGCGACGTGCGACGGCATGTTAACAACAAGTAGGGATCGCCGTACTAAAGGCTACGAAGTTCGTCTGTTCTTACACTCAATGTAACGCAGTACTCCTCTTTCAGGGATCGTTGTGACGGCATGTCCCGCGAGGGTTCCGGGCCAGTGGTCGTCCTAAAGGCCACGGGGCTCGTGCGCTCGTACACGCTCGAGTGCAACTACAACACGGGGCGGCTCGTGAACGTACACCTGCCCGCTCGTCGCTCGCGACAATTATAAATTCTCCCAATTCGTTCGAATGTCATTCTCTAGAGTCTGTGCAACCCGCCTCCACGGTACTATTCCTTTCAGATACTTTTCCCGTGAAAGTTCCAGCTATGTTTCCGTCGTAAAAGCCACGGGGCCCGTACATTCCTAAACGCTCAAATGCAACTACAATACGGATCGCTTACGCAATCTCATCTCACACTTCCTTAAGAAAGTTCGATAGCATATCACGCCAAGGTTTCAGACAAGTTTCGCTGTCCTAAAGGCCACGGGGTTCGTCTTTTTTACACTCTACGGGGGTCAATGTAACGCAGTACTCCTTTTTCGGAGATCGTCGTGACGGCATGTCCCGCGAAGGTTCCGGGCGAGTCGCAGTCCTAAAGGCTACAGGGCTCGTGCGTTCGTACACGCTCGAATGCAACTACAACACAGGGCGGCTCGTGAACATCCTGCCGCCCGCCCGCTCGCCCTCTTCTCGCGGCCATTATAGATTCTCCCAATTCGTTCGAATGTCGTGCACGTCTACTCTTACGCTACCGCAACTGGTGTGTTTCGCACTGAAAGGCCACGTGGTTCGTCTTTTTACACTCTCAATGTAACGCAGTACTCCTCTTTCAGGGATCGCCGTGACGGCATGTCCCGCGAAGGTTCCGGGCGAGTGGCCGTCCTGAAGGCCACGGGGCTCGTGCGCTCGTACACGCTCGAGTGCAACTACAACACGGGGCGGCTCGTGAACGTGCTGCCGCCCGCCGCGCGCGACCCGCCCGCCGCCGCGCCGCAGGCGCCGCCGCCGCCGCCCAAGTACACGCCGCACATATTCGAAGAGGTAAACCCGTTCCAGGTCTGTGCACGCTGTCGCTGTCACATGTTGCTACACGAGTTACTGCCAGCGCCGAAAAGTATTGAGATTTGCTTAAGAGGCCGTATGGAGAAATTTTTGTAGTAAAAATTATTGAAATTATTGACAACATTATCGTTTTTAATTACTTACTAATAAACTGTAAAACTGTCAATCACAAAACCGAGAGGTAGCTAAGGTTTTTTTTATTAGGGTTCCGTACCCAAAGGGTAAAAACGGGACGCTATTACTAAGACTCCGCTGTCCGCCTGTGTCTGTCACCAGGCTGTATCTCATGAACCATGATAGCTAGACAGTTGAAATTTTCACAGATGATGTATCGCTGTTGCCGCTTTAACAACAAATACTAAAAACAGAATAAAATAAATATTTGAGGGGGGTTCCCATACAACAAACGTGTTTTTTTTTACCGTTTTCCGAATTGAACCCTTCGTGCGCGAGTCCGACTTGACTGACTTGGCAGTTGGCCTGTTTTTATTACTTACCAATAAACTGTAAAACTGTCAACCAGAAAGGTAGCTAAGGTTTTTTATTGTAGTTTCAAGATCATAGGTTTATTATTGGTTGGCACATCAGTGAAAAACTATTTGGAAGTCTATTTTTTTTTTTTTTTCTATCGACAAAAATTTTAGCCATCTTGTTTCTGTCAATCACATAACTGAGTACTATTATCTTGGGACCGATAAATTAAGTAATACTGTGTGAAATCGATATTCAAAAACGTGTATTGACGTTGTACGGCCCCTTAACAGCTTCGCAATGTTAAGTCGCATTTGCCTCGAGTCAATGTGATTGCTACCTCACGATTTTGATAAACAGCCTCGCGATTTTGATACACAGCCTTATTACATTCAACTTACTCAGTCTTTTCGGCGGTGATTGTGACTATCACACAACTTGTAACCACAAAACAATGTGTAAAACATTTTTAGCAAGGAATATCGTAGGTACACTACATTTAGTACTTAATCCTATATATGAATAATTGTGTCTAATGAATTTTATTTAGGAAAATTTCTTTTTTTTTCTCGCGTTTAACTAAGAAGACTTCCCGAATAAACTGCCGTTTTATGAAAGATAATAGGAACTTCATGCATCAATTGGCTACAAAAGTGAGATATCTGCCCCCTGATTACGTAACTCTGTTGCTAACAAATTATCGATTGAAGCCGCAGTTACAATGCTGCTTTAAGTAAGATAGTTCTCACATTGGTTCTTACTAAAGCAGCAATGTAACTGCGATTTCTGTCAGAGTTAATTGCAACAAAGTTACAAAATCAGGGGGCAGATTATGCGCACTGACGTCTTCTTGTGAATGTCGCTCGTCAACGCTCACGCATGCAGCACATCTCCGCCACGAAACAACACCATCGGTACCGCAGTAGTTACGCCATGAATTGTACGACAAGCGAAACTATGATGTCTGTCTCTTACTCGCGCGGTTTTGCCGATCTGCTCGGACTCCCGATCACATCTCCGCGTTTGGTCCGCCATTTTTGCTATTCCGCGAGTGTTTGTGTAAGTACTGGCAGTCAAAAAAAAAATATAAAGCGGAACTACAGTCAAACTACAGGATATATTTTTTATTTTTTCTGTGAAATGGTGAAAAATTTAACTACGATTTAGCCATAGATTTTGACACTAATGTAAGTAATGACATTTCGATCACAAACATTTATTTACACTATGATACAGTGTAGATATGTTTACGTTGCGGAGGTGTGCCATAGCACTGACATGAAAAACATTTTTTTTATTTAACTGGACTGGCTGTCTGTATGATTTGACAGCTAAGTTTTTGTGCCTATTTGAAACGCCACTAGCGTGCGTCTAAAGAACTAATGTTGACGTACAATATGAAAATGGTTGCCGTGATGGTCTCTCCAAACTTTAGTACATGTCCCTCACGCTATGCTCACGCTACGTCCTACAGCGCCAAAATGGCGGAAATCAAATAGGCACAAAAACAGTTTGACATAAGCCTGTCCAGTGTAAAGTCGCATTACTCATCTCCCAGCAAAAATGTAAACAAAGAAACGTCACTGTCAAATTGACAAACTGACCCTGAGAGTGACATTTTCAGATATTGAAAACCTTTGGTCACTTTTATAACTTTTTAATTTGTTTATTATATTTTTTAAATTTGAGATTTTTGCATTTACAATGCTATTTTTAAACAATACTAAATAATATACTAGAAAAAATACGACTCGCACCAGATCAATACTCAGACGGGAATCGAACCCGCGACCTTTGGATATCCGGTCCAATGCTCTGACCGCTGAGCTACCGAGTCACTAGTGACATCGTCGAATTTTTCCTAGTATATCCTAAACTCTTACGCTGTAAGCCAGCGTTATTTCACCAATGTGAGGAATTACCTCGACATTCAATTGAAATATCTTTCCAGATATTTTAACAATTGATTAAGATGAAATAGCTATATAATTTTTAAATTTGAGATTTTTGCATTTACAATGCTATTTTTAAACAATACTAAATAATATACTAGAAAAAATACGACTCGCACCAGATCAATACTCAGACGGGAATCGAACCCGCGACCTTTGGATATCCGGTCCAATGCTCTGACCGCTGAGCTACCGAGTCACTAGTGACATCGTCGAATTTTTCCTAGTATATCCTAAACTCTTACGCTGTAAGCCAGCGTTATTTCACCAATGTGAGGAATTACCTCGACATTCAATTGAAATATCTTTCCAGATATTTTAACAATTGATTAAGATGAAATAGCTATATAATTTTTAAATTTGAGATTTTTGCATTTACAATGCTATTTTTAAACAATACTAAATAATATACTAGAAAAAATACGACTCGCACCAGATCAATACTCAGACGGGAATCGAACCCGCGACCTTTGGATATCCGGTCCAATGCTCTGACCGCTGAGCTACCGAGTCACTAGTGACATCGTCGAATTTTTCCTAGTATATCCTAAACTCTTACGCTGTAAGCCAGCGTTATTTCACCAATGTGAGGAATTACCTCGACATTCAATTGAAATATCTTTCCAGATATTTTAACAATT
This sequence comes from Agriphila geniculea, assembly GCA_943789525.1. Lineage (NCBI taxonomy): Eukaryota > Metazoa > Arthropoda > Insecta > Lepidoptera > Crambidae > Agriphila > Agriphila geniculea. The sequence goes on from OX038882.1 coordinate 6,262,339, forward strand.
GATTAAGATGAAATAGCTATATAATGTCGAGGTAATTCCTCACATTGGTGAAATAACGCTGGCTTACAGCGTAAGAGTTTAGGATATACTAGGAAAAATTCGACGATGTCACTAGTGACTCGGTAGCTCAGCGGTCAGAGCATTGGACCGGATATCCAAAGGTCGCGGGTTCGATTCCCGTCTGAGTATTGATCTGGTGCGAGTCGTATTTTTTCTAGTATATTATTTAGTATTGTTTAAAAATAGCATTGTAAATGCAAAAATCTCAAATTTAAAAATTATATAGCTATTTCATCTTAATCAATTGTTAAAATATCTGGAAAGATATTTCAATTGAATGTCGAGGTAATTCCTCACATTGGTGAAATAACGCTGGCTTACAGCGTAAGAGTTTAGGATATACTAGGAAAAATTCGACGATGTCACTAGTGACTCGGTAGCTCAGCGGTCAGAGCATTGGACCGGATATCCAAAGGTCGCGGGTTCGATTTATAGATGTGAAGGCGGTTGTTATCTTAGTCAGCCAGCCGGTTACCAGCCGCTTTTTTCGCTGACTACGGTGATCACCCATAAACAGCGGCTGTCTACGATTGAAAACAAGTCATTATGTTTTATTCAATCCGTTTAATGTTTTTAATGTCCTAAGTGATATTTTTTTTATCTACATACTACCTACTTACTTTATACGTTACTTCAGCTTTAATTATTCAGGTAAGCGCTCTTTCCTATTTCTTAGTTGCGTCAATGTTATTTTGAAATACCTACTTAACTTTTAAATTAAATGTTTCGTCTTACTCGGGCTGATCACATATTATTCCAAAAACACGAAACACAAAACGGACGTTGTAGGTACACGTGTGAAACATTGCAAAACGCCAAGCTTTGCGAGCTTACTTCTTATTACGATTGTACAATAATAATAATAAAAGTGGCGAAGCGGAGTTTCATACCTACAGATTAAATAGGTCCTAATTATGTACCGTATAAATAAATAGGTAGGTAAGTACATTAGCTTATTATGTCTTGTTTAGGGACATTGCAAAATACCTAATTCATAATATTTAACATTTTATGTTTTAAACCATGACAAAGTAGATAATTAATTTAGTAAAAATACCTATTTGTATATAACGGCTCATTTACTTTAATAATTTCGACTTAGGAACTGTAAAAATTGTAAGACCTTTTAGTATTGAGTCGGATAAGCAGCCGGTTGCCAGCCGCTGTCTATACGTTATTACCGGCGGCTTTGGATAACTACCCGATAACAACCGCTGTTTTACAACTATAGTTCGATTCCCGTCTGAGTATTGATCTGGTGCGAGTCGTATTTTTCTAGTATATTATTTAGTATTGTTTAAAAATAGCATTGTAAATGCAAAAATCTCAAATTTAAAAATTATATAGCTATTTCATCTTAATCAATTGTTAAAATATCTGGAAAGATATTTCAATTGAATGTCGAGGTAATTCCTCACATTGGTGAAATAACGCTGGCTTACAGCGTAAGAGTTTAGGATATACTAGGAAAAATTCGACGATGTCACTAGTGACTCGGTAGCTCAGCGGTCAGAGCATTGGACCGGATATCCAAAGGTCGCGGGTTCGATTCCCGTCTGAGTATTGATCTGGTGCGAGTCGTATTTTTTCTAGTATATTATTTAGTATTGTTTAAAAATAGCATTGTAAATGCAAAAATCTCAAATTTAAAAATTATATAGCTATTTCATCTTAATCAATTGTTAAAATATCTGGAAAGATATTTCAATTGAATGTCGAGGTAATTCCTCACATTGGTGAAATAACGCTGGCTTACAGCGTAAGAGTTTAGGATATACTAGGAAAAATTCGACGATGTCACTAGTGACTCGGTAGCTCAGCGGTCAGAGCATTGGACCGGATATCCAAAGGTCGCGGGTTCGATTCCCGTCTGAGTATTGATCTGGTGCGAGTCGTATTTTTTCTAGTATATTATTTAGTATTGTTTATTATATTTTGAGTCATAATAAATATAATGTTATCCAGAGTAATTTTAAAGTATGATGGTAATTAGAAATTTTATCTTTATAAACATAACCATTTTGATGTTAAAAATTCTTGATACGAACTGATAAGAAAACTAAACTTAGATATTGACTGTATGTACCTAAACTATCAAAAATACGTAGGTAACAGGACATTGCAATCAATGGGGTTGGCAACGCAAAGCTAATTGTAGATGTCGCTGCGTACGCTGGTTCCTAAGACAGTAGACGTTCAGAACAAAATGTATGGGAAAATATAGGTAGTTATTTATTTTGTGGTATTTTTTTTACCGAAAAAGACCCATTGACCCAAAATGAATATAAAAGACGGAAGAAACAAAATGGAGATGCCGGTATTGAAAGCCAAATTAAGACTTTTTATTCTCACAGTACTTATGCATTTTTCTATATCCAGATTTACTTCACAGAATTTAATCATTTTAAAGCTAAAAAAACTATATTTTTAGGTAAAAGTCCTTTGTTTTCATAGCTCTCCTGCAACAAGCGTATGCAGTGCCATTTTGACAGTTGCCCTCTCCATTATAATTGTTTCAACTAACCTTATTTACAATAAAAGTCAAAGTCGAAATCAAAATAATATTAATTCAAATAAACTAAAAAATTTCGAGATTTTGAATCGTTCTTAATCGAGAACTGGCAGAATGTCTTAGCATCTTCGCCTGTCGTCGTCGTCGTCGTCGTCCCCCGCCCCCCCAAACCAAAAGACAAATGTTACTACTACAGCTACTATTATTACTATTTTTTATTAAATTTTATAAAATGAACCAAAGGTTGATGTACACGGTTTGTAGTTGATGTGTGCACAGCATCATGAATATCTTTTCTACTATAAAACTGTTATTATGAAATATTAAATTATATTACTGTTTTTGCCGCAAAACTCATGATTCAGAATATTTATCTAATCTATTTTTATTAGGTTCGTGATGAAAAAACATGCAGGTGTGTTTATTTCTTGACTTAGCAATATACTATTTCCTCTTGAGTTGTTTTGTTCTGGCAACACCTTTGTTTACATTTTTGCTGGGAGATGAGTAATGCGACTTTAAATATATGCAGGTCAGTGGCCATAGGCGTCAACCTCTAACTTGAAATGTTGCGTGTAACTAATGCCTTGTGAATAATATAGTCTGTTCACGGAAACGAGTTAGTAGGTATAGCGCTTCCTCTATCACACACTTTCATACAAATGACAAAGACAAAAAACTTTTTCAGGGTCAGTGGGGCATTAAACTTAACCTTAGAGAAGTAAATGCGCGCTCACACTGCTCTTCTTAAAAGTTCGCTTAGCTTATACCCGCGGCTTCATCTGTTCTATTTGAGAGCCATTTATTGCAGAGAATAACAATGGAACTAGAACACCTGGGCTAGTTTATTGTACAAAACAAATTGGAAAAAAGTATTTTCTTAAGATAATGCTAATAACGACGTAAGAACAATAAACGGGTCATTAGCACAACTGCGCCACCTTGGGCTTCAAAATTCAATACGCAAGTCAGAGCATAGTCACAAGTAAGAGCACGTCTGCACAGTACGGGGAGTATGAGTAGACTAAAAAGTACTCGTACTGTGAATACCGCCTTAGCGTTTAGCACTGACCAATCACAGTTAAAAAAAAAATGAGTGAGTGAGATAGCGCTCTACTAACTCGTTTCCGTGAACAGACTATAGCCTTTTGAGACTATAACGGCAGATTCCAAGATACGAGGTTCGTACTTACAGATTTTTTTATTAAATCGTTTGTTTTTATAAACTACTAATATTTGACTCCTATGTCATTATTATGAATACTTCAAAAGTGTGAAAAAAAAATAGTTACTCACTTAGGCGATAAATAGAATGCTTTACAAGCCACTCAGATACCAAAACGTACTTTATTAGCAACGCCAAACACGTTTCAGATAAGATACTGTCGCGCAAAGAACTCGGATGGTTTCGAAGAGATTGAGCCTATGCAGGTTTGTCTACCACCAGCTCATTACTTGTACATAAGTATGATGTAGTTAGATATCGAAATACAACGCTTTTGCACACAGTACTTCCAAGAGCCCGCAACGCAACAATTTAAGAACATTTTTATGGTTATAATTAATCGAGATAGGTTTATTAAATTTCTTGTGTGTAATATAAGTATTCATACTTTTTTTTCTCTTCGGAATTGATCCGGGTTATTTGAGCTTATTTTTCGTATAACATCATATTATGCTTAACACAAATACGTTTTGCAAATGTTTTTTCGTAGCTTGCACTACCCGCAGCGTTTTGCCTCGTTTGGAATTATAGCCCCAGCACAATGTCCTGCCATTTTTAAATTAACAATGGATTTGGAACCGATAAATCAGCTTGTAAATAATTATTAAAATGTAAATACGTATGTACTTACATAGCACCGATGAAAACGTCACATTTAATTAAACATCATATACTGCTGACTAACTTTTTGTCATATTTCAACTGCTGATAATTTCAAATGCCTGCTGAATATATAGTTTTAGTTTTCGCCGATTCGAGTTATAGCATATTAATTTGAAAAAGTAGGCGCGACTATTATAGGTAAAATGTGTATTCATCTGTATTAGCCTTATAGCTGTGTATACGATGACGACACTTGGCATACCTAATATTAATTTAGCAACTCACTTACCGCCAGTTCCAATAATCAATCCACAGAGGGATAGACGATCTAATCCAAACTAATTGCTAAGCAACTGTCGTTAATTTTTTATTAATATCTACCGTTACATAACAACTAATCTGGATTAGGCACAGAGAACCCCTATCTGCGGATTGATTATTGGGCCTCGCCGTTAGTACAAAGAAAAAATATCTATGGCAGACATGAGCATTCCAGGTGCTAGCCGTGAAAACAGCTACATTTGCAAATCAACCTCTAGCGTACATGAATATAAAACGAAACGAATCTAAAATATAGCCATACCTTTGAAATGAATGTCAAGAGAATTTGATTGGCTACTTCATGTAACGTGGTATGGTACATCAATGCATTCCAATTGGCATTATGGTTTTGGTAAAGACGAGGTAACCCTATGCGTTGTGTCTTTATGGGCTATTTTGTCTGTATCCTACAAATATACGGCTATAATAACAGTATGGTGTGTAGGTGGGTCGGTCGCGTCCATCCTGAATCTGACGGGGCAGCACCCTATCGCAACCTGGCCGCCCCGTCTGTTACTGGCGGTGTGCCTATTGGGAGGGTGCGAAGGTATAATAATCGATCGCAGCGCTCATGGTGGCAAAAAGTAGAAATAATGAAGGCTCTGTAATCTGTTTGAAAACGATATTTAATTTATTATTAGCGATATAGGAATAATTATATATGTTTATTATTACTTTGTAAAATTAATTGAAATAACTTTATCCTCTTGTTTTACAAAATCTACAACTAAAAAAGAAGTAAACAAACCCTGATATAACCAAAATAAAACACTCATTTTGAATAGATCTTACTTGCCATATTTAATTTAAATGACGAAAAATGATTTCACAACACTTTGTCCACCCAAATCACAGTAATTTTGAAATTTACATTAATAACACAATATGTTTAGTATTTTTTATTATTTTGTCACAATGCCGCCATTACATATCAAAACGTCAAAACGGTCAGGTCAGAGCCAACAAAGTTGCAACACGCTAGGTGGCGCTAAAAGCGTGCACGGAGCCAATAATATGATTATTGGCTTTGTTGTCTATGAATACTCCACAAATATACGGCTTGGCTATAATAACAGTACGTTGTGTAGGTGGGTCGGTCGCTGGGCGCGTTCATCCTGGACCTGACAGGGCAGCACCCCAACTCGCGCATCCCGTGCTCGGAGCACCATAACCTGGCCGCCCCGTCAGATACTGGCGGTGTGCCTATAATATGACTATTGGCTATGTTATCTATGCCCACTAACACGGCGTGGCTATAATAACAGTACGATGTGTAGGTGGGTCGGTCGCTGGGCGCGTCCATCCTGGACCTGACGGGGCAGCACCCCAACTCGCGCATCCCGTGCTCGGAGCACCATAACCTGGCCGCCCCGTCAGATACTGGCGGTGTGCCTATAATATGACTATTGGCTATGTTATCTATGCCCACTAACACGGCGTGGCTATAATAACAGTACGATGTGTAGGTGGGTCGGTCGCTGGGCGCGTCCATCCTGGACCTGACGGGGCAGCACCCCAACTCGCGCATCCCGTGCTCGGAGCACCATAACCTGGCCGCCCCGTCAGATACTGGCGGTGTGCCTATAATATAACTATTGGCTATGTTATCTATGCCCACAAACACGGCGTGGCTATAATAACAGTACGATGTGTAGGTGGGTCGGTCCCTGGGCGCGTCCATCCTGGACCTGACGGGGCAGCACCCCAACTCGCGCATCCCGTGCTCGGAGCACCATAACCTGGCCGCCCCGTCAGATACTGGCGGTGTGCCTATAATATAACTATTGGCTATGTTATCTATGCCCACAAACACGGCGTGGCTATAATAACAGTACGATGTGTAGGTGGGTCGGTCGCTGGGCGCGTCCATCCTGGACCTGACGGGGCAGCACCCCAACTCGCGCATCCCGTGCTCGGAGCACCATAACCTGGCCGCCCCGTCAGATACTGGCGGTGTGCCTATAATATAACTATTGGCTATGTTATCTATGCCCACAAACACGGCGTGGCTATAATAACAGTACGATGTGTAGGTGGGTCGGTCGCTGGGCGCGTCCATCCTGGACCTGACGGGGCAGCACCCCAACTCGCGCATCCCGTGCTCGGAGCACCATAACCTGGCCGCCCCGTCAGATACTGGCGGTGTGCCTATAATATAACTATTGGCTATGTTATCTATGCCCACAAACACGGCGTGGCTATAATAACAGTACGATGTGTAGGTGGGTCGGTCGCTGGGCGCGTCCATCCTGGACCTGACGGGGCAGCACCCCAACTCGCGCATCCCGTGCTCGGAGCACCATAACCTGGCCGCCCCGTCAGATACTGGCGGTGTGCCTATAATATAACTATTGGCTATGTTATCTATGCCCACAAACACGGCGTGGCTATAATAACAGTACGATGTGTAGGTGGGTCGGTCGCTGGGCGCGTCCATCCTGGACCTGACGGGGCAGCACCCCAACTCGCGCATCCCGTGCTCGGAGCACCATAACCTGGCCGCCCCGTCAGATACTGGCGGTGTGCCTATAATATAACTATTGGCTATGTTATCTATGCCCACAAACACGGCGTGGCTATAATAACAGTACGATGTGTAGGTGGGTCGGTCGCTGGGCGCGTCCATCCTGGACCTGACGGGGCAGCACCCCAACTCGCGCATCCCGTGCTCGGAGCACCATAACCTGGCCGCCCCGTCAGATACTGGCGGTGTGCCTATAATATAACTATTGGCTATGTTATCTATGCCCACAAACACGGCGTGGCTATAATAACAGTACGATGTGTAGGTGGGTCGGTCGCTGGGCGCGTCCATCCTGGACCTGACGGGGCAGCACCCCAACTCGCGCATCCCGTGCTCGGAGCACCATAACCTGGCCGCCCCGTCAGATACTGGCGGTGTGCCTATAATATAACTATTGGCTATGTTATCTATGCCCACAAACACGGCGTGGCTATAATAACAGTACGATGTGTAGGTGGGTCGGTCGCTGGGCGCGTCCATCCTGGACCTGACGGGGCAGCACCCCAACTCGCGCATCCCGTGCTCGGAGCACCGCAACTTGGCCGCCGTGCGCGACTGGCTGCGCGCGCACACGCGCACCATGCGCCCACAGGTAACGAGACGTTCTCACGGGGCCATTTTAGTTGATCGACTACTAAATTGCTTTCGATTTGCACCGACTTTCAATCAATTCGAGTAGTATAAAATTCATTCAACAGCTTCATTCATTCATGCAACTAAGGGCTTTGATCTAAGCCGCGGAAAGACAGAATGACTCGGCGAAACTATAAGGGTTCCTCTTTGACTTGACTACTCTAAAAAAACCGTCAAACAAAAGTTCATTGGTGTTGGTATAGTGATTGATCAACTAAAATCGCCCCGTGAGAACGCAGCATACATAACACGAACACTTGTGCGATACCTCACCGGGACGCCTTGCAATGTTGTCGTTGGTAAAATTCATTCCAAGTGAAGGGAAGAGGTCCATACGACAATACGTGAAAACACAGCTACTAGTTTAAAGAAGCAATATTTACTATAGGAGTAACATCAAAATCGTGAAAAAATTATATATTCTATACCAGGGATTCTTAAACTATTATTGACAAGAGACCCCTTTTTCAAAATGAACTGATGAGGTATTAACCTCAGACCCCCATATAGCCAAATTACTTTAAAAATCCGAGCAAAAACCAAGTGTAATTATTATTATTATAATTATTCGTTTATGTCGACCTCTAGGAAACCGATTTCCATTATTTCCAAAGTGGAAATCGGTTTCCCTGAGGTCGCTCTATACGCACAATTTCGTCGATGTAAATTGTGAAATCGTATTCACTTTCATTTTGCTTTCGAATCAAAAGTTGCTTTGCTTCTATAGACTATAAGTCATAAGTAAGTTTATAGTAGAAACTGTTTTCATGTATTGTTGTATTACTTCGATCTCCCTTCAACATTTCAATACAAATTGCTTAGCTACGTAGCAGGCCGCCATTGGCGCCCCGGTGAGGTACGGCATTTAGCTTTGAAAACCTGACCGCAGTTCTTAATTTTTTAAAGATAGTTAATGGATAAAATACTTAAGTACCGACTTCCATAACTTAATAAATCAATCCACAGATGGGGATAGACCCGTGCACTGTTTATCAAAACTTTCAAGTTTACAAGTATACATGAAAAAAAATACAAGTTCATGTAAATTATGTTCTTTTTCCAAATAGTTTATGCAAGACACTTGTAAAAATTGTAAGACGGAATGGAGAGTCGCCGAACACCCTAAGGCAGTGGTTCCTAACCTTTTCAATATTGTTACTCATATCACCTAGTAGATAAGCAGACTTTACCCCCATGTTGCCGCCGTATCAGTGTCATTAAAGATTAAAAAAATGTTACTTGAAATGAACCATAGTGGCATCTCTCTATTCTATTTCATTCTTACTGGTAACACCTCTGTTACCCCCATAGAATAGCTGTTTACCCCTACGGGGGTAATTACCCCTACGGGGGTAATTACCCCCAGGTTAGGAACCAATGCCCTAAGGAATACTCGGATTTTCCGTAGAGTTTTTTACACATGTAAGTTTTTTTAAATTAACGAAATCACGAATATAAGTGTAGGGTGTAATTTAACGTGTTCTTATAAACGAAATTTTGGAATACATAGTAATTTTCATAAGGAAAATGCTTGTATACAAGGTTATTTGTAAAACACCAACAACCGCAAGAGTAGATTACTAATACTAACATCATAAACAACAATGTTTGTTCTACGACTTTTACGAAAACAGACAAAAAAAATCGACTCTCCATACAAATGTCCGAACAGCTGATCGAGTTTTGTATGAAAAGTGTTTTATTTTTTGGCTATTTTTGAAAAAGTCGTGGCACAAATGTTGTTGTAAGTATATTATGTTACTAATCTACTCCTGCGAGGTTGTTGGTGTTTTTTAAAATACCCTGTATAATAAGTACAAGACTTGTACGTTTTGATAAACAGGGCACTGATCTAGATTAATTGCTAGGCAACACCTAGGCAAAGAACTGTCAAAAAATATTTATTAATATCAAACGTTATTGCATAGCAACTAATCTGGATCAGGCCTATCCCAATCTGTGAATTGATTATTAATTAGGTAAAAGCCAATGATATTAAAAGTAAAGATGAGTTATACGCCAACATCATTGCTATTTAAAACAGCGCAAAGGTACTATAGATACACACATTGACCGCCGCTAGAATATACATATTTTTATTAAATACAGTACTTACGTGTGAAATTAAGCATTTTTCCGATCTCTGACTGTTACTGTATAATTTGTACATCCTCTAAAGACGCAAGGAGACATTTTTTTAATGGAATTTCACAATTTTATCGCGTCTGACTGACGAGAGCCGCGTGTGTTTCCGTGTCGCGAGCCTGTGCCTGACTAATTGAAAGTCGGGCAATTACCTGACTTTCGTCTTGCCATTTTGGAGTGCGCGTAACGTATCTATACTTTTAATATCATTGGTAAAAGCCAAAAGTTAATATGAAGCCTACCGAAAAATTATTCTTTTTTGTAATTTACTTATATATTTTGTCTTTTTAATATAAAACTTGACAGATTCGCTTGTATAAGGCTAAGCGTATGCTGAGACGCTCACGACGCAGCACAGTACAGATTTTTGCAGAGCAGGGCAGTTGAGACAGACATAGGCCACAAACGGAGGCCAGAGCAGGACAGGCATGTGTGCGTCGCACGTGTTGCGCTGTCTGCGTCTCACCATACGCTCACCCTTAATCTGTTGTACAAACAAGATTAGTAAGGTATTAAGAGTTTAGCTGTGATGCGATAGGTGCTGGCCTATGTTCAGCAGTGGACGATGATAAGCTGATGATGATGATGATGACTGTGATGTGATATTAAGAGTTGTGAAGTAATGCAATATCGTATCAGTGCTTGATTTATTAAGTCTTCTTTTAAATTTAAAATTCACATAATGGCGGGATGTCACATTATTGGTGGCGCTACTGATGCTGGAGACCTTTGTACGGGCATTTGCCCCCGATTTTCCCATTTATTTTAAATTATATCTAAAAATGGTTGATACTAATAAATAATTACTATGGAAGTCAGACAGTAAACGAATTAAAGATTGAAGAAAACCAAAATGTGTTGGAAGATAAATTGATATTTACGAAAAATCACTTCCAACATTCAAAAATTAATAGCAAACACATAGAAAACAACAAAATGACCTACATCTACACTAGCGCCAAGTTAGCGGTAGTGCGCCGACTGGTGGACGATTTGTGAATCAGCTTGACTTGTCCTCTACAAAGAAGGCCTAAGCCCCAACAGTGGGAACATCAAAAATAGCTGATGATGATGACGTCATCCCGGGCTCAAATGAGACAAAAACAACACTTACATTTTAACATAAAATTACATTGTTACTTTATAACGACTCGTTTTTAATTTTCAGTACTACTATAAACAACAGCCTTTAGTAGCCAACTGGGGTAAGGACTAGAGAGTGAATCGTGTGGTCTAGCAATCAAATAACACCATACATACTACTTACTAAACGTAGTGGGGAGTGAGTTACATTAGCTATGTCACAGTCATCTGTTGTTCGATTTTTAGCCAGGAATCCATTCCGTGTTCATACATATCGCTTGTTTGTTTATAGCTAACAATGTCTCGGTTGCGACCGAAGACGTCATCGCCGACGAGAGTGCCGCTCTACGCTCGTTCTAAAGGCAAAGTCACCGACGAACGGAAAGAGAACACCTATGTTGGCGCTAAAACGGACTCGGAGAGGAAACGCAGCCCGCCCGTGCTCGCCCCGCGCTCCGGGCACGATATCATCAACATGAACATGAAATTTGCCAAGAAGAACGAACCGGTGAAAACGCCCTCCCGCACGCGGTACCTCAGCGAAAACGAACCGAAACCGAAGACGCTTTCGACTAAGAGGAGGAACATCCTAGCGATTCGGAAGCCGAATTCCAGTAAGACGCAAGTAGGGGTGCTAAAATCGAAGGTGAGTAGACGGTCCGCGGACGACACGGAGAGTCCGCGCGCGTCTCTCGTCTCTGCTAAATTGAGCAAGCGTAGTTTCTCGCGGACTATTCGTGGGGCGGTCACCCGGTCCGGGGGCAACCGGTGCCGCGCGATAGCGTCTTCTTCATCGGACGACATGCTGGGTGGGAACTGGGAGGATGTCCACGGCGGAACCGTGCTCAGTTCACAGAGCGGTGTGTCGCATCCCGAATCCATCGCCATGGCGGGCAAGCGAAGGCCATTCCCCAATCCTTCCCCCTCGCACCTGAAGAAGATCCGCTTAAAGTCTGGCTTGTAGCGCAAGCCGCGCGCCCGGCCCGCTCCTGAGGCGCAGTAATCTGGACTCTGCCGACCGACAATCTCACACGCGTCTCACCAGACGCACGCACTACCTTTTCGTTGTTTGTGGAGATCTTTTTCTTATATTTCGTCCGCAGCTGTAGTAAAACTAGATTACAGTTCTCTTCATCTTGTTGCAGAGTGCAGGGGGTCTCTGACCGTTTTTAAGTAAATATGCTATTACAAAATAGGATACCGAATAATAAATTTGTTAAAATTGTAACGTGATCTTCAAAGAAATTTATTGTGTTCTGTAAGCATAATTTTTGTGGTTTTTTTTTTACTAACGTCTTAGATTCATAGTTTTATCGTTGCCGGTTTTATAACTAACTTTTAATAGAAAATAATAAAAATATTACTATACACTTCTATGCTTTAAAAGACATTCTATAATTATGAAAAAATATAAATGAAATTATGTTAAATGTAAAAAAATATAAGTTGTTAACCCGACAACTAGAATTTTAAGAGTGCTCAAGGAGCAGTATTTTCAAAACTAATGATCTCATTTATGAAATTTAGAGAAAAGCCGGTTTTGCCCATGTGCTCAGTTTCATTCACAAATTTCTGTGTCCATTGTGTGCCTCACAGTCACATGGTCAATAAAATGAAAGTGGGAACAGAAATTTTGACAAAGGAAACATGTCGTGTGATATCATAAATATAGCTGTTATATTAAATGTTTTAAAGGTTCTTTTAGATTTAATATTTACTGTTTAACTTCACATAATAGTTTTAAGGGCTGACTAATAAGTTAAGCCTTCACTAAAACACCCGTTAGCGTGCAATATATTTTTTTTATAGTAGTAGCATGTATTTGTAATTTGGTTTTATATTAAATTTAAATGTATCACAAAACTAGATACGTCTATGTACTTTTAAAAAAAATTGATGTTGTGTGTAATATAAGATGTGTTTATCGTAGAAAAAGGCATAGTAATATGTATATTCTAAAATAGTAACAAACTATTTATTTATCTGAAAAATTAATATAATATAAAACAAAAACGGAAAATCGATGTTTTTATTTCTTCCCTTATTGTAATTAATTAATACCTATAGGTACATAACACTCATAGTAGAGCTTCGGTATGTAACAATATTGAGGCACCTCGTACTTCAGGACTAGGCATTTTCAATCCAGCTGGATTTTTGCAAGATTTGCCTGAATCCAGCTGGATCCAGCAAAATATTAAATCAAAATAAATACATGGTATGAATGTTTTTTTTTAGTTTATTTAATCATTAAGGCTTTTCTCTACAAACTACTTAAATAAAAACCTTTACTCATTTGATGGTAACTTTATTAATTTTGGTTTGGTTTCTTAGTTCTTTGTTATTTGAGATCAAAATAATGTATCAGTATTGTTTTATGAAGTAAGAAAAATCGAATTCAACATCAAAGACAATGCCTTTAACTAGGTAATAATCAGTCAGAAAGTATAGCCGGCTGCTGAAAAGGCCCTTTTGGCCTTTACATTCTGGTCTAAGGTCATCAAATAGTCTTAAACAATAAGTTAAAGAGAGGTAAAGATTGATTGCGACTGATTAAACGTCCTTATTACCTAAGATCTATTAAGAGATAACCTAGTTAAAGGCATTGTCTTTACGTGCCGGACTACAGCTGCGCCACAAAAAAAAAGTTGGAAATCTGACTTTTTGACTATGCCATGATGAAGTCTATAGTTTGTCGGAGTTTGTCGCCAAAAACCAGAGTTTGTCGGTCTTCCGTTTAGGAGATACATGTGGCTCAGCTGTAGAGACGTCTCTACAGCTGCGCCACACAGATCTCGAAAACGGAAGGTCGTAGCGAAAATCTGATTACTTGTATGTATAGCCGTTAGTTTGTCGGAGTTTGTCGCACAAAAACCAGAGTTTGTCGGTCTTGCGTTTAGGAGATACGTGTGGCGCAGCTGTAGGAGACGTCTCTACAGCTGAGCCACACAGATCTCGAAAACGGAAGGTCGTAACAGAAATCTGATTACTCGTGTGTGTAGCCGGTAGTTTGTCGGAGTTTGTCACCAAGAACCAGAGTTTGTCGGTCTTGCGTTTAGGAGATATGTGAGGATACGCTGTGGAGACCTTTCTACCTGGATCTTGAGAACGGAAGGTCGTAGCAAAAATCTGATAACTCGAGTGTGTAGCCATTAGTTTGTCGGAGTTTGTCACCAAAAATAAGAGTTTGTCAATCTTACGTTTAGAAGATATGTGGGGATATGCTATAGAGATATTTCTACCTGGATCTCGAGAACGGAAGGTCGTAGCGAAAATCTCACATATCTCCTAAACGCAAGACCGACAAACTCTGATATTTGGCGACAAACTCGGTCGAACTACCGACTATAGATATGACTAATCGGATTATCGCTACGACCTTCCGTTCTCAAGATCCAGGTAGAAAGGTCTCCACAGCGTATCCTCACATATCTCCTAAACGCAAGACCGACAAACTCTGGTTCTTGGTGACAAACTCCGACAAACTACCGGCTACACACACGAGTAATCAGATTTCTGTTACGACCTTCCGTTTTCGAGATCTGTGTGGCTCAGCTGTAGAGACGTCTCTACAGCTGCGCCACACGTATCTCCTAAACGGAAGACCGACAAACTCTGGTTTTTGGCGACAAACTCCAACAAACTATAGACTTCATCATGGCATAGTCAAAATGTCAGATTTCCAAATTTTTTTTTGTGGCGCAGCTGTAGTCCGGCACGTTATCTTGTTGAAAAACTGGGTAACCCATAAAATATGAATACGGGGCATCTGGCAACCCTACTATTTGTACTATTAGTTATTCTGTGACCCTACCTGCAGTGGACTGATAATTGGCTGATAAGAATAATAACATTGGGCCTGTAATGCTTTAACTGAAGACAATTAAAACACAAAATACCGTAAACTTGTTTATTCAAGTCAACAGTGCTCTTAAAACTAACAGATTACAGCCTGCGTCCTCGTCGACCACCCTTCCTACGGGTCGAGTCGGAAGGTACAGGGGTAACATCTTCAATGCGGCCAATCTTCATGCTTGAACGAGCCAGAGCACGGAGGGCTGACTGAGCCCCGGGTCCAGGGGTCTTCGTCTTATTGCCACCAGTAGCACGGAGCTTTATGTGCAGAGCAGTGATTCCAAGGGTCTTGCACTTTTCAGCAACATCCTAAAACAATTTTTTATTTAATTACAGAATAGAATAAGAAAAATGTATTTGCCATATTTATACATCCATTAAGACATGAAGAATGGCATTTTGTCACCTATTATTAGTGATCTAATCACAATTTTAGGTCAGCTAGGTGATTGTGTAAAGTCAATCATATTCATTTGGAAGTCCATATTGTATCATAATATAATATGTCATCCCATATAAGTTGCAGCCGATGGAATATGATATGAACTGTCAATGAATATGATTACCTTACACAAACATACCCCAGATTATGACAGAAAATAAGTCACTGCTCTTAAAACTTGAAATCCTCATCTTAACTATAATACTCGATCAATCATCATGAAATTTTGCATACAGATTGTCAGGAGTACAGAAAAGGACATAAGGTACCACTAATTCCAGAAAAAAGTACTGTTCTGAAGAAATAGAAAACTGTCCAGTCGGACAAGTCCGGCAGCCACTATTCATAAATTAGACAACAAATGAAAAAGATGTAATGATGTTTACAATACAATCATTATTTAATTTTAAGTAGGTAGGTAATAAACTGGAAAAATCATTGACCAAAATCAAAACTATCTCCAAATTAAATTGCATTTCTTAATATTTAAAAAAAAATGTCCAACCATTACTTAGAATTTTGTCAGTCTAGATAATCTCCAAGAGTGAGGTCTGAGTAACTTAGTCTACAAGTTGTGATCACTCTCTGTAATCGCCACCAAAACAACCAAGTACTAGTTTGAGGTTCAACAAACAAACAATAAAAAAAATACCTGAGCAGCCAACATAGCGGCATAGGGGGAAGCTTCATCACGATCAGCCTTCACCTTCATACCACCAGTTACTCTGGCGATGGTTTCCCGACCAGACAAATCGGTAACATGCACGAAGGTGTCATTGAATGAAGCAAATATATGAGCGACGCCAAAAACTGTTTCACCGGCCAAATGCTGAGGACCGAGCGTCACTTGAACTTCTTCTTTCGCAACTTTGTTTTTTCTTGGAGCCATGATTCAGCCTGAAAACGACAACCACTTTTGTAGCACTATTATAACCTTAAAAAATCAAAACAATCCTTATAAATTCGGATTGTTTGTAACACAGTTTGATTGAATGGGCATATCCATCACACTTTGAACAATTTATTTCCTAATTTCACCGTCTATTTTTTACATTTTATGTAAAACATAAAAGTACCTTTTGTTTTTGATAGATGTCAAAAACTGGAAAGAAATACCGGATATTGGTGTTGCTAGACTAGATAATTTACCCCAAACCAAAGAGTAAAATAATATAAGGGAAAAGAGCGCCCACTTGCGGTAATTTTTTTAAACATCGATTTGAAATTCCACAAGCGCCTCTGAAAATCCTACTGACACTATAAGTAATCGCTAAAAATGTATTTTTTAACTTAAAACAGCAATATCTCGAGAAGTAAAGTCTGTTCATCCTTACTTGTCTTATTTAGTAAACAGTTTTTGACAGTTGTCATACGTCTTTTAAACTTAAATCGTTATTTAAAAATATGTTAGTAAGTTTACAAAATTATTGTAAATTTATTAACAATTTATTTCGTAATCTATGTGTGGAAAACCATTTGTTTTATTTTATAAATGATTATTTCAATAAAGAGTTGGGTGAAGATTGTTTACCATATAAGACAAGTAAGGATGGACAGACTTTACAAAACCTAGATTGATGGTGTCTTTGAAGAAATGAAAGGTTTTGGTGAGGTTTTAATCTTAGGTGTCAGCTGTCAAAGGAGTCGTTCTTTCCTGGGCCCACTTTTTTTTAATTTTCCTACACCCATAATTTTTTTTTTCTGGTAGATTTCTCTCGTGGGACAAGGTTTCCGAAAAGAAAAAAAATAAAAACCCCTGCAAACATAAATAAAAAATAAAAAAAAACTCAAACAATGGTGTCCTCCATCGCGTATTTCTTAATGTTTTCGCCTTAAAATGAAAGTGTCTTATTATTAATTTTACTCGCCCGAGTATATCAATAAATTCTAATGCTTGTTACAAGTTTTTACAGCTGATTTAATCCTGAAAATCCATTTTGTGCAGCTACCGGCTGTTAAGGGATATTCCTTTGCATTTTTATTTTCATTAAAATGGCGACATTGCCTGTTTATATGTCATTTGTCATTTTATTTGACATCTGACAGCATCAGTGCGACATATGACAGTAGAAAATCGATGTTGCCAAGGTAGAAAAAGTTTTGGGTTGCTGTTTTATTAACTTTAATTAGCCAACTATTTTTTGAAAAAACTAATGTTTGCAGGGATAAAAAAAATATATTTATACATGTAAAGGTTCCTTATTTTGTGCTCTATCCATGAAATATAATAACATGACTGTAGGCCATGGGTTACCCAATGGGGCCCAGCCTCCATATAAAAATGGAACATCTCCTTTAAGTTTGTCATCTAAAATGGAGATCTCACCAAGATCTTTCATTTCTTCAAAGACACCATCAATCTAGGATGAGTACTCAGTACCGGTGTTAGAGGGGGGGGGGGGGGGGCAAGCTCGGGCGACCGCCTTGGGCGCCGGATATAAAGGGCGCCGCAGGCACCCCTTTATATCCGCAGCCACAGGTGTCCGTTTATACACACTCGCTCATTGACAAAGTCCTACAGTAACCATAAATTCCTTTTAAAAATCTTTAGCGACAAAAGCGTTATTTTATTATTTTATTTATTGCAACAGATTCACCAACATCGTTATGGTGATGGCAACACATAATCAGAACAACTTGGCAATATCTCGCCAAAATTTCGTCGCGCCGTTTAAGATTTGGCCATTGTAAAATCCACGAGCGGCCCTAGGGCGATGCGACTGCACTGGGCGCTCTCGTGTGTGGAGTGCTGAAAATGCCCTAAGGCATCCAGTACACGGTAGGTTTTGCTGTCAGTTTAACCACAGTCACGGTCTGTGACTGACGATTAACCTACCGTGTAATGTAGTGACTGATTGTTGCATGATGTGATTTGTTCTTTCCATCAGTCAAACGTAATTCATGACTGATGGAATTTGACTGACGCTTGCATGACCGACTTGCATGAACGATTATCTAAAAAGAAACTATTTAGCGACCGGTTTCATTCCACATACATTGCTACTTTTCTTTGGTGTGTTTTTTTTTAATCCAAAAAAAGTAGCAATGGATCACTATCATCTGTGAACTGCAACCGGTCGCTAGGTGGTTTCTAATTAGATAATCAGCCCGCGGGGTGCATGTAATGGCTGCCTTAGACTGGTCGACTATGGCATCCATTACACGCTAAGTTTTGCTGGCAGTTTAACCACAATATCCACTATGAATCAATTTGCAAATAATTAAAATAGACACCGAACCAAACTCGACTAAATGGCGCCAAAAACTCCAATCGATCTTTTTGATTCTCGATATTTTTAATTCTTGATAAATGTAAAAATTTTGCGACTGTAAAATAGGGTCTAACGTGAAAGCGACGCTTTTTTCTAGTGTTAACATCAAATGCTAAATTGGCAACACCGAAGTTTTGTCTACACAAGCCACGCAATCGCTGTGGACGGCGTGTGTAGAGAAACATGTTTCAGAAACAAAGTTTTGTGTACGTGTTTTTGTGGAATGTTTTCCAAAAATTCCCGTATTTTTTTACTTTCTTCATTCTAAGGAGTGGATGAGGAGATGACGAGTGACAGGAAGGAATGGAAGAGGACACCTGCAATAAATGTTGTTCAGTTTTAGCAACACTATACTATGAAGTAGTTGTGTGACCCATGGATCAGGCCTTTTTTTTATATAGTAGGGGGAATGCGTTTATGCATCCCGAAGGTATGTGGGACTCGCCAAGGCCCTACCTACTAAACCCCCTACTACTTCCCGCACCACCTAACACGCAAGACCTACGGGACCGTGAAATCACGCACCGTGTGCCATGGATCAGGAGGCCTAAAAAACTTTTGGGGTAAGTGAAGTATAGCCCAATTTGCTATGAATAGCTTAATCTGGCTACTGGAGTTATACTGGAGATATTTCGGGAGAATATGGTTTTAAAAAAAACCACGTGTGAACATCTCGTACGTTTCCCCCCCCAATGTTGCATTTTGTCGGCGTTTTCCGCTCGGGATAGAAATAATCGTGCGGCAAAAAAATCGCTCATGCGAACACACAGTCGAGAAGTCAATGTTCTATTCGAAGCGTCAGAAAAAACGCGCGTTAAATCGCTCTAATGTTCACACACGCGTTCCGAAGATGACGGGTTGGTGAGGTAACGATGATATGACGGTGTGGCTGAAGCGGCGTCCTCACTAGGGCCACGCGGCTCCGTGAGGCCTAGCCTCGCGAGTGTGTACGTGAGCGAGGCCTGAGCCGCGCGGCTTATGAAAGCCGCGCGGCCGGCCTCACTCAACCCGACAAGTGTCCGTCTCTTCAAAGGAAGCCGTGCGTCTCTGCGTGGTGTGGACGGGCCGCGCGGTTGGCCGTGAATCAAAAACGCTGCCGCCGCGGGTGCTTTCTAATGTGTGGAGCGCTGCTTATAACTATAAAAGCCATTGAAGCTAAAAGCAGGTTCCCCCTCTTCGTACATTTCGATTGTGACTGGTGCGAAGTGTACGCAAGGCGGGCCGCGCGGCTGTTATATGGGAACGCGCAGGAAAAAAACACAAAAGTCTAGCGAGCGAACGGATTTGGTTGAAATTTGGCACACAGATAGTAAATAGCCTAGATTAAGACATAGGATACTTTTTAACCCGATATTCCAACAGGATCGGCACCCTGATTATCTAAAAAGAAACTATTTAGCGACCGGTTTCATTCCACATACATTGCTACTTTTCTTTGGTATGTATTTTTTTAATCCAAAAAGAAGTAGTAATGGATCACTATCATCTATGAACTGCAACCGGTTGCTAGGTGGTTTCTAATTAGATAATCAGCCCGCGGGCCTCGCGGCTGTCGCGGACGCACGGCTCGAAGTGGGGACGCCACTTAAGACGCGCCGGTATGGTGTGATGTGTGTAGCTACCTACTGTCATACAACTTTAAGGCACCCATTACACGGTAGGTTTTGCTGTCAGTTTAACCATAGTCACGCGCTGTGACTGACGATTAACCTACCGTGTATAGCTTGACCATAAAGAGTTGACATAAATTGAGGGCGCCACTTTCTATGTAAATACGTCAAAATCACGAATAATTTGGCAACACTGACTACATTTAGTACTGAAAATTTTTAGTTCCACTTTATTTAATTATACTCTTTATGGTCAAGCTGTAATGTAGTGACTGATGGTTGCATGATGTGATTTGTTCTTTCCATCTGACTGATCAGTCAAAGTAATTCATGACTGATGGAATTTGACTGACGCTTGCAACTAATATAATATAATACTGCGAGTGCATGAACGTTTTTTTTCACGGTGCGTGTGATCCGTGCGATCCGCGTCATTGCGTCGTCGTCGTCGTCGTCCGTAGCCCGATCGCGCCGTGTATGGAGCGCTTAATGAAAACTTTTTCTTGGAATGAATCCATACGAATGTGACAACTTCCGGAAGTAGCGTACGTCATTGCCAACAGATATAAATTTCCATCGCATTTACATAGCTGGCGAAAAATCGTCGTTTTAAGGACGTAACATATTGCAAATAAGTGCGAAATATTGTGATAAACTTCTCCTAGTATTAGTTAATCTAGTTCAATTTTAATAAGTGAGTATTATATTCGTGATTTTGTGTAATTATCGTCCAAAGTTACAAGTGCCCAAGTGACGTTCTGTCATTCCTATTACTCAATTCAATATCGCATTCTTTTGTAAATTTTTAAGTAATTTAACAATTCTAGAGTAATATGTGCTACTTTTCAAGCTTGCTCATTCGTGTGTTGTTGCCAGATAATACTACGCAATTGATAACAATGTGTTTTGCAAGTCATTATAAATTTGTACATTCTTTGTGAAGAAGAGAAGAGATGTGATAAAAGTAATACATCTTTCGTACGTTTCACTTTTCAGATTCAATATGTTTATCTTGGACTGGTTTACTGGCGTTCTTGGATTCTTAGGTAAGCTAATTCTTATCAGAAATTTATTTTTCTAATATACACTTCCATACAACATTCTAGATAAAAGATTTCAATGAATGAGGATTGAACTGTTTCTTACATTTGATCTAGAATGACATTAAAAAGCTCTATTAATGTAACAGTAAGGTTCAGAGTTATAGTAAGGTTAGGCGACAATTTGACCAGGTTTAAGCATAATAATCCCTATTATACTGATACATATATTCCATCACCATTTATTTTAAAATTTGTTTGTTTTTTGCATAATTTGGTTGGTAAAATGCATTCTTAGTCAATAATATTTAAATAAGACATTGTCAACAAAAAAACAAATTGAATCATAACATAACAAAAATACATAATAATGTTTTGTTTTAGGTTTGTGGAAGAAATCTGGTAAACTCCTATTTTTGGGACTGGACAATGCTGGCAAGACAACACTCCTACACATGTTAAAGGATGACAGATTAGCACAGCATGTCCCCACATTGCATCCAAGTAAGTCATCCATTTCCTGAATATATTCACTGAAGTCATTTTTGTGTAAACATGCTAACAGGTTGTGCATTTCTGCTACAATCAATGTATAATATAGTGTAGGTGAAATATTTTTCTGTTGAATAATCTCTTAAAGATATAACAGCAAAAAAAAAAACTTTCCATATAATACAACAGGGGGGGTATTACAACCTCTTAAAACTTGCCAGGTTCATGAATTGCTATAGTTACATCTCTTTCTCGCTGTATAGCAAATAAAAGAGATAGATTGATAGCCAGTCAGAAAACTGCCAGGAAATAAGAGGTCTTTATATGGCCACAGATCTCTATAATGATTTACACAGTGAAGAGTATTTTTGCACTAACTAATTAAAATAAAGTTAGATGTGTTTGTACTTATTCTTGTTAAACAGGAAAACATTTTATCTGTGTAGCAATCATTGCAGAACTATACACCCTTTTTATTTATTAAACTGAGGTTAGCATAGCAATACTAATATGATAACTGTGAGGCAACCTGAGTGTTAAACATTGAAGTGCCAAGGTTCTGTTATGATAATTAATAACATTTAAATGATACTGTTACCTCATTATCCAGTCCATCATAAATATTGATAGCAATAAAATATTTATGAGTAATTGGGACACCATTATACTTCCTGTATTATTATTGAACCTGATTTAATTAGTCAACACCCAAGTGGCCTCATTGGGCCACACAACAATAGAAAATCTATTGTCTCATTTTCTGAGGTTTAAAGGATTAATATTTTATTACAATAAGGCCATAAATAATTCACAGTTAGAAACTACAATTTTTTTAATCTTTTAAACACTATTTCTGAAATAGTTTGCATAGTATACAATCAAGCAACATTAGTAAACATTTATGTAGAATTCATTTGTAAAAATAACCAGATTATATGCAAATTAAAGGTTAATGATTATCAATAAAGAATACCCAATGGCATTAATCTGCCATTTACTGTATTTTTAAAGTTGCAATAAAAGTTAAATCAATAAATTAATATATTTTGTAAGTAGTCCATGTTAGTTAATATTATTAGTGTATATTTATTTTATAGTGAAGAAAATTGCTTAAATTACATATTGGTTTATCATTAACTTACCATTATTTTTTTTTATTTGATTGAATCAGGCGTCACTTGGCGGAAGTCCCAAACCATTTTGAAAAAAGAAATATATGTAGCTTACTTCCGCAAACAATATATGCAAGATGCACCGCCCGACCGCCCGCAAAAATATGCACATGCACACCACAAAATATCAGTGCACAAACCTGCATTTAGCATGACAGCAACACACCTTGCACCTTCACCAATTAGGCTACTCTACACGTGTTTTGCCCCAACCCGGAGCATCCTCAGGAGTTAGATCGTGCGTAAACCAACACCGAATTGTTGGTTTGTTGGTGCGTAAACCAACACCGAAAAGTTTCGGTGTTGGTTTACGCACGATCTAACTCCTGAGGATGCTCCGGGTTGGGGCGAAACACGTGTAGAGTAGCCTAATTGGTGAAGGTGCAAGGTGTGTTGCTGTCATGCTAAATGCAGGTTTGTGCACTGATATTTTGTGGTGTGCATGTGCATATTTTTGCGGGCGGTCGGGCGGTGCATCTTGCATATATTGTTTGCGGAAGTAAGCTACATATATTTCTTTTTTCAAAATCATTAACTAACCATATCATATTCATTGTTGCAAAAGGATTGCAGTATCATTATTTTATGTATGTGTGTTGTAATATGCCAGATGGGCATATTATTTCATTATTTGCAAGTAACAGAAATTTAAAAACAAAAATAAAACTGTGATAAAGAAGGTACCAAGTTAAAAAACAATCTAGTGAGTAGAAAAACCAAATTGTTTTGTCTAACATAAGATGGTATATATTTTACAGCAGGGATTTCTAAACCATTTTGGGCTTCGAGCAACAAAGGCTTCGTTTCGTTACGAAGGGAGAAGCCTTAGCGATTATTACTCTATTCAAATTATTCTGGCATTTTTTGCGGAGGGAGGGAAATGCACACAAGTGCAGTTCCGTATACCCACAAGTGCAGTTCCGTATACCCACATACAAAAACAACACTGTTATGACGACACTCACACATAAAAAATAAAACAAAACAGCAAAAATTTGTGTACGGATGAGTCACACATCATGACAGCAACACACCTTGCACCTTCACCAATTAGGCTACTCTACACGTGTTTCGCCCCAACCCGGAGCATCCTCAGGAGTTAGATCGTGCGTAAACCAACACCGAATTGTTGGTTTGTTGGTGCGTAAACCAACACCGAAAAGTTTCGGTGTTGGTTTACGCACGATCTAACTCCTGAGGATGCTCCGGGTTGGGGCGAAACACGTGTAGAGTAGCCTAATTGGTGAAGGTGCAAGGTGTGTTGCTGTCATGCTAAATGCAGGTTTGTGCACTGATATTTTGTGGTGTGCATGTGCATATTTTTGCGGGCGGTCGGGCGGTGCATCTTGCATATATTGTTTGCGGAAGTAAGCTACATATATTTCTTTTTTCAAAATCATTAACTAACCATATCATATTCATTGTTGCAAAAGGATTGCAGTATCATTATTTTATGTATGTGTGTTGTAATATGCCAGATGGGCATATTATTTCATTATTTGCAAGTAACAGAAATTTAAAAACAAAAATAAAACTGTGATAAAGAAGGTACCAAGTTAAAAAACAATCTAGTGAGTAGAAAAACCAAATTGTTTTGTCTAACATAAGATGGTATATATTTTACAGCAGGGATTTCTAAACCATTTTGGGCTTCGAGCAACAAAGGCTTCGTTTCGTTACGAAGGGAGAAGCCTTAGCGATTATTACTCTATTCAAATTATTCTGGCATTTTTTGCGGGGGGAGGGAAATGCACACAAGTGCAGTTCCGTATACCCACATACAAAAACAACACTGTTATGACGACACTCACACATAAAAAATAAAACAAAACAGCAAAAATTTGTGTACGGATGAGTCACACATCAAAATATGACACGTTTTTGACATAAAGGGCTGGGCTTAACTGTCGATGTAGCAATATCGATACGGAAAAAGGAATAAAGGTTACAAACTCAATCATTTTACGATGGGGTGAATAACAAAAAAGAGGTCATTTTTATACGCTCGAGATTTATACAAAAAGTTCGAGAGTGTAGGTGATTGGGTTGGGATTAATGTCTACCCAGGGAAGTTGGGCTCAGGCTGCTGACACTGAACATCGCTCCATGACAGTACTGCCATCTGCATACCCAACAATTTGAATTTTGAAAGATACCGACCGACTGTTTAATAAAAAAAATAGCAAACTGATTTTGATAATGTCGTCAATATAGTAAAATATATCATTACTAGCTTCCGCCCGCGACTTCGTCCGCGTGGATATTAGAGAAAATCTTTAGGGAACCTTCAACCAGGATCCGACCAGCCGTTCTTACGCGATTAGGCGGGTCCCCACCAAGCGCGCTGTCTCGCGAGGCAAGACGTTTGCCGCGTGTCGCGGGCCTCGCACGAGTTTATTTTAATAATCAAGAGCCCTATTTTTCAATTCGAGGAGCCTATTTTTGAATTGCTCGTCTCCAGTCGAGCGCTCATTTCTACTGATTTTCGTTAGACATCTCATTGTTTTGAGTCATATGTCAAACGGAAATCAGTCGAAAAGAGCGCTCGACGCCAGCCGAGCGATTCAAAAATAGGCCCCCCGAATTGGGTCCAGAGATATTAGTAGGTTCCCGTTCCCGTTACCGTTCCCGTTTGCGTTCGCATTCATGTCAACCGTGTTGAACTTCAAAATAAATGTCATTTTCAATGTCAATGTCACAATCTCATAAAACCTCAAAAACGACATCCACATCGATTTTCATGTTTACTTACCCCATTTAACCCCTAAGGGATGATTGTCAAAATAAACAAATATATGTTCGCCTATTCATTTTTAGACGTGCTCCTACGAATTTTTAAGTTGTAATGTCAATTTTATATTATTTTTCCATACCTACAAAATTTGAACCCCATTTTTACCCCTTTAGGGGTTAAATCATGTCCACCGTGTTGGACTTCAAAATAAATGTCATTTTCGCAATTACTATCCCATTAAACCTTAAGAACGACATTTATATCGATTTTTATGTTTACTTACCCCATTTACCCCCTAAGGGGCTGATTATCAAAATCACAAAATATATGTTTATCAATTTATTTTTAGACGTGCTCCTACAAATGAATTTGACGCATAATCAGGGCCAGATTGACCAACACTTTATCGACAAACATTATTTAACGGTAACATCACTAAGTTGCCCATCGGCGAGAACTCGGATTTATCTAGCGACAGATCTGAAATTTGTACGGACGAGCCATGGACTAGCAGACCCGATGTCACTGAACAAATTTGACAACTAATCAAGAATAAAATATACGAATTTAATGTTTGAATGTAAACAAATAGCAATAATACGATAAAAATTTACTTTTATGTGAAATGTAACACCGTCTTTTTGTATACTTGATGTTCAAGACCTCTTTTAACAGCAAAAAACTCATAAATTCGACATTTTAAACACAGCAGCGTTCACATGCGCGACTGGACTCGGTCTAGAAAGAAATCCGGGCGCAACTGGTTTTACTAATGCGTATGCCCATTTGGGCTTGTACTTCGGCAGAGGGGAACGCTTCGTATGGCTTCTCTTTCTGTAGAAGCCCGTCTTACTCTAAGATTTTGGGCATATAAAAGGGAAGGGGTTACTGACAGACTATTGCCCAGCCCAAACCACTAAACCTAGAGACTTAAAATTTTGTACATAGATACTTTATACAGTGTAAATTTCCACTAAGAAGGGATTTTTGGAAATTCTATCCCTGAAGGGTTGAAATGGGGTACAAAGTTAGAATGGAAAAAAAATTGACATTTCAACTTGAAACTTCGTAGAAGTACTTCTAAAAACAAATAAGTAAACATGTGTTTCGTGGTTTTCCGAAACTCAACCCTTTAGGGGGTAAATGGGGTATAAAAAGCCCAACATCGATATGGGTGTCGTTATCGAGGTTTTATGGGATGTTGATTGTGATAATGGCATTTATTTTTTAGTGGTAGACATTATTCAAACCCTAAAGGGGTAAAATGGGGTTCATGTTTTGGTGAAACTTCGTAGGAGTACTTTTAAAAACTAAAAACTTTTAAAAACAAACACGTATTTTGTGATTTTTCAATAATTAAGCCCTTAGAGATTCATATTTTGTATGGAAAAATAATATTCAATAGACATTTCGACTTGAAACTTCATATGAGTACTTCTAAAGACAAATAATAATCAAACAAATCAATATGGATGTCGATATTGGGGTTTTATGGGATGTTTATTGCGAAAATGGCATTTATTTTAAAGTTCAACATGACACGGTGGACATTATTCAACACTTTAGGTGTTTTTACTTTAGGACTGAAACGGGGGTTCAAATTTTTTATGGAAAAATAATACGGGAACTAATAATATTATAAATGTTGAAGTTTAATGTTTAGATGTTTGTTACTCAATCACGTAAAACCGGCTGAACGGATTTGGAAATAGCACACAGATAGTTATAGCCTGTAGTAAAACATGGGTACATTTTATCTCGGTCAAAGGTTCCATGGAAACTTATAGCGATTTTCCGAATGTCCATGTGGATGAAGTCGCGGGCAAAAGCTAGTAATATTTTAAATGTGAAAGTGGGTTTGGATGTTTGTTTCTCAATCACATAAAAACTACTGAACGGATTTGGTTGAAATTTGGCACACAGATAGTAAATAGCCTAGATTAAAACAATAGGATAGTTTTTAACCCGATATTCCCACAGGATCTGGAACCACATGGATGAAACCACGGGCGGCCGTTAGTAATTAATAATTATTTTATTTGTTTATGTCTACCCCTGGGAAACCGATTTCGACCCTAAGGGGCACTTTAGGGATCCCAGTTTTTCAGTATAACACAAGCGGTCGTTCAATAAAGGGTCCACCCGCGACTTCGTCCGTGTTCCACATTCAATAAAGCCCTAGGGAACTTTTCACAAGCCCCCTGTTTGTGACTCTGTTGCAATTAACTTCTGATTGAAACTGATAGAAATCGCACTTACATTGCTGCTTTAAGTAAGATAATTGTCACATTGATTCTAACAAAAGCAGAATAGTAACTGCGATTTCTGTCAGTTTCAATCAAAAATAGATTACAATAGAGTTACAAAACCAGCTGCAGCATAAAAAGTATCATATTTGATGACAGATAAACCACAGTTTTTTCTTATAAAACATATTGTTTAAATTTGGAAAAATATGTGGAACTATATTTAAGATTTTAAGATGTCAATGCACCATATTTTCTGCATAATATAAATTATCTTTATCTTGACAGCATCGGAGGAGCTCTCAATAGGTAGCATGCGCTTCACAACATTCGACCTGGGCGGGCATCAGCAGGCGCGGCGCGTGTGGCGCGACTACTTCCCGGCGGTGGACGCCATCGTGTTCCTGGTGGACGCGTGCGACCGCGCGCGCCTGCCCGAGTCGAAGGCCGAGCTGGACTCGCTGCTCACCGACGAGACGCTCAGCAATTGCCCCGTGCTCATCCTCGGCAACAAGATCGACAAGCCCGGAGCCGCCAGCGAGGATGAGCTCCGTCAGTTCTTCAACTTATACCAGCAAACCACTGGAAAGGTTAGTTCCTCTTTTGTTGTTCTAGCTCGCATAGGCGTAGCGAGGTACGGGCAACTTACAAGCGACGGTAAACTGTAATTCTGACAAGCTTCATAGCTTGCGAGTTTGCAACGCTTTTTATAAGACCTATGAAACTAACAGACTTGAAGGCTGGCTTGTGAAATCCAACAATACGGGATTTTCTAGTCTTTTAGTTTAGGGTAATTAAATTAGTGTCATTAAAATTCTTTATTTCGTAATAAGTATTTAAAATAGAAGTACTTTAATTAAGAATGACTTTGTAGAAAATTTATTGGCTTTCGTAAACTAGGTACATTAGCTTAATGTCAGGGAATGCAAAAATCTAATAATTAGCATGTAAAGTGTTTTATTACATTGAATCAACTCGCCAGTATCGTAATGACTGGGGAGTCTCACTCCGCACTTAAACTTTTATATTAGCCTACTGCTCTCGGCTGACTCAGTCGAGCCAGCCAGGCCTCTTTCTCGCTCAAGGTCGCGCGATAAGCACCTACCGCTAGCCGTGCCGCCGGCGGCACGAGTGAGCAGCGGGCCGCCACACGCCCGCCTGTGTAGTCGCGCGGCATCTTACTGCCTGCGTAGGTGTTGCCTCTTTATAATAGTAACGATGTGAATCGACATTACTGTGCCGTGTACGGATGTCAAAATAAAAAAAAAACAATTAACAATTGTCGTTTTTACATTATGATATATGCTACGCAGTTCATTTAAAAGAAGACGACCCTAACGTTGCGTCGTCAGAAAAGGTAAGATAGAAACGCGATAGAAAGAGAGGCAACTACTAGGAGCACTGCGCAACCTGAATTGCACTTTATTGTGTTGGAACAAAAGTCGCTATTTATTTAAATGACTTTGCGGAATGCTGCTTCTGTACTTGTACTATTAGTTATTCTGTGAGCCAGCGCTCGAGGGATGTCATGTGTCAGTTGAGAAAGAGCTCAAAGAGCTACGTGACAGAAAGAGAAGCGCTTCGGAGGTGCTTATAATAGGCACGCAACGCTCTACAATTTGAAATTGTACTTTATTGCCGTGCAGCGAGAGTAGCTTATTATTTGGTTGTCCTCGCGCGGATCGGATTCTGTATGTTTAGTACTGTTATAATTATTTTTCAGGGTAAAGTATCCCGGTCGGAGCTGCCAGGGCGGCCCCTGGAGCTGTTCATGTGCTCGGTGCTGAAGCGGCAGGGCTACGGCGAGGGCTTCCGCTGGCTCGCTCAGTATATCGACTGAGCGCCGCGCCAACCCACCCTACTGTTTGCTTTCACACTGTGTACTAACGTAGCTGCGTCTTCATTTTTAGATCGCGTCGCGTAAAAAAACCGCTGAACAACGAATGTATAAACAACAGCGGTCTTTTTACATAACGCCTACTATACCTTTGTGTATTCCTTGTTTTAATATCTGGCTTTATATTACTTGCAAAAATCGAATAACAAAATACTGGTAATCATTATAAGTGAAGTTGAATGAAGCGGCAGATTGAAGTTTTTACATCATTATTTCCTAATGTTATGCAGCTACGTTAATAGATATCTGGAAATGCATACTAAGCAACATAAACTCGCTTACTAGTAATGTACTACTCTTATTATGTTCATTGCTCATACGTTATCTTCCTACAATCTAGTGTCCGTTTATGTAATACTTATTTTAGTTATTGAACCCTGATTGCCGAACTTTTAAGAAATTAATTTAGGTGTGATTCGATTCAAGTTTCCGGCTTTATATTGTTCTACAAGCGTCGATTTTGCGAAAGATACTGTTATTTGTTTTGATAGTATTGGTAAGCTCCAGCAAGTGCAATGGATTTCTAATAGAAGGATGAAATAATATTGTTACCAGCATTCAATGACGATTTGACGAATCAATTTCAACCGCGATGGAAAAAGTTGCAATATTTAACTATATTATAAGCGGCAATGTATATAACGGACTTGGAAATATTTTGATTGACATACTCTAAAAATATTCAAATTATAAAGGGTCGGGTTTGGGAATGTGTCGTACTTATACAAATATAACGATAATAAAGTACAAATAAGTTTTTGAATACTCTCAATGCATCTGAGGTGCGATTGCGTAAGTTAATCGTATTTATTTGACAGTTCATATCGTATTCCATCGGCTGCAATTTGTATGGGATGACCATATATTATGTTACTAGCGGCCGCCCGCGGTTTCACCCGCGTGTTTCCCGTTCCCGTGGGAATATCGGGATAAAAAGTATACTATGTTTTAATCCAGGCTATCTACTATCTTTGTGCTAAATTTCAATCAAATCTGTTCAGCAGTTTTTGCGTGATTGAGGAACAAACCTCCAAACCCACAAACTTTCACATTTATAATATTAGTAGGATGATACCATGGGCGTACCCACGTTGGGGCAAGGTGGGGCGCCTGCCCCACCCTCCACCCTTATTTTAAGTAATTTAAGCTATATGTTTGAGTTTTTTTGGCACAAAATAATTTCGAAAACGAAGTTTTAACGAAATTTGGCCAGAATACTTGTAAGTTATTATTGATAGAAGGTCAGTTTTTTTTCAAAGCAAGTTAAATTCCTATAAGGTACCATGGGCAACAGCGTCGCTTAACCACTGCTAAGGTTAAAATCGCTTGCACGCCGCGCCCGCTGTCACATACGTTTAGTTCGTGCAGGGGCGATACGCGCGCACACGAATTTTGTTGCAAACTGGTTAAGCGACGCTGTTGCCCATATTAACTAATTATCGAATTTTCTTACTTTTGCCCCACCACTAAGTAGATGCTGGGTACGCCTATGGATGATACAATAATGAACTATCAAATGAATAAGATTGACTTTACGCAATCACCTAGCTGGTTACGAACATTACTAGTTTGCGAGATATTCAGTAAAATATCTCGGCTACGAATAGCTTTAGCTATAATGTCCAGTGACTTTTGTTTGGCTGTAAAATACCATTAAACCATTATATTTTACGTAAGGCTAAATATGTTTTGGGTACACCCTCATGTTCTTATTTGGGTTTGTAAAACCATATAAATTCGTGTCTATATGGATAAGGTAATGGTGCAAAGCATTATAATTTCGATATTTAATAAAGTTTTTCTGGCCAATATTGTAGGATTATTTTCCATTTAAGTTACTTTGGTTTGTAAGCAATAAACGGTCCTTATCATAAAAGATAATTGAAATAGCGCGCCTGCACAATGCAATATATTATTATTTCCTTTCTGATTTATTTAAAACTTCATTCTTGTTGTCATTCCAACTGAAGAGTGATAATTATTTTGACTCTGCTATGTATTTTAAATATGTGCTCATTGTGTTGTATATTTTTAAAAAGGTTAATTATATTTTTGTAAATTATTTCAATCATAATTTGAATTTGTCTTTCGGATTGTTTAGTTGAAACACCAAAGTTGGGTAAGCTAGTTTACATTGGAGATCACAAAAATTATTCAAATTTAATTTTACGTAATAATAATTAAAGATAATTTTTAAATGTATACATTTATAAATATTTCGTTTTATGAATCAGTAAAAATGTTTTGATGGAGCCAAAGCATAGCCATAATGATATGGTGCAATTAAATAATAATAATTATGATTTTTGGAAAAATCTTGCGTCTCGTGTACACATTGATAATGTTTCTATTATCTTCAAAATATCAAATTTTACTATTAGCCCCATATTTTACGATAATAAAATATACTTATCCGCATGCAGCACAAAAAGGACGTAAGTAGTATTTCTAGAATACTTATATCAAGGCCGTGATTACAATGAACAATGTCTGCTGGCTCCCCAGCTTTACAGACAATGTTATTTTGGTATATTATTTGCAGTTTAAGTAAATGAAAACAATATTTGTAATAAAATTTATATGGAATATCAAACTGTTTTATTAAACGTGGGTCACTTAATTCCTCTCTCCAAAATTTTATTAAAACGCATATCACCGATTGCAGCTAAAAAATATTGTAGCCGAGTATTGACATAATTGCCGATTGATTTAAATTAGATATATTTGCTAGCCAATTAGTAACTAACCATTTTGGCTTTGCAGCTTTGGGGAAATGGTTCCGATCAAGGTGACTAAGTAATCACCCGTCAGGCTACGCTGGCGTCCCCCCTTTCCAAATAATAAACAATTTTGGATGACGCCGGTGTCGGATGTGCGTGTGGTGTGAGTGTTCCTTTCTTAGAAATTGATTTAACCATACGAAGAATTTAAGAAATAATTGTGCAAACTTGATGGTAAAATCGAAAAATTTGTGAAACCTATGTAAACTAAGTTATGGTCGATTATATAGAACACTCATACCGCCCGCCTCGCGAAAACGCCGTACTTGATATCATACAATATACTAGACGTATGTTAAAAAAATATGTATGGAAAATTTGTGCCTAATTTGTGAAAACTATTCACAAAATCATGGTTAATTTGGATTTTATAAGAGTTTTTTAGGAACACTCACACCACACACTGTGTGGTGTGAGTGTTCCTAAAATCACTAACTTTAACTGAATAATATTGAAATATTATTTCTGTATATTATAATTCGGATTCAGAGAAAATTTGTGACATATAAATCTTGACACAAAACGTGCTAGATTAAGAGCAATGAAACATTTTGTTTCTTTTTCAATGCTCGTGTGAGTGTTCCATATTTTGGCATTTATTTAACTAACCAGACCTCGTATACAAGTGGAGCATGCGTCCAAAATTGTGAAAAGTTTGTTCCTAAAATTTAAAACATAGTCTATTTTCGTAAGTGTTATACTTTAATAGTTATCATTTTTCTTACATTTTCAAAGGAATATCTTATGTAGGGTGACCATGCATATGAAAAAAGGGGGAAAAACATGTGTTTAAGCATTTTATTACAAAAAAAGAGATAAACACGAAAGTTAAAAAAAATATATGGTTGATAACATGCAATTAAGGGTTGGTTTTATTGTTACCAGCATCTTTATGTAACGGCAATTTTGTTACTTGCGCTATAGGATTTAGGTATTACTTTTATTGGGCTCGACGACATATTTTTATTTAAGTTTAATAGTAGTTTATGACACTGACGCATAATGAGGGATATTAAAACACGAGTGTGTGTTTAAAAACCGAGCCGTAAGCGACGTTTTTAATAGTATCACACGAGTGTCGTTTTAGGTTTCAGAATTGTGTTGTGACACAATAGTGTGCCGACACCTTAGTCATCGATCACCATAGAGTACAATTTTTAGTCTTGGAAATTATTGTTTTTATTAAATATCACGGCACTGCCTTCTTTTTGGATTTGCACTGTATCGTAATGAGAACAAAAGTTATGATTATGATGCGGTTGACTGAATTGTAATGAGGTTTTTTTTTTAAATTTTACCTTTTTACGAAAATAAAGTACTTACGTGTTTATGCAACCTTTTTTGAATTCATATTTGTAACATTACGTTGTTAGTGTAGATAAAAGTCCGTATGACAGAGAATGTAACAAAGAGGGTCATCTTTACTATTCTAAAATTTTTCCCCGAAGTCATCATAGCAGACCATTTGAGTGTTATGAAAACCATGCCCTCTGTAGTGGCCAAGACTATTAGGGCCCATTCCAGGAATGAATTCAATACCCCCGACCAATTTATAATGTATTATAAACTTTATAAAAAATATTTTAGGTATATCCTTTAAGAAAATCTTTTCAACCCCATTTAAGTCAAAGGATATGAAATGTGAAAGTTCATTTGTAGCAATTACCAGATTTTCACAGAATTTACACATTGTCGTTTCATTAGCAATACAGATTGCCTCTTCTAGAGATGAAATTCCGAATACAGAAACCATATTTATATTGATTGGCAGATATGCATTTTTTCTTACTATCTTAAGTGCTGCACATGATTTTTTGTAATAAAAATATGCTTAAACAAATGTTTTTCCCCCTTTTTACCGACTTCAAAAGGAGGGAGGTACTCAATTCGACCCGTTTTTTTTTTTTGTTTTTTGTATGTAAACCGATTACTCGAAGACGGCTGAACCGATTGAAATGATTCAAACGTTATTACATTAGGTAAACTCCCAAGTTGGTCCCATTTTTTAAAATTTTGAAATCGGTTCAGTACTTTTCAAGTAAACTTGAAAAAAGCACGAACAAAGTATGATTTTGTGTAAACTACCTCGATGATCAGTCGTAAACTTCTTTGTTTATGAACTGAATAAGATTATTCTTTTTTGTTGGAAAAGGGATATCTTAAGTGTAGTTCTTTAACCGACTTAAAAAAAGGAGGTTCTCAGTTTGATCCGCATGTATGTATGTTTCTCCGCGATTAACTCACGTTTGGCTGAGCCGATTTCTCTACCTAAATAATATACCTACACTACCTAATACAAAGGGTAACTACACTAAAAATTAAAAAAATATTTAAAAAAAAAAACAAAAAACCGACTTCAAAAAACCTACCTCTATAAAGCAAGAAATAATATTCGTAATAATAAAAACACGTCTATTGAAGTCGGGTGGGGCTTTTAGAATAAAAAAACAAGGAATTTGTACCCCAGCCCCACCCGACTTCAATAGACGTGTTTTTATTATTACGAATATTATTTCTTGCTTCTATAAAGCAGGTAGGTTTTTTGAAGTCGGTTTTTTTTTTCATATGCATGGTCACCCTACATAAAATATTCCTTTGAAAATGTAAGAAAAATGATAACTATTAAAGTATAACACTTACCGCGGGCTGATTATCTAATTAGAAACCACCTAGCGACCGGTTGCAGTTCTTACATGATAGTGATCCATTGCTACTTCTTTTTGGATTAAAAAAAAATATACCAAAGAAAAGTAGCAATGTATGTGGAATGAAACCGGTCGCTAAATAGTTTCTTTTTAGATAATCAGGGTGCGGAAATAGACTATGTTTTAAATTTTAAGAACTAACCTTTCACAATTTTGGACTCATGCTTCACTTGTATACGAGGTCTGGTTAGTTAAATAAATGCCAAAATATGGAACACTCACACGAGCATTGAAAAAGAAACAAAATGTTTAATTGCTCTTGATCTAGCACGTTTTGTGTCAAGATTTATGTGACACAAATTTGCTCTGAATCCGAATTATAATATACAGAAATAATATTTCAATATTATTCAGTTAAAGTTAGTGATTTTAGGAACACTCACACCACACAGTGTGTGGTGTGAGTGTTCCTAAAAAACTCTTACAAAATCCAAATTAACCATGATAATGAATTGATTATTTTGTGAATAGTTTTCACAAATTAGGCACAAATTTTCCATACAATTTTTTTTAACATACGTCTAGTATATTGTATGATATCAAGTACGGCGTTTTCGCGAGGCGGGCGGTATGAGTGTTCTATATAATCGACCATAACTTAGTTTACATAGGTTTCACAAATTTTTCGATTTTACCATCAAGTTTGCACAATTATTTCTTAAATTCTTCGTATGGTTAAATCAATTTCTAAGAAAGGAACACTCACACCACACGCACATGGTGCCGGTGGGGTAAAACGATAACCTGCCTAACCCTGCTCTCAGCTTTCAGGGGATTTGGGAACTTAGTGAAATGGTTCCGATCAAGGTGATTGATCACCCGCTTTACTGGCGTCCCCCCTCCTATACAGGGTCATTTTGAACTTACCATCCAAATTTTAAAGTTGTGTCCAGTCCATGAAACTAAACAACTTTCTCTAAGAAACATATGTCAAATTTCGCCAAAAAATTTTGGTCATCCCATACTAAATTGATCACGTGATCTCTTTGATTTGTATGGAAAGTCTATTTTTATTTTACATATTTGACCATGTGTTCCTTAGAGAAAGTTGTTCAGTGTCATGGACTGAATACATCCTCAAAATTTGGATGGTAAGTTCAAAATACGTCCCGGACTACAGCTGTCCTATCCTTTGTGGCGCAGCTGTAGTCCGCCACGTGTTCAAAATGACCCTGTATAATAGGAACTCAGACCAAATAAAAAAGTAAGACGGAGTCTTCCGAACAAATCGGTGAGGCCTGTAAAACTACGCCTTGGTTGTGTGTACATACACAGTTCACGCACACATGTGTAACGAAACTACGGCTTGGCTTTCCATATAAAACCCTGCCGCCCGGCCCCCGCCCGCCCCCTTGTACGCACACATGTACCATCAAAAACTTCGGCTCACTTCATTGTTCGCAACGCTCCATCTTACTTTTTTATTTGATCTAAGTCTGGATCTCGAGAACGAAAGGTCGTAAGCGTACCCTCACATATCTCCTAAACGCAAGATCGACACTGATTCTTGGTGACAAATTAACGGCTACACACTCGAGTCAGATTTTCGCTACGACCTTCCTTTCTCAAGATCCAGGTGGAAAAGTCTCCACAGCGTATCCTCACATATCTCCTAAACGCAAGACCGACAAAATCTGGTTCTTGGTGACGAAATCCGGCAAACTACCGGCTGCCCACACGAGTAATCAGATTTTCGCTACGACCTTCCGTTTGCGAGAACTGTGTGGCGCAGCTGTAGAGACGTCTACAGCTGTGATCTCCTAAACGCAAGATCGACAAACTCTGGTTTTTGTGCGACAAATTCCGACAAACTATCGTCTTTATCGTGGCATAGTCAAAAAGTCAGATTTCCAACTTTTTTTTTGTGGCCCAGCTGTAGTCCGGCACGTCCTTGATTCAGTATTTTTGCAAAGTGGATTTTGCAAAAATACTGAAATGAATCAAGGACTGGGTTTTTTTGGATCACGAATTAAAGTGGACATAAGAGTGCAAAAAGATCTTAAATGGATTTTTACAATTGTATTTTAGTGGGTGTCTTTGTCTCCCCCGTTCAGGGGAGCTACGGCCACTAGCAAGATCCCGTTATTGTCTGCCCTAGGGGAGACACGGCCCCAAAGGGAAAATGAATGACATAGTCAAAAAGTCGAATGTCCACCTTTTTTTGTGGCGCAGCTGTAGTCCGGCTACACACGTATCACTGACAGCGCGACTCAGAACGCACCCAAGGAAGGCTCATGTTATTGAAAAAAAAACTTCATATTTTTTACTAATTAAATTTTAATGATAGGAAAATAATGCAATAAAAATACTTATGTATAGAAAATTTCTAGTAATAATTTTACAAACAACACCATGTCAAAATTTCCTTTGTGAAACAAAATTGAGTCAAATTCAGCGCAAAGTTACGGGAATGCATTGAATAAATAAATTGATAGGAAAGCGATTATGATACAAATCTATAAAACTAGTGATCAAATTGTAATAAATGTTTTAACGTCTGCCAATGGTTATATTATAACATATTATTTACAATCTGCAAGATATGATATTGCACATCAACACTTAAAATTAAATATAATATTGCATGTATTCATAACATTGGTAGATGGCAACCTGTATTAAAAATAACAAAATTCCTTGTGCTATCAAATTACCCATATTTCAATAACACTTAATACAATTTTCTATATCCAGATCTTACAGGCTTCCTACTTGTGTTTTCTTTTATGCTATTTAAATTCCTGATCAGCGGTTCCACACCGCTTCGAATGCACGTAAATATTACGTGGTACCTAATTCTTAATACCTGGCATTTGATGGCCACAGTAGGAGTAACACGCGACATTATGTGAGGTAATATCACATTTGGGACTATTTAGTTATACAATAAGTTATTACACTAGCTAAGTTCTCGTACGATTTCACTCTCATTTAAATATTTACTAAGCTGGTCTAAAGAGTTTTAGAGCAAAGCATTTATCTGTGCAACTCGTTCGAGTGAAATCGCACGCGCAGTCTACACTTTAGACTTATCACTAAGTATGTATCGTCGTCGACCGAAGGCGCGCTGTGGTGTTTCGTAGAACTAACCTACGAGTAACTTATACACACGTACAAAACGAATCAGGCACAACGTGGCATCATGTATGTTTTACACGTACTAAATGCAAACTCGTCTATTTGGTAACTTATCCTAAGATTTCATCACTGTTGAGATTTCCTATGCGATATACTACACGTATTCGTTACATTCGGAAGTAACGATAAATGAAGATATATTGAATTTACCGAAAGAAAAAATATATTACATCAATAATAAAATGTCAAGGAAAAACAGTGTGAAAATAATGTATAGAATACATCAAAAATTAAATTAAAACTTACAAGCTATATAGTATACTCGGAAAACAGTCACGTCTAAAATATTATTAATCACCAACAACAATGATTTAAATACTCCAATATTATTTACAGTGTGTTCAAATACTCTTATTATGTTCACTAAATAGAAATAGAAAAATTACAGTAAATCGGAAACTATGAGTAAAACTCTCGGTATTGTCTTATAGTTGATCACACGTTATCTGGGGCCTATTTCATAAACACTTAACAACGATCGTTTGCGTCGCCAATTTGAAACTAGAAAATAAACTACTCAGAGACACCGCAATGTATGCATTTTATCGTAGTAAATGACAAATTGTTTCTGAAATAGGGCCCTTAGTCGTCCACTAATGTGAGTCACTTTGGTACGTAAGCTGGGTGCGGCATAGCGGCGCTCCGCCGCGCTTAGTTCATCCACTTGCGGCAGTTGGGAGCGCCGCACATGCACATTATTTTGTGGGCGTCGTCTTCTATGTCAAATTTATAGTCGTAAGCCAGCTGTAAACGAGATAGGAGAGCATAAGTTTTTTTGGTTACTGTGCGTAATATTTTGCCAGTCTCAGGCCCGCCACATACAGACTACCACATAAAGAGATTGTGATATCAAATGAAGTACAGCTCGCGCAACATAACTTGAACCAAACCATAGACAATGAAGCTTGCGCAGTAGCAATTATCAGTACAAAAATTGTAGTGCGCATGTCACGTGGTACTAAAAATTGGGTCAAGTTATATTGTCCCTATCCCTATGTATGCTTAAATCTTTAAAACTACGCAACGGATTTTGATGCGGTTTTTTTAATAGATAGAGCGAAGAGGAAGGTTTATACAGTGCCTTTAGTCTTAAATTAGCGATAATTTAAAGGCGTGTAATACACCTAATTTTATCGACAAAAACACCCACATGTTGGGGTCTATCCCCACTCCTGTTGGAATGGCCGCCATTTTAAATTTGACTTTTTATTTTAGATGACCCTGCGAAAAATATTTATTCCTCCTGATTTAGAAGTTTTACAGTTATAACAAAAAACATTGTTCGAAAGCTAATAATATCACTTATTATTTAAAAAAATATGTGTAAAATTTTTACTTAAGTACGTCATAAAAAAATATTGAAGTAAAATTTTACACGAAATTTGTGTGCTTATTTAAACTACACATATTTTTTTTATTGATAGGTTGTATTATTAGTATTTTTTTTATAACTGCAGAACTTTTAAATCCGGAGAAATAAATATTTTTCCGCAGGGTCATCTAAAATAAAAAGTCAAATTTAAAATGGCGGCCATTCCAACAGGAGTGGGAATAGACCCCAACATGTGGGTGTTTTAGTCGATAAAATTAGGTGTATTTTACGCCTTTAAATTATCGCTAGTTGAAGACCAAAGGCACTGTATATAATACATGGTGTCAAATTCCACACTACACCGAAGCGAAGCGAGGGCGGGTCGCTAGTAAATAATATGTGGCAGTAATGTGTACCTCCTCGCCCCGGGCGATGCGGCGCTTGGCGAATATGATGATGCGCAGGTGGCGGTCCACCTCCACGGTCTCGGCGACGCAGTTGGGCTGGCACGAGTGGTTGATGTAGCGCGCTATAATATGTGGCAGTAATGTGTACCTCCTCGCCCCGCGCGATGCGGCGCTTGGCGAATATGATGATGCGCAGGTGGCGGTCCACCTCCACGGTCTCGGCGACGCAGTTGGGCTGGCACGAGTGGTTGATGTAGCGCGCTATAATATGTGGCAGTAATGTGTACCTCCTCGCCCCGCGCGATGCGGCGCTTGGCGAATATGATGATGCGCAGGTGGCGGTCCACCTCCACGGTCTCGGCGACGCAGTTGGGCTGGCACGAGTGGTTGATGTAGCGCGCTATAATATGTGGCAGTAATGTGTACCTCCTCGCCCCGCGCGATGCGGCGCTTGGCGAATATGATGATGCGCAGGTGGCGGTCCACCTCCACGGTCTCGGCGACGCAGTTGGGCTGGCACGAGTGGTTGATGTAGCGCGCTATAATATGTGGCAGTAATGTGTACCTCCTCGCCCCGCGCGATGCGGCGCTTGGCGAATATGATGATGCGCAGGTGGCGGTCCACCTCCACGGTCTCGGCGACGCAGTTGGGCTGGCACGAGTGGTTGATGTAGCGCGCTATAATATGTGGCAGTAATGTGTACCTCCTCGCCCCGCGCGATGCGGCGCTTGGCGAATATGATGATGCGCAGGTGGCGGTCCACCTCCACGGTCTCGGCGACGCAGTTGGGCTGGCACGAGTGGTTGATGTAGCGCGCTATAATATGTGGCAGTAATGTGTACCTCCTCGCCCCGCGCGATGCGCCGCTTGGCGAATATGATGATGCGCAGGTGGCGGTCCACCTCCACGGTCTCGGCGACGCAGTTGGGCTGGCACGAGTGGTTGATGTAGCGCGCTATAATATGTGGCAGTAATGTGTACCTCCTCGCCCCGCGCGATGCGGCGCTTGGCGAATATGATGATGCGCAGGTGGCGGTCCACCTCCACGGTCTCGGCGACGCAGTTGGGCTGGCACGAGTGGTTGATGTAGCGCGCTATAATATGTGGCAGTAATGTGTACCTCCTCGCCCCGCGCGATGCGCCGCTTGGCGAATATGATGATGCGCAGGTGGCGGTCCACCTCCACGGTCTCGGCGACGCAGTTGGGCTGGCACGAGTGGTTGATGTAGCGCGCTATAATATGTGGCAGTAATGTGTACCTCCTCGCCCCGCGCGATGCGGCGCTTGGCGAATATGATGATGCGCAGGTGGCGGTCCACCTCCACGGTCTCGGCGACGCAGTTGGGCTGGCACGAGTGGTTGATGTAGCGCGCTATAATATGTGGCAGTAATGTGTACCTCCTCGCCCCGCGCGATGCGGCGCTTGGCGAATATGATGATGCGCAGGTGGCGGTCCACCTCCACGGTCTCGGCGACGCAGTTGGGCTGGCACGAGTGGTTGATGTAGCGCGCTATAATATGTGGCAGTAATGTGTACCTCCTCGCCCCGCGCGATGCGGCGCTTGGCGAATATGATGATGCGCAGGTGGCGGTCCACCTCCACGGTCTCGGCGACGCAGTTGGGCTGGCACGAGTGGTTGATGTAGCGCGCTATAATATGTGGCAGTAATGTGTACCTCCTCGCCCCGCGCGATGCGGCGCTTGGCGAATATGATGATGCGCAGGTGGCGGTCCACCTCCACGGTCTCGGCGACGCAGTTGGGCTGGCACGAGTGGTTGATGTAGCGCGCTATAATATGTGGCAGTAATGTGTACCTCCTCGCCCCGCGCGATGCGGCGCTTGGCGAATATGATGATGCGCAGGTGGCGGTCCACCTCCACGGTCTCGGCGACGCAGTTGGGCTGGCACGAGTGGTTGATGTAGCGCGCTATAATATGTGGCAGTAATGTGTACCTCCTCGCCCCGCGCGATGCGGCGCTTGGCGAATATGATGATGCGCAGGTGGCGGTCCACCTCCACGGTCTCGGCGACGCAGTTGGGCTGGCACGAGTGGTTGATGTAGCGCGCTATAATATGTGGCAGTAATGTGTACCTCCTCGCCCCGCGCGATGCGCCGCTTGGCGAATATGATGATGCGCAGGTGGCGGTCCACCTCCACGGTCTCGGCGACGCAGTTGGGCTGGCACGAGTGGTTGATGTAGCGCGCTATAATATGTGGCAGTAATGTGTACCTCCTCGCCCCGCGCGATGCGGCGCTTGGCGAATATGATGATGCGCAGGTGGCGGTCCACCTCCACGGTCTCGGCGACGCAGTTGGGCTGGCACGAGTGGTTGATGTAGCGCGCTATAATATGTGGCAGTAATGTGTACCTCCTCGCCCCGCGCGATGCGCCGCTTGGCGAATATGATGATGCGCAGGTGGCGGTCCACCTCCACGGTCTCGGCGACGCAGTTGGGCTGGCACGAGTGGTTGATGTAGCGCGCTATAATATGTGGCAGTAATGTGTACCTCCTCGCCCCGCGCGATGCGGCGCTTGGCGAATATGATGATGCGCAGGTGGCGGTCCACCTCCACGGTCTCGGCGACGCAGTTGGGCTGGCACGAGTGGTTGATGTAGCGCGCTATAATATGTGGCAGTAATGTGTACCTCCTCGCCCCGCGCGATGCGGCGCTTGGCGAATATGATGATGCGCAGGTGGCGGTCCACCTCCACGGTCTCGGCGACGCAGTTGGGCTGGCACGAGTGGTTGATGTAGCGCGCTATAATATGTGGCAGTAATGTGTACCTCCTCGCCCCGCGCGATGCGGCGCTTGGCGAATATGATGATGCGCAGGTGGCGGTCCACCTCCACGGTCTCGGCGACGCAGTTGGGCTGGCACGAGTGGTTGATGTAGCGCGCTATAATATGTGGCAGTAATGTGTACCTCCTCGCCCCGCGCGATGCGGCGCTTGGCGAATATGATGATGCGCAGGTGGCGGTCCACCTCCACGGTCTCGGCGACGCAGTTGGGCTGGCACGAGTGGTTGATGTAGCGCGCTATAATATGTGGCAGTAATGTGTACCTCCTCGCCCCGCGCGATGCGGCGCTTGGCGAATATGATGATGCGCAGGTGGCGGTCCACCTCCACGGTCTCGGCGACGCAGTTGGGCTGGCACGAGTGGTTGATGTAGCGCGCTATAATATGTGGCAGTAATGTGTACCTCCTCGCCCCGCGCGATGCGGCGCTTGGCGAATATGATGATGCGCAGGTGGCGGTCCACCTCCACGGTCTCGGCGACGCAGTTGGGCTGGCACGAGTGGTTGATGTAGCGCGCTATAATATGTGGCAGTAATGTGTACCTCCTCGCCCCGCGCGATGCGGCGCTTGGCGAATATGATGATGCGCAGGTGGCGGTCCACCTCCACGGTCTCGGCGACGCAGTTGGGCTGGCACGAGTGGTTGATGTAGCGCGCTATAATATGTGGCAGTAATGTGTACCTCCTCGCCCCGCGCGATGCGGCGCTTGGCGAATATGATGATGCGCAGGTGGCGGTCCACCTCCACGGTCTCGGCGACGCAGTTGGGCTGGCACGAGTGGTTGATGTAGCGCGCTATAATATGTGGCAGTAATGTGTACCTCCTCGCCCCGCG
Organism: Agriphila geniculea; assembly: GCA_943789525.1. Classification (NCBI taxonomy): domain Eukaryota; kingdom Metazoa; phylum Arthropoda; class Insecta; order Lepidoptera; family Crambidae; genus Agriphila; species Agriphila geniculea. The sequence goes on from OX038882.1 coordinate 6,306,184, forward strand.
CGATGCGGCGCTTGGCGAATATGATGATGCGCAGGTGGCGGTCCACCTCCACGGTCTCGGCGACGCAGTTGGGCTGGCACGAGTGGTTGATGTAGCGCGCTATAATATGTGGCAGTAATGTGTACCTCCTCGCCCCGCGCGATGCGGCGCTTGGCGAATATGATGATGCGCAGGTGGCGGTCCACCTCCACGGTCTCGGCGACGCAGTTGGGCTGGCACGAGTGGTTGATGTAGCGCGCTATAATATGTGGCAGTAATGTGTACCTCCTCGCCCCGCGCGATGCGGCGCTTGGCGAATATGATGATGCGCAGGTGGCGGTCCACCTCCACGGTCTCGGCGACGCAGTTGGGCTGGCACGAGTGGTTGATGTAGCGCGCTATAATATGTGGCAGTAATGTGTACCTCCTCGCCCCGCGCGATGCGGCGCTTGGCGAATATGATGATGCGCAGGTGGCGGTCCACCTCCACGGTCTCGGCGACGCAGTTGGGCTGGCACGAGTGGTTGATGTAGCGCGCTATAATATGTGGCAGTAATGTGTACCTCCTCGCCCCGCGCGATGCGGCGCTTGGCGAATATGATGATGCGCAGGTGGCGGTCCACCTCCACGGTCTCGGCGACGCAGTTGGGCTGGCACGAGTGGTTGATGTAGCGCGCTATAATATGTGGCAGTAATGTGTACCTCCTCGCCCCGCGCGATGCGGCGCTTGGCGAATATGATGATGCGCAGGTGGCGGTCCACCTCCACGGTCTCGGCGACGCAGTTGGGCTGGCACGAGTGGTTGATGTAGCGCGCTATAATATGTGGCAGTAATGTGTACCTCCTCGCCCCGCGCGATGCGGCGCTTGGCGAATATGATGATGCGCAGGTGGCGGTCCACCTCCACGGTCTCGGCGACGCAGTTGGGCTGGCACGAGTGGTTGATGTAGCGCGCTATAATATGTGGCAGTAATGTGTACCTCCTCGCCCCGCGCGATGCGGCGCTTGGCGAATATGATGATGCGCAGGTGGCGGTCCACCTCCACGGTCTCGGCGACGCAGTTGGGCTGGCACGAGTGGTTGATGTAGCGCGCTATAATATGTGGCAGTAATGTGTACCTCCTCGCCCCGCGCGATGCGCCGCTTGGCGAATATGATGATGCGCAGGTGGCGGTCCACCTCCACGGTCTCGGCGACGCAGTTGGGCTGGCACGAGTGGTTGATGTAGCGCGCTATAATATGTGGCAGTAATGTGTACCTCCTCGCCCCGCGCGATGCGGCGCTTGGCGAATATGATGATGCGCAGGTGGCGGTCCACCTCCACGGTCTCGGCGACGCAGTTGGGCTGGCACGAGTGGTTGATGTAGCGCGCTATAATATGTGGCAGTAATGTGTACCTCCTCGCCCCGCGCGATGCGGCGCTTGGCGAATATGATGATGCGCAGGTGGCGGTCCACCTCCACGGTCTCGGCGACGCAGTTGGGCTGGCACGAGTGGTTGATGTAGCGCGCTATAATATGTGGCAGTAATGTGTACCTCCTCGCCCCGCGCGATGCGCCGCTTGGCGAATATGATGATGCGCAGGTGGCGGTCCACCTCCACGGTCTCGGCGACGCAGTTGGGCTGGCACGAGTGGTTGATGTAGCGCGCTATAATATGTGGCAGTAATGTGTACCTCCTCGCCCCGCGCGATGCGCCGCTTGGCGAATATGATGATGCGCAGGTGGCGGTCCACCTCCACGGTCTCGGCGACGCAGTTGGGCTGGCACGAGTGGTTGATGTAGCGCGCGAGGCCGCCGCTCAGCGTGGCGTCCACCACGCGCCGCTCGTCCAGCCGGAACATGTAGATGCCGCGGTTCTGGAACGACGACAGACCGTATTAAGGAACCGTACGTACATCGCTGATAGCAATTTTCATACACTTATCAGCACGGAAACTTAGCCACCCTGTTTTTAAGAAAAGTCGATGTTAGTAAATAAGATAAACACTTTTTTATGTTTTTAAACAATTTTCACAGTCTCTTAGATCTTGTTTTGTTGTAAAAATAATGAAAAGTAATAATAACAATCGTCCCAAGCCGATGTGCTCTCATACCTCCACTACCTGGCCTTCGTGTGTAACTGCCAGTTTCTTGGGTTTCAAGGTGTACAGAATTGATAAACGCGAAACATTTAGCACAGAAGCCACTTCAAGTTGTGTCACTCCTTGATTAATTAAGGCTACAGTTTGTGCAACTTGCGTTGGTGTTAGAAAAGCTGATGATACTTCTGTTCTGACTATCTAGCCAGAACAGAAGTATTATCAGCTCTCGATCTCGAGAGAAGATTTTGAGGAGCTGTTGACTCATCTGGAAACCACTAGTCTCCAATTCGGTCTTACTGTAAATAGGGACAAGACGAAGTCATGATAGTAGATCGAGCTGAACATAACATTACGGGCATACTTAATAATAGCCAACTGCAAAGTAGTGCAAGTGCAACGCTACATCTACCTCAGTTCTACTATCTCAAACGTTGGAGGATGCGAAGACGAGATTAAGCGTCGGTCGTTGCGCTATCACCAGATCGGCACGGCAGTGGAGCGATTGGGAAAGATTTAAAGAGACAGGAGGATAACCAAAAACACAAGGGTCCGCCTATTAAAGAGCGTCGTTTTTCCATTATTTCTGTACAGAGCTGAAACCTGGTCGCTAAGACTCCAACATCGCCGCAAAATCGATTCACTGGAGTTGTAGTATTGCAGACAACTGCTAAAAATACCCTCCCAGCATCAGCATCAAATAAACAGCATCCCGCACCAACCTATCCATCCTCAAAGAACATCCCATATATGATAGGTTATCATCGATTGTGCAGTTGCGAATCCTCAAGTTCTTTGAGCATATCTCCAGAAACGAGGAGTCGATGGAGAGACTCGTAGTACAAGGCCACACAGAAGGGAAGAGACCACAAGGCCGCTCTCCGACTCGTTGGATCGACCTCATTAAGAAAACTACGCAGTCGACTGCAGTACAGTGTTTTCGCAATGCTGAAAATCGGCAAAAATGGAAAGAAATCGCACGTCGTCGTGCGGCCGCCCTGGGAGCGAGTGGCGACGGCGAGCCGCAACCCTGTCCATCGTCGGCCACGACCACTCGGTCAAGAGTGTCCGACAAAGAAGAAGAAAGCATGGAGTCCGTTACGCCAGCAAGAAAGTAGCTTCTAGAGGGAAGCGAGTTTGATGAATAATCTGTGCGCAATTCGGTGTAAATGTGCGCCAAATAAAAAATTTGTGGGCCTTATAGTTTTGGAATAAAACGGGAAAATTTGTGATACAACGGCAGTATGTTCCTTTTTGCGTTGGGGTATTATTTAGTGGGTTAATTGATTTAGTTTTTAAATTATTCGAAGGTATTTTGCTTTTTATTATTAACAATAAAAAATATATTTTAAATGATGAATAAAAATAAAAAATGAATGATGATTAATTTTTATTGCAGATGTCCTACTGCTTCGTAATTTTATGTTGTAATACCCGGTGTATTATGAAACGCGAACGATGTAATAATAGCGACAGTTTAGTATGAAGAACGATATTTATCGCTAAATTTTAAGGATTCTTGGTACAGAAGAGGGCAATGACCGTTTATGCACGTTTAACTGGCACGGACTATAATTATTATAATGTTTCTGTCCATCACAAAACTGACAGAAGTAGAGTATAGTAATACTCTACTTTCTACATTATTTTTTGTAACGAATAAATCAAGACAGTAATACTGTGTGAAATCTATGTTCAAAAATATGTATTTGGCGTTGTACGACCCTTCATTAAGCAGATGTGGGCCACGTATGCCCATCTGGGCGTGTCCAATAATGTAATCTATGGGCACGTCAGAAGATATACTTTTCGTTGCGTCGCGTAACGTGGTATCGCGTCGCAAGGCGTTGATTCACATGAATGCAGTGTAGCTCTAAACGACTAGCCTCCAAGTAAAATGTATGGGAACCGATGATGCACCCAGATCGGCGTACGTGACCCACGTGAGCCTGCTGTAGTTCCCGCTTTAACTCGCTGTTTTGCTATACACAGCCTTCAGAAGAATAGACACAACCCACCGAGCTGGAGAAATGGTAAGTGTTCTCTTAACAAGCAGTGTAAAAGGGTTTAAATATCTCTTCTGAAGGGTAAGGGAAATAGAATCCCAGGGATTACCCTCGTCTAGCAACCGAGTTTAAAGAAAAATTGCTTAACTTTTGTAATCGGCAACCTAACCATAGGTATTCCACAATACTATTAAATCCCAAAGCAAATCGAACACATCAATACCCACTTAATTATCTAACATCATTGGCATTAAGGATGAGTAAACCAAATTGCTGCTTAATTCAGACGTAAAATCATAGTAAAATATTTAAAATGACGTGAAGTGCGTTTTATAAATGTCTTACCTTAGCCTCATATTGCTTTTCCCGTATCTCCGAAAGTTCGGAACGGATGATCTCTCCGATGTATTCGATGACCATCGTGTGCTTCTCTATATCACGGGCTGCATATAACCCTAAGCCTTGAATTTTCGACCTGCAAAGAAATGAAATAATAAGTTTGATTTATTTTTTAAGGAAAATATCAACAAACCAGATCTTTTTTTATGTTGGACGAGTCAAAAGTCGTGGCATAAAAACGTAGTTTTCGTAGCATAATTTTTAATCAGTCGATTTAGCATGATTACAGCGAACTAAAATCTATGGAATAAGCATTTTGCTCAAAAAATGACACCACACGAAAAGTACAACTAAGTGATGGAGCTAAAAGCTGGCATTTAATTATGCAGCACAAAGCGTCTGAACTACTCTGAACACTGGTTGCTTATTAGCGACCATAATTTGTATACTCATAGATATTTTCTATACTTAAACGAAAAAATAAGATACGTTTTTTCTGCATCTTTTTACTACCTCTTTGCATCTGTTACACCATTTGACTATAAAGGACGTAATTTCTAATAAACTCTCTCTTTCTCTCTCCTTCTCTCTCTTTGTAATGTAATACAAACTACAATTTATTGAAAAGAACACTAACGTCAGTCACCGGGTGCGTGGCTGGCCCGACTAAACCTGAGCTGAGCTGAGGTTGTACTTTTTCGGCTCCGTGGCGTCATTTTTTAAGCAATATATGTTTGCAATTACACTTCCATACATTTTAGTTCGCTGTATGATTACGACGATAAAATTTTGTCGATACTTTTGTCGCGCAAGCGTGATACTGTCCCGCTCAAACCGCACGGATGGGAGCGGGACAGACATCGCGAGATAAGTGTCAAAAGATAGTAGTGATGCGTATGCTAGGCCAGCAGGTCTAGCGTTAATCAGTTTCAGAATAAAGAGGTAATGTCAGGCTATATTTGTCAAAGCAAGAGTCGCTATTTATTTAAATAATGCTGCGGAGTGCATCTTCAGTACTTGTACTATTATGGGTTGGGGTTTTCCACTCCTAAATGTCAGAAAATCCTAGTTCACTACGTCTACTTTAGGTGACGAAAGCTTTCGGCTTTCTCGCGTTATTTCGTGTTACCTGGCTAGATAGACGTTGTTGCGCCACTCGAGCTTCATCTTCTTGTACTGGCTGCTCTTGGTGTGTACAAACTGCTTGGAGTAGGGGCAGGCGGGGTGGTCCGGCGCCGGGGCCGGCGAGGCGGGCAGCGACGACCGGACCGGCCGCCGGTGGTGCGCCGGCGCGCGCGGCCGCGGCTCCCCGCGCGCACAACCCGATGGGTTCACCGCTAGACCGCCCTCTAGCAACGCTGACCGACCGAACTTGAACCGGTAGTCGGTTAGCGTTTCGATCCCTGCGCGTAAGAGGTAGTGCTTTATAAACAGTAACCCACCACAGAATACATAATTGTATTAAACGTAAAACGTAGAAGCCCATCCGCGCAAGTGCAATCAATAAATTACTCTCACTGCACGGTAATAAAGTACAATTTCATATTTTACAGCGTTGCTTTATTATAAGCACATTTAAAGCGCTTCTCTTTCAGTCGCGTAGCTGTCTCAACCGACGCATGACATCCCTCGTGCGCTGGCTCGACTGAGTCAGCCGCGAGCAGTAGCCTAATATAAAAGTTTAAGCGCGGAGTGAGACCCTCCTGAACCCACTTTATTACAGATGTTTTCACAAACGCGGATGATCCTGTTGTAGTAATGCATAAGCGTAATATAAGCGTTGTCTGTAGACAAAACTTTCAAGAGCCCGCATCAGTGAAATTAAACATGATTATGCATTTTATTTGTAAAAATTAAGCGGCAGCCGCGCCGGACGGCGGCGGATCGGAGGCGCGTGAATAAAGACGCGGCTCCGCGCGGGCTCAATCGGGCGGAATTATTAGGAGCCCGTCTTAGTAAGGCTAACTAATGTTGCCTCTAAATAACGGTTTAGTAACAAAAATACTTGTAATTTGGAATAGTACCCCTAGAGGTATTGAACTTATTAGAAAGAACGCTACCTAGCGGGCGAGTTTGTTACTATTATCTTTTATTTCAACTGTGACCTTTGTATAGCTTGCGCAAACGAATTCAGTATTCCACTAAAGACGCGTCATTAACTACATGTTACATACATTAAAGTAAAACAATAAAGTGATGCATAACAAAATTAAATAACCTACATCATCATTATAAATAAAAGTAGGAGACGAAGCATACGTCCAGTGACTACGTCCAGCAGAGGACTATGGAGGCGGTGTCGTTTGATCGATACCTTCTACTTCTTGTGACGGGACTATGAAACAAAAACTCCACAAATTATTCACATAAAATTATATAATAACTTGTTCATTTCGGCTTGACAGTGGTCAAGAGAAGTATGTAGGTTTGCAAATGACAAGCCATCTGAGCCCATGGATCTTCATATACAACACTTAGTGTGTTATATAATAGTCTTCTATAAGGTGCTGTTGAACCCTAAACGGAAAAAATATATACAAAAGAAATGGCTAACAAGGTGTCGCATATTTAAGTACTTATCATATTATTATTACATTTATTACATGTCTTGGCCTTATATTATAGTAAAATAGGCTACATCACGACTTGCTCAATGACATTTCATGAAATATACAAAATATAACTCTATTTTTCAATTGGGAAAGAAAACAGTTGATTCAACACACAATTATATTTCTATTTGATTCATTTACTTCTTTTTTTCCCTTTCGAAAGGGCTAGATAGCACGTCGTTGTAGAACTACTTATATTATTGTTTTGTGATATTTCTACAGGGTCTTTCTATTCGGTGCAAACAAACCCCCTTTATAAATAAAAAGAGAAAGTTTAAAGTAAGAAATATGTTGAGTATAATGAGTACTTTAAGGCTCCGTTATGCGAAATCATATGTCTCTGTCTTTTTCTTTACGTGTAAAGAGTATGGAAAATAACCACACTTCTGCACTTTTTCAATGTTTTGCGTTGTTTTTTCATCATTATCTTTAGCACAATTATCTTTCTTGAAAAAAGTTATTGGAGCAACTGCACAGTAAGTTAAAGTGTATTTTGATGTAGAATTCAATACGTTTCCGCTATTATTTACGCCAAAAATATGACCCGCGACAAGCGCTTTTGATGATCATCTGTGAGGTTTATACGCAATTTAATACTTGTAGCTACTAGATAACCTCTTTAGCTTGTCGTATGTTTTTTTTTGTGGCTACAACTTTACGTTTTCTATATAAAAATATGGCCCGTGCAAACCATGTTTTCCTATTATGGCCCCTTAACATGTTTTCACCCATTGCCAAACACGTTGGATTCAAAGCTAGTGATACTAACCTGGCAAACTTTCTAGTACCCTGACGACAGCGGGCTCGGTGAGACCGAACAGGTCTTCTCCTGTGACGAAGTTCGGCCACAGCTTGAGTACACCCTCTTCTCCGCGGTTCTCTCGCAATGCTGCTACTGCGTCTAGTATCTATGTACGTGAGTACGGAATGTGTTAATAGTAGTTATCAATACAATTGCTCAAAAATGCTTTTGATGACAGTACAGCGTGCGGAAAGTAAATTTTACCGCACGCCATGCATTTTTGTTTACGGTGTAGTACAGCGTGCGGAAAGTTATTTTAAAGATATTTTTTCCCCTTACATTTAGCACATAAGAATATATATTTATTTAGCACATAAGAAATACAATATTAACATAAAACTATTCTTGAGACAAGCATGTGCCAAAAGGCTTCCACTCAGCATTGTGTCGCGGTACATTGTGACTGCACCACGACGCTGATTTTCAGCACATCGACACAACATTGTATAGTTGTTCTACCTCACGAAGTCCGTTCGGCTATGAATGATGTTCGGCGAGCAAACGCACATTGTTTAGTGCAGCGAACTAAAATCTATGGAATATGCATTCTGCTCAAAAAATGGCACCACACAACACGAAAAGTAGAACTATGTGGAGCTAAAAATGCTGGCATTTAATTATACAGCACAAAGCGTCTGAACCCTGGTTGCTTATTAGCGACCATAATTTGTATACTCATAGATATTTTCTATACTTAAACGAAAAAATAAGATACGTTTTTTCTGCATCTTTTTACTGCCTTCTTTGCATCTTTTACACCATTTGACTATAAAGGACGTCATTTCTAATAAACTCTCTCTTTCTATCCTTTCTCTACAATACAAACTGTAATTTATTGAAAAGAACGTTAACGTCAGTCACCGGGTGCGTGGCTGGCCCGATCAAAGCTGAGCGGGTTGTACTTTTTCGGCCCCATGGTGCCATTTTTTAAGCAATATTTGTTTGCAATTATACTTCCATGGATATTAGTTCGCTGGTTTAGTGTGCGTCTGCACGCTCTCGTATTACGCACAATGAAATAATGTGCATCTATCTGCACGGCTAAACAACATTGATAGTTAACAATTGAAAAATAAAACCGGTCAAGAGCGACTCGGACTCGCTCACCGAGGGTTTCGTACCATCATAATAAATACACTGCAGAGTAGTTTGATAAAATTATTATTGCAGTTTTAGGTCAGCGCCATCTCTTGATCGACAGTGGAACTAATGTTAACTTTTTTAGAAATTTGATAATTTCTAAAAAAAGTGTGCTATATTAAGACATCGTTTTATTTTTCCTTTAATCTTTATATAAACTGCTATCACATAGAATTATTTCAGACTTTTCTCTTTGCATACTTAACGGAACGGTCTTGGACGAATGGAACGGTATTTTTTTTTACATTTTTCATCATAAGTCGAAAACTATGCAGCCTAAAAAAAAAAGAAAAAATATTAAAAACGAGCAAATGGCGCTCTTTCAAATGATACCCCACATGCCCTAGTCGTCCCACTTCAAATTTTTAAGACCCCTTTTCAGTCCCTGTTGTAAAAAAGATTTTTATTTTTTTATTTCTTTCTTATTTGCAAAATAGTTGGGCAAATGTCATCTTAAACTATTCCAAATTTGAAGTTGATATCATTAGTAGTTCTCAAGATATCCAGCTGTGACAGACAGACAGACTGAGTCACACCATAAGGGTTCCTTTTTTACCATTTTGGTATGGAACCCTAAAAACTGACGTGTTCCGGCAATTAGAGGTAAGATAGCTAGTTCCTCCTCAGTGATGAGGATTCCGGGTGTATTGCGCTTCCATCTTCAGTCTTATCGTCATTTAACATCAGGCCAAGCACTATCCCGTTTTGCATAAAAAAAGGGATTATTTAATTGGGTGACTGGAAATAATTAAAGGCGACTGTTAATGGGATACTTAAATGCTAAACCGGGCAGCAATTTATTTTATGGGCGACAAAATAACTAAACGGGTGACAAACAGCGGATTACAAAATACTTAAAACGGGCGATTACATGTGGGTGACAAATAATCTAAATGGGTGACTAAAATACTGAGTGGGCAACTATTATACCAAGTAGGCAACTATATAACTGATTTAAACTACCCAACATGGTATTTTAACACGTTTTTATTAGGTTGCTTTCTTGTTTGTTTGTTTTTTGTCATCTCGATTAGGATTAGTCACCTTTTTTATAAATAAAATATATGCCAAATTTTAAATGTTTGTCGCCCGTTCTGAATAACTAGTTACTCAATTTGTATTTTAAGTCACCCATTTTCAATATCTGTAGTCGTCCTTGCTCCGTCGCTCACTTAGTATTTCAGTACGCTGTATTCTGTATTTTTGATATCAAAATGGGAATTTATTGTTACCCGATTAAATACTACCCATAAAAAAATAGCTAAACGGACTTAGAGAGATAGTACATGTATAACTAGTAGCCACTCACCGAGGCCCAGGCGGCGCGCGGCGTGGCGGCGGCGAGCTCGGCGCGGGGCTCGTCCTGCGCGCGCACGTGGAACCGCGGCCGCCCATCCTCCTCCGATATCCAGCACAAGTAGCGGCACCGGCTGTTGGCGCGGCACATCGACCAGTAGAACCGGACCTGTCCGATACCACAACAGTAAGTAACGTCAGCTATGATACAGGTAGGTGGTGCAATCGCAGCTATCCTGCCTTTATCCATGTTCCAAGAAAACGAGGCCTGGCATTTTGGGAGTAACACAGGCTTACAGCAATATCCAGTTGCGCGACTTTATAATAACACAAGCAAAGAATGCAGGATTTTTTTTCTATGTCATTACAAAATTATTATAGTGTATTTTGATTGTGATTTGTTTCACTTAGCAAACGAAACAGTTTAATTAAAGAAGAATGAACATTATTTTCAATACTGATAGCGGAGATGACGTAAGCTTAAATTGACCAAGTCACTTTCTGTCTGTCTGGGAGTGCTATACAGTGCCTTCGGTCTTGAACTAGCGATAATTTAAAGGCGTGTAATACACCTAATTTTATCGACAAAAACACCCACATGTTGGGGTCTATTCCCACTCCTGTTGGAATGGCCGCCATTTTAAATTTGACTTTTTATTTTAGATGACCCTGCAGAAAAATATTAATTTCTCCGGATTTAGAAGTCTTACAGTTATAACAAAAAATACTGTTCAAAAGCTAATAATATTACCTATCAATTTAAAAAATAAAATGTTTAAATTTTTGATTTAAATACGTCATAAAAATTACTGAAATAAAATTTTACACGAAATTTGTGCGATTTTTTTGACTTTTTATTACATTTCTCAAAAACTAGGACATTAATGTTCACTTTTTTTGCATTATTCAAATACACAGGGATATTATCTACAGAACAACTTAAAAATTTTTAGCTCTATGTTGCATATTTCGAGAGCTATTGTTGTTTGAATATGACCCTGTAAGGCACTGTATATGGCACAGTATTATATTGTACATGCCTTTATCTAAGGTGGTGAATTCTGGTAAGGGTGAAGTAAAGAATAAGCAATTTTATTCCCGATTCATGGATAATAAATATGTTCTATCTCTATCCTAAGTTATTTTAGGTTCCATGCAAGTCTGCTTATTTGGAACTAAATTGTTTACCGAAACAAATCTGGCAGGTTTTATTCTGTCTAATGACATCATGGGAATAAATGACAACAATTTGTGTAATCATTAAAAATTAAGAATGTAGTCCGCCAAACGAACGAAAATTAGGGAAAATAATTCGTGTATGTGCGATTTTTGGCATAGTTGTAGGGAATGGTGTCTAAAACAACATACTAAAAATACTGACGGATGGGGGTGGAGCTAACGGGGGGAGGGGGGTGTAAAGGTCCCCTTTTTAGTTTTTCGTGAATATCTCGTAAACGGTAGCCCATAACAAAAAATGTTCAATAACATAAATAATCCTCATAAAATTCTCTATAAAAAAAATTATGTGCACTTTTTCGCCAGGATCAATATTTAATGAGTTTTTTTTTTTTTCATTTATTATGGCATCAAACAGTCATACATATCTAAAGCATACGGTATACATTGTAGATATTAAAAACAAAAAGACCTAACAGTGCCAAAAATCTAAAGATTATATAATTTTAAAGATTTAGGTTGAGTTGTGGACAAACTAACTTATCAGACAAAATAACTAAATACCCTTTTTTTCCTAAGATACTTATCTAGTAGAGAAAGAAAAATCATAACATTATAACATTTGCGCTAATTTTCGCTTCAGTGTGTTAATAGATACATGAAATAAATCAAGATTCATAAATTGTTTATTGTACGTATTGGTGGATCGATAAATAAAACTATTTTTAGTATACTGCTTACGCAGTCTAGGGGGTACAAAAAGTGAGACGGTACGTGAGGAGCGTAAAGGAAGCCGCATACGATTTATAAAGGATAACTTGCTGAGCAGTATGGGGGAGTCTACGAGGTTATTTAAAATTTTAAATAGAAAGACAATATCAAACATTTTGCGTCTGTTAAACAGTGATAGTAGATTGTGAGCCTTAAGGGATTCGTTATAAGATTCTTTGACAAAAGTACGGTATTGAAGAGATTTAATAAACTTTTTTTGGACTTTTTCGAGTCTGTCGATATGAATTTGATAATTAGGACTCCAAACGATGCTGCCAAAATCTAATATAGATCGAACAAAGGAAAAGTATAAAATTTTTAGTGTATGAATTCGTTTAAAGGGTTTACTGATTCTAAAGGATGAAGCCTAATCTCCGAAACGCTGATGCCAATATATGATCGATATGTTCATTAAAAGTTAATTTTGAGTCCATAATAATGCCCAAATCTCGTATACTGTTTACTCTATTGAGGATTCTATTGTCTAGTTGGTAATTAAAAGTGATAGGATTTTTCTTACGGTTATAAGATATTACATTACATTTATCAACATTAAGAAATAATTGATTGCGAGCACAGTATACATTAAGGGAGATTAGATCATCTTGCAGGCTTTGACAACCTGCAACGGATCTAATGATTCTAAAAAATTTGGCATCATCAGCATAAAGCAGATGAGAGCTATTTTTGAATACTTGTCCAATGTCATTGATGTAGATATTGAAAAGGAGAGGCCCTATATGCGAACCTTGAGGCACGCCGGAGGGGACTGGTAAAAATTTTGAAGTATATCCCTTAAGACAAACAGCTTGACTCCTATTTCTAATATAGGATTCGACCCATCTGAGGAGGCAGCCGTGCACACCGGCCCTCGAAAGCTTTATAATAAGTAAATCATGACTAATTTTGTCGAAAGCTTTTGAGAAGTCGGTGTACACGACATCCACCTGTAGGTTCTCATCCATTTTATGCATCAGATAGTCAATAAAAGTTACCAAGTTTGTGTCAACACTTCGGTGCTTCATAAAGCCATGTTGGTTTTCAGAAATGAAGGCGCGAATGGAAAGAGCAATTTGCAGCGTAACTAGTTTTTCCAAAATTTTGCCCATAATACATAACTTAGAGATAGGTCTGTACTCGTTAATTTGATCTTTTAATCGATTCTTAGGAATAGGAGTTATTAATGACTTTTTCCAGACACTGGGGAAGACACCAGAGCTGAGTGAGGCACGGTAGATAATGGTAAGTGGTAGTGCAAGCTCTTCAGCACATTTTGAGGTAAAAATCGGATGAATTTCATCTGAGCCAGAACTTTTATGTGGATTAACCATTGTTATGGATGGAAGAAGACGGACAATCATATAATAAACTTATAGTGGGGGTCATAAGCACCATGCCTTTGCACATCGTGATAAGAATGCGAAACTTAGCACAATTGTTCATTAGATAAAAAAGTTGATTTTTTTTTAATTCATAATTCATTTATTGCTTGTCACATAGTTAGAAGATTTAGTCCGGCTACCTTCGGTTTCCCCCTATGGGGTGGGGAGGGGCTTGTTTGAAGAGCGCCCCCGCCGGTCGTTGGAAAAATCAAACTACAAGATCCAAACAAGCTACTATGACAATATTGGTATCATTTTCAAATAAATCCATAATGTAGAATTCGATTCAGGTATAAAAAATTTTTGGTGCCGCCGAAGGAACGGCGGATCACAATGATATACTCAGATAAATTGATAAATTGTTCAATAATTCCAAACATCATAATAATACGAACAAAATAGAGTAGATTGTTTACAAAATAAGACACTCCTGTGATTGTAACTCGGAGAGAGATCTTAGAGAGAGGTCTCCAAAAAATATCTAATTATATTTTGTTGTTTACATTTTGCACTTTATTAATGTATGTAACACGTCTGACTCACGATCTTGTATCCGATGGGGTAGATGTAGTTGGGCGTGTGGAAGGCGGCCAGCTGGTGCGGCAGCAGGTGGCCGGGGCTCAGGAAGATGAGGCCGCCCACGCGGATCAGGTGGTTGGTGTCCGAGTGCAGCATCACCGACGCCACCTGCCGCTGCTCGTCGCGCGACACGTACACGCGCCGCTGCACGCTTAGGGTCGTCAGCTCGTTGTCTTTTTCGTTCTACAGTAAGAGTTTGTAAAACTGTTAACTCTTGCCAAATGACAAAGAATTGACGAATGCCGTAGTCCAGTGACTCGTACACCGGTCCATCTCTGAGGTCCCGTGTCCGATCCCCGGATAGGCCAATTTAGAAATCGAGCTTTTCTATATTGACTCAAGTCTAGTGTTTGTAGTTCCACCCTGTTGTATATGATTTCCATAACACAAGTGCTTTAGCTATTTACTTTGGAATCAGAGCAATGGTGTTGTCTAACATTTATAAAAAAAAAATAAGTTCTATTCTATCATAAATAAGGGATAATATATTGGTTAAGCTAACAAAGCTAAGTTGTTTTAATTGTAATTAATTACATTTCAGACGTAGGGCCTGCAGCCCTATGTATGTGAAGTGAACTCACCTTTGGAGCGTGTGAAGAGCAGAACGCAGTCTTGTTCTTATAGAAGACGCAGCTGTCTTTGACTGCGCAGTTAAGATGGTAGACACTACCGCAGCGCACCTTGAAACAGCGCACAGTCGCGCCTAATCTCCGACAGACGGCACAAGTCGCGCTCGAACCGTTCGCCAAAGCGGTTTCCACGTTCATCAGCGCTCCGCTGACAGTCTCGTAAACGCATTCAGACCACAACGCACAGTTCAAATGCACCCATCTATCCACATCACAGTTCAACAGTCTAGAAACACCATCACCTACACCGTCCCCTTGAATCCCACACAATTCACACTTCCTACTATCTTCATTTGTCACAGGCATTATAGCCACTCCGGTTCGGAACACTAACTCGGTCAATTCTCTGTCCGTAGGCCGCTTGTATTTAGCAGGCGGTCCTATACAACCTGGAGACCATGTTTTGTATCTAATCCCTCTATACTTTTCGGGTTCTATGCTTTGGTTACTCTTTTCGTCTTGTTCGCTCTTCAAGTCTTCATCGAGCGCGCTGACGTCATCTCCCACTTCTTTCATGAGCTCGTCGTTGTCCAACGAGTCCATAAATGACAAATCCATCTTCTCATCTTTAATATCTGGCTTTATGTCTAGATCGTCTGTCTCCATACTTTCCGTAGACGCTGTATCGAAATCATCACGGTCTTTTGATAGATTCGTTTCGACATCGGATTTAGTGTCTTCTTTGATTGCAATTTTCGATTTTCCATCGAGTATAATATTTGTCGGTCGCCACGCAAACCTCTGATAGCATTGCGTACTACAAAAGTATAATTCCGAGTCACTATCACATAATATTTCTTCAGCGTTTCCTTTGTTGGCGGAAAGCAGTGGAAATTCTGATGCTTTCGCTCTAACTACTGAATCTAATATAACAACATCACAGTGCCGGCAGAATTTCGCAGCTCCGTTTAGAATGCTCTGAATGTCGATCGGCGTTCCTTCCTTGCCATCTTTACCTTTCGATCTATACAATCCTAACTTATGTGATGGAGGAGTTGCAGTTCTTTCTACTATTTGATATGACGTCGGCGGTGGTATGTGTAGAATGCCAGCGAGTTCTTTCAAAACTCCCAGTATATCTTCCGCGGCGCCTGATGTTAACGTTAATGTCACGGTAACATTTTCATTACTCTCCGTACTGCTAGGAGAATCGACCATTTTACTTTTGAGTGACGGTGAGTTTGTGTCAAGGCATTTTAGTGGTTTCTGAACTTCCTCTTCATCCTTCAGTTGGTATAAAGATAATGGTTTGATTCTAATAGGAACAGGTGCTATAATGGGTATCACAGGCGAGACGCGTCCTGATGCAGAATCGCTATCCTCTTCATCTTCTTCATCCTCGATAAGTTTTAGTCCTGGGAACCTATTGGCAGGTTCAATATCAAGACACTCCGGGCTAGAACAACTGACAATACTGTCGGGTGTATCGGTATCTCGTTCTTTGCAAATAAAGTCTAATTTCTTGTCCTCTGGATCATCATCAAACATAATAGGCTGGAATTCCTGATCATAAAAGCCTCTCTGGGTAGACGCTGCTGGCTTTTCTGGTAGCGGTTCTTCATCACCAAATGGTTTGGTATTATAATAATCAGCCACATTAGGTATCTTTGCATTTCCAAACTCTCCTACCAAGTCCCCTTTTAGGATATCATAATCTTTGTTTTTGAGTTTAGTCAAATCTCCGGACCCAAATAGTGGGCAAACCGCAAAATTCGTCGTCAACGCGGGTTCTTGAATTTGCATTTGTGGAAGCAAACGTAATTGAGCCATCAAATTGTCAATGAAGGTATCGTAGTCTTCTTCGTAACGAGAGCCCTTGCGGGGTCTTTTTTTGGCGTTGGCCGCATTTAAGTTATTCTCTGCTGCTGCTTTTATATTCATTTGCATTTGTTTTCGTTTCTTTTGTTGATATTCTCGGCGTTTGCGCCTTTTGGCTTCAGATGGCGTTTCTGGAGCGTTGATTTCAGACGAAGGATCCATATTTACACTTTCAGGAAATTCTTCTTTCATAGGTTGATCTAGTTTGCCTTGATCTGAGGCAGTGGACACACCAGAAGTAGCAGATTGTTGGGAGCTTTCGTCTAACAATTCTTTTTTGACGTCTAACGGTGTAAAAGGTCTGTTGTGTACTGGACTCTGTTGTGGCGGAGCGATCTCTTTCTTGATAGCTTGTTGAAGCTGCTGGTTTTCAATATTCATTGGATACATCATAGGCATAGTTTTCATAGTTGGTGAACTTTCTGGCAATGGTGTAGTCTCTTCTTTGGTTATAATCTTCATCGGCGGCTGTTTCCGAACATCCATTAGAGATTGTGTTGATGTATGTAGTAACGGCGACATGGAAGACGTCGGAATAGTCGTCTGTATTATGGGTCTAGAGGTGAATGGAGAATTAACAGTAGTGATGTGACGTGGAGAATTTTTAGGTATTTCTACTTCTTGTGTAAGTGATAAAGTAGGAGGCGGTATGGCAGGCCTCGCTAACTGGGCTTCAAGTGACGGAATTGTTCCCAATGCTGGGGCTGTCCTTTGTATAGTCATGGTTCGCTGCGGTACAACATTTGTCGTAGCAGTCGACGTCTGTAACAGTTGTTTTAATAATACATTCTGGGATTCGTCATTTCTTTGGTTTGCAGGGCTTTGAGCCAACATGTTTTGATTTTTTGATGGATCATTATTTACTGATAGTGCGCTTGGTTCATCCGTTTCCATCGGTTCAGATTTTACTACTACAGACTCTACACTATGTCTTTTAGTTGGCTGTATATGACCAACTATGACTTCACTTTTTGGTTCGTCTGTTGACTTCGATCGTTTAAGTGGTGATGTAAGCTGAGTGTGCAGTAATTTCGACGACGTTATAAAATTTATTGACCCTGTGCTAGTTTTACCTTGCATTTGGGCTATACCTGGATTAACAATGCTATGAGTTCTGACAGTAACATTGGGAGCCGGTTCTTTATTACCCATAAACGGTCTCGAAGTCATCACTAGTGCAGGAGGTTGGCTAGAACTTATGCTTTGTGGATTGAAACTCAAATTTGAAGTATTTATTTGTCTGCTAGGCTGAAGCAGAGTGTGACCTAATATGCTCGTAGGCAATGGCTGAGTTTTCTGAAAGCAGCTGACGTTCGTTGTTATTGTGGTATTATTACTGGAATGTATCATAGACTGTGGAGTGCTGTTATGAATTTTGGAGAGCGCTGGCATTTGTATGATTTGAGATGACACCGACGTTGTGATTGAATCGTCAGGGCTGCTGAAAGTAGGATTCGTTATCAGGGGTGATTGTGCTGGAGATTTCATCATAGAGCTTTGCATGCTGACTGGAGAGTTTATTGGCGAAACCGTCGGAGATTTCCTTAACTGCGTCATGTTCATGGACGATAAGGTATTAACTCTAGAGCCTAATACTTGGGCAGCACTCATCGGCATTGTGTCAGATGATGGTAATGAAGTTATTGGCTTTTCTATTCTTTGCACCGGTGAAGGCCGCGATGCCGCCACTTCGACTTTTGACGATGGCAATAAATTCTCAAAGTTGACTTGGGTAGGTGTGGTCGCGTCGCTATTTTTTCTCATTACATTTGTAACTGCCTGTGATTCTACCTTTGATGTGTTTGTGTTCAGAGAGGACATAATAGTCCGAAGCTGTTGCGATACATTCGCCATATTTGAAGTTAACTCGGCCGGTTGTGACAATGGTGACAATTGAGGTACTGTTGCAGACTGCAAGTTCAACCTTTCCGGTTCTCTCTTCGGAAAAGTCATCGGTTCTTGTGGTTCTTTATTATCACTTTTTACAGGAAGGTTGACATTCGGATTCGATGGTTTATGTGCTGGTTGTTTCATACCGTAAGTTTTAGTTTCATCCGTTATTTTCTCGAGCATACAAAGCATGTCTTCAAATGATTCTACGTGCTTTGGATTACCCTCAACGGCTTCCGAATGTTCCTGCATGGTAATGTCGTTTAAATATCTCTCTTGCGACGGAGTGGGTGAGGGGATCGATATTTGAACCGATTCGTGAGCCATATCAGGAGTTATTTGCATGTTTGAGTCAATCACTTGATTGGCGATCGCTTTTATGGTTTTCACTACGTTTTCATCTGATTTATTTTCAGTAGGTGGATTCTGGGGTGGTTTATCCGATATAGTTTTATTGTACGATAACAATAAGTTACTTGGAATGTTATCTTCCGGCTTATCTTCATCATCGCCTTCCATAATGTTGTCTGGTATCTTTTCTGGTACGGGATCGGGGCTCTTTATATCTGCTTTCCCTAGCAGCAGAGGTGTCCGATCTGTTATGCACAGAGTGTGAGGAAGCTCCGTCTGCTGACTGATTTCTGTTTCTATATCAATATCCTTATTGGTTTCCTTTATGATTGGGGCCGGCCGCTGATCATGGGAAGAACCTTGCGATGATAAATTTAATAAATGATGGGATGCAGAAGCTTGTAATTCTTTATCAGGATTGTTTTCTGACGGCACAGTGCTGTCCGGTGACGCAGCTTCATCCTGGAATATCTTGGCAGGCAGAGTGACGTCATGTGTGACAGATAAACTTGATAGTTTTGTATTTGATAAAGATAGGGCCATCGGTTTTTCTATTGTCTTTACTATCTTTTGCTTTACTTGATGTTGCGTAAGTATCGAAACAGGTACTCGAGATGGTCCTACGCCAGTATTAGAAGTGGCTAACGTGATTACAGGATTCACATTCGCCTGTTTGGGTATGTTCGACGATATGACACTTATGACTGGGCTGATAGGTTTAGAGAGCGGTGGTGTCGACATATTTATAGTCAACGGCGGGTTTGTGAGGTTCAGCGGTACTTTTTTGATCTGCGGTTTTGCCCCGCCCGGATGTCCCGCTACACTAGCGATGGGTACCGAAAGGCTTTTCAAAACGGGCACTGAGATAGTTTGGTTGGCGATCGAGACTGAGGCGACCGTAGCTTGAGACACTTCGTTTAGAATTTTGGCGTTGGAATGCGGCGATAACATCGTCGCACTGAGGACTGGTAGCCGTGACAGTGCCGAACCTTGCGCAATTTTATACTGTTGAACGCTCGGGTTAGGTTGTTTGCCCGTAGACAGACTGATGACGGCGACGGTTTTTGTGGCAGTTTCTGTTCTAGTGGCCGGCTGTGGGGGCTCGTCATCCGCTTCGTCTTCCGGCTTTCCCCCGTCGATCAGTTCCTCGAAGTCTTCCTCAGTAGCTATCCGCTCTTCAGGGGAGATGGCGGTTTGTTCTACGAGTACTATATCGTCGTCGTCTAAATGTTCGACTAGTTCCTCGTCGTCTTGAGTGCGGTCGTCATCGTAGGTAGGGTCGGGGGCGTAAAGGACGTAGCTGTGAGCGTCCTCGGGGGGTTGTTGCGGGGGAGGGAGGCGCGGGCGCGGAGGGGTGCGTCGTTTGAGAATAGACACTTTGGCTAGATGATGGGGGCGCGAGTCTTTCGTAGGCCAGACGGGGGCGCCGCCGTATAGCCCGGGTCGAGAGTATCTGTATCCAGGAGGGAATGGAGCGGTTTGGTGGTGATGGCCGCCACCGTGGTCTTGTTGTGAAGGAGCGGGAGACGCCGCAGGGGAGGCGTGGGGGGTGGGAGTCCTAGCCACGTGAGGGGATCGAGATATAGAGGGCGATGCGGGGGCACCTCCCATTGGGCTGTATTGTTGCCGCTGTAGCATCTGCTGACGCTGGAATTAAACGAAATGTAAGTTACCATGTCAAAATTTTAATAGAAAGCTTTGTTACAGGCCGTAGAAGAACTTACTGCTATCTCGGATGCAGGATTTCCCGGTGATGGCAGTGGCTGAGGACTACCTAACGGAGATGTTTGTTGTCGGCTTCCAAATGGTACGCCCACTCTCATCCCTAAAATAATACACATTTTAAACGTGAAACTTATATCAACATATATATTAAGATCTTTTTTGTCGTGAAAGTACAAGTGAACTAACCTTGTTGGTGGTGTGGAGGTCTAGCAAATCTGGATGGAAGCGGCGAGCATCCAGGTGCTGGTCGTGGAAACCTACCAGTTGCGTAGTCAGACTGGAAACAAAAGTAGCTCGTGAGAAAAATAATTTTATTCATGTTAATTGTAGAAATATTTTATTAAACTTACATTTTGTAGTTGAGGTGAATGAGACGAGGCTGGACTCTGAATTTGAGACTGTTGGTAGATCTGAGAAAGAAAACGCATGTTAGTTTACATCATTACTTTAATCGTCAGTTATTATTAGTCAAGCAGTTTTAGCATAGTTTACCTGTGGACTGCGACTGGGCGTAGGCAGTTGCGGGCTCGTTCTCTGTGCTTGAAATTGTTGAAGGAAGTGTTGAGGTGACATCGACGATTGCATTGGCGATTGTTGTGTATGCATTGGCGACTGCTGCGTGTGCATCGGCGACTGTTGCAGATGCATCGGCGACTGCTGCGAGTGCATCGGCGACTGTTGCGGGTGCATCGGCGAGTGTTGCGTCGACATTTGGTTTTGTTGCTGATGCATTGAAGACTGTTGGTGCATTGGCGATTGTTGATGCATGGGTGACTGTTGATGCATCGGCGACTGATGCATGGGCGATTGTTGCGGATGCATCGGGGATTGCTGTGGGTGCATCGGCGACTGCTGCGGATGCATCGGCGATTGTTGCTGCATATTCGTTTGCTGGACGTGCATCGGAGACTGTTGCGAGTGGAGAGGAGATTGTTGGGTGTGAAGAGGCGACTGCGTCGACTGATGTAGCGGGGACTGTGCAGTGTGGTGTAAAGGCGACTGTTGGGAGTGTAACGGCGACTGCATAGGAGACGTTAAATGATGAAGAGGCGACTGAGGCGCCAGCGGGTGATGCGGTGACTGCGCATGAGGCGACTGCACGTGTAGTGGAGACATGGCCGGCCTAGCCCCCGGCGGACGGGGGTTTTGGTTCCCAGCTTGCATGGCATTCCTGACGCCTGCAATTTGCTGCTGGCCAAACTGCACTATCCCACCGACGGACTGCGGTCTCTCCTGCACTCCGGACAGTTGTCTCACTAGTTGCTGCTGCGGCGCCCCGGCTTGTTCTATGACTAGAGTACGACCGCCTTGCAAAATCCTCCCCTGCGCGTTCAAAGGCGAAGTCACCAGCCCTATTCTCTGCTGCGTTATCGGCTGCCCGTCTGACCCTAATACTGTTTGCTGCGTTCTTATCAAAGTTTGTTGCTGTTGTAGTGTGGCGCTTTGAAGGCCCAACTGCATCGGTCGGTTTATAGTCTGTTGTTGCATTTGCTGATTTTGTCCTAGGTTTTGATTTTGTGTGAACACTGTTTGGTTGCTAGTTATTTGTTGTTGATTTATGACGTTCTGTTGAACCAACTGAGGATTCTGTTGGCGTTGTTTTGTTTCATATTCCTGTGAATAAAAATAAGTGTAAGAGACAAAAAATATTTACTTATTATCTTTATACAAAAGTCAGGTCTTTTGACTCTACTTTCTTGTATATCCAGATTTAAGTGTATTACCTGCATAAGCATCGTGTGTTGGCGAGCTTGCTTCCGCGCCGCATCGAGGTGTTTCTGCAGCGCTTGTTGCTCCGTGGCCACGCGGTGCAGCTCCGCAGCGTCGTTGGGCTGCAGTTCGTTGCCGGACTTCCTCAGCTGCCGCTGCTTACTGTTCAGCGACTGCAAAACCGACAACGACACTGAAGGAGACGCGAGGATAATATTTTCTAAAATTCGGGTCCCCGGGAACTGAAAAGGTCGCGACTACCACTACAAGCACACAAACACGAAAGCGCTACCACAGCTCACCTTGCGCATCTTGCGGAGCTTCTGGACCTCGGCCTCGTAGTAGTTCTGCTGGTCGGCGGCGAAGGCGGCGAACTGTTTGAGCCACTGCTCGTAGAGCAGGCGCGAGTGGTGGTCGTCGGCGGGCGGCGGCGGCTGTGGCGGCGGCGCGGCGCCGTACAGCGGCACGGCGGGCGGCGCCGGCGCGGCGGCCGGCGCCGGGCCCGCGCCCCACTCGCTGCCGTCCCGCTCTTGCTCGCGCTTCTCCTGCTCCAATAGGTCCTCCAGAAGCAACGGTTGCTCCTGGTTTACGTTCTGACGGTTAAATTTAGCGATTGGACGTCGCGGCCGACCCCCCGGCGGCGTCCGATCGAACTCCACGGAGCTCGATTGGAACGACGGCTTTTAGTACCGATATCTTATATACCTGTCTCATCTTATAAATGTACGTGTATATTCTTTCGAAAGAACTAAAATCTTGGAGAACATTTCTGAAGGTAACGATCGACGTACGAATAGAGGCGGAAGAAACCATACTAATTTAACGTTAGTGCGTAACAGTCTGACGAATATAAATTAAATTCGTCAGTTCTAAACGAAAACTCTAATAAATTTGTGCGGAATACTATGCTATTTGAAATAAAGTGTCATTGAACGATAACTACTATAGTGCTTAATTCAAAATCTATACATACAAGTTGCAATAAGGTTTTTTCTATAGCAAAAGAAAGTATTTAAACTCAATATTGTGATGTGTGTCAGTCTTTCCTACAGTTTGAAGCGTAACAAAAATGCTACAACTACTAAAATTCAGATCATTAGAATAAATATAAATGTTGAGCAATGATCATTTCGACATTTATACTTTTTTTTATAAGTCAATTGATTTTTTATAAAGTTGTGACATAAAACTTTATCACAATCTGTTTAAAACCTCATACTAATTACTTATTATTTTTTGGTGTGACATAATATTTGATAATATTATTTTTGTAATTAAAGATATAATTCACCATGTCCTACGATATTCAAAATCCATAACCATATTATGAATTTCCACCACCATGATAATAAAAGATGAGACAGGCAATATAGACTTAGGATTTTACAATAAAGTACTTATTTGTTGTTAATATTCTTTATTTCATAGTATTAGTGCTAGTACATTGTTAGCTATAGTATTAGTGTAGTTGTGTTAGGAAGGATGCTGAAAAGGTAATGGTTAGTCAGTAGGCATGCGTGCGAAGCGAGCAAAGTAAAAAGCTATTACGACACATAAAGTGGTTAGGTGACAAAAGGCCTTTACTATATTATTGAAGGTCCTGTAAGGCCTCATTACACTATCAAAAATACACCTTCAGCTTTTCTTCCGACAGACAGTGAAATTAACGTTTCATCTTCGGACAAAGATAGATAGTATAATAAGGCCCACAGCACAAACTAGGGAAGTAGGCAGTTCAAAAAGGAGAAGGATAGGATAGTAGGCTTTTGGAAACTTTCATTTAAAAAATGCACTCGCATTTTGAGAATTTAGTTTTAAGGTTTGATAAAAGAAATGAAAAAATATTTAGCTTACTTTAACAAATAAGAATTCCCGACATATCTATTTACCGCTAGCTATGTCACAGTTTTGAAAGAAATTTTAGTAAGGGGATGTCAAAAGACAAGAAATCCACTGTTTATTATCCAATACTTGGTACTGGTCGTGAGGAGGAAGCTTAAGGTGTCAAGGTGCAAAGTTCTAAGGTACTAATGACGAGGAAAGGCGGTATTCCAATTTTGTAAAGATACAAAACGAAGCATTTTCATCAGCTTCGGAGAATGATAAAATATAATTCATAAAACAATCTTGCAATTCAACTCACAAGTTTAATTAGAAGAAACGGTTTTTATACAAAGTCTGATAGAATAGCTATTTTGTTTTTACATTACAGAATGACGCCTGGGTAGGTTTAGGATTAAGGTTCGACACAGACCTGACAAAAACTCACGTATCGTTAACCGTTAGTCAAAAATTCCTTAACTGTACAAAACAAGTATGTAGTTACAAAATATGGTCCTTTTTAAAACGACTATGCAAGGTTAACGTCACGAAAGTTATGTTGAAATGATCGAAAACTCTTCAAAGATACAAGTCTCGGCACGTATCTTTAGCGTTGAGAGAAATTGGAGGGGATTACTGCGCATGTTTGCAGTAGCCCCGCACCACGTCTCCCGTCAATGAGACCCAAAAATTATTTCTGCGCACAGTCACCGCTAAAGATAAGTGCCGAAGCTTATAGTTTTGATGAATTTTCGACGTTACTTCATTAACATGTTTGTGTTGTCAGGTCTGTCGGGGGGTCTCGGGGAGATGTCTGACCTGCAGCAGCAGCGGGCGGCGGTGCAGCCAGTCGCCCCAGTCCGCCGCGTCAAAGGCCTGCTCGCCAACAACCATCAATCACCGACATGCAAACAACACGCCTGTACTCCGCGCTCAACCTACCGCCTACCGCAAGTACTCGTACGAGATTTGTATTTAACGCGTTCGAACACCACATGGCACAAGTTTTACGACGGCATCGTTTTAAATCGTCTGCGTGGAAGGTTTTTTATGCTATCCCTCGGGAACAGTACTTTTTTCTGGATGAAAGGTACCCTCTCTGTACCCCTGACAACGTGTATGCAAAATGTCATGATGATCGGTTAAGTAATTAGGACGTGAAGGCGTAACAAACAAACAAACCTGAGTTTCACATTTATAATATTAGTAAGGAAGATAGCTTCTTAGATATTGCGGGACTTAAAATCAAATATAACAATATTTACTTGTATTGCGCCGCTATCTTTAAGTGAATTGCAAGAGAAATATATGTTCACGCAATTTTTACTTTCAACAATTAACAATAAATGAAATTGTATGTTTCGCGTAAGCCTCATCAATCAATCATACAGACAACAATTGAATGAAATGAATCAATGTGGTGTTCTACTATCACGAAACAATTAAAGAAAAATAAGCTCGTACGAACACTAGCAGTATATCCATATTCCCATGCAATATTAGTCCTTTGAGATTGTCTATGAAATCAGCATTTAATTTTATTGAATTTAAATATATTATACCTCAAACCTCCACCATATGGGCATTGAAAAATTAATATTGCTATGGTTATGGTAATATAAACTTCACATTGTCTGCGATGCGATAAAAATGTAAGCATTTCAACGAAGTACTAGTTCACACTTCGGTTGGCAGAGTAACGTTTGTCTCCAAAATGTGGACTTAAGCTTACTGCATACACTCAAAGCGCTTTGAACAAGTTTTACGATCAATGCGAGTTCTTACAACAACAAAAAAAACACGAATATAAACAATATACTGCATGCACGACAATGTATTCAAAAATTCTCCAAGACGAATTAATAAAGAAAATTAATATTTTTAATCAGTAGACTAAAATTTTTACATTAATGTTATTACTAGTTAAATTTCATTCAGCATCTGTTTGCAGAAAAATTAATATGATTTGTTTAAGTTTGTTTAAATTGGATATGACGAAATAGTTTCTTGAAAAATATAAATATGTATTAATATAGTGCAACATAACGATAGCGGTCTCCTTAAAGTTGGTTTTTTATCAATGACATTAATTTCAGATTTTAATTCAAGTGCAATAATATGTAATAGTCTAGGCATTTTCCATATTCAACTTTCCAATAAAAGTCACAGGTTGAAAGTGAGAGCGGAAGCTTGGTGAGCGTAATTATTTTATTATTATTGAAGATTTATAACTGAAATAAAACCAGTTTTCAATTTGTGTGAATGGCAGGTGTAGCGTGGAGACCGTATCGTGTAGTCGCAGTTGACTTAAGTGGCAACTCACCCAACTAAAACTTACTTGCAATTTTGGCTTTGGAACACAACAATTTTAAATCGTTGTTAAGGCGTCAGACTTAGAAGATGGTGGTAGCTAACCAGGTTAACTTGAAATAAGCCCTACTACTAACCAAAGCAAGTATAAATTGTATCCCCCCTGGGAATCGAACCCGGGACTCCTGCGTCTTACATGGGTGGGTGACCACAGAGGCGGTTCACGTTCAGTTCATGTGTATTCTATCTACGGTCATACTTTAAGTTGTGATAGTGGCTCGAGCACACCCCGGGCACTCCATACAAGCATCGCGTTTAAACTACTTACTACACAGACGCTACACAGTGACGTTTTTGCACATGTGTAACTGTGTGGCGTGAGTGAAGTCTAGAGCTATTGAATCAGCACGCGAATCGGCCATCGGGGCGGGGCGGAGAGTTTTACTTTCTGTACGGTAGTACTTATATCTATTCTGTGGCTCGAGTCAAAATCGCAGGCGAGCTTGAGTAGGGTGAGTCGTCGTCGACGCGTAGTGCGCGCGTGTGGCGGGCGGTTACCTGCGGGTAGGGCGGCGGCGGCTGGGCGGGCGGCGCGTGCGCGGGCGCGTGGGCGGGCGGCGCGGCGCCGCGCAGCGTGCCCGGGTACGGCGGCGGCGGCGGGGGGCGCCCGCCCGCTGCTGGGGAACACACTTGTTGCTACAGTCACCTCACCATTTTACTTTAGCACATGGATATATTCGATACCGGTCTATAGGTAGCGTTCGATCAAGAATACCCTAGCTATAGGTCGATGTCCGGTGAGTCTTAAAAACGGCACCTCAAAATAATGCAAACTGGATTGTTATTTTGTACAAGTATTCTCTTCTTTGTTTCTTTTTAACTATAAGTTTAATTTGGACAGATTATTGTAATTTGTACTCAGATATAAATATTAATGTGAAATTTAAATATCATAATTACGAATTGCTTTTTGTTTTGTCAGTCAGAGCCACATTTGCATGCTGCTTTAGTTCGTAGAGCGTTATTTATAGAAAACACATTTCCAAGGCGAGCGTTTATATGCATATTGTTTTAAATTTCCATGGTTATTGATGTTATTAGAATAATAACTGTTATTATAAACTGTTGATATATTTAAGATATTATTCTGTTTGTCTTGCTGTTGGTCTTCCAAAAATTAAAAAAATTAAATTAAATAACTATATCGATATTTACACCATGTCATGTCACCCATTTAGTGATGGGTCACATAATGACACTTTATACCATAAATTCATTATTAGATGTGAACCATTATTGTGATATCTTCTATTTAGGCCTCCTTCAGATTAGGTCGCAAGTAATGCGACAGCAACGCAACTGCGGAAGTTGCTTTCTATATTCTACAGTCGTATACCAGTACGTCAATGTGGCGAGCCATAGGTATAAGCGAGCGCGACGGTCCGGTCGACTCTTACAGCCAATCTCACCAATTAATAGACTGGTGACACACAGAATTTAACATTCTACCACTATCCGCCACAGACTTACCGGTCGTATGCGAGTGCGGCAGCGTGGCGAGCGCGACGGTCCGATCGTGCCGCACCACTCCCACAGCCCCGTCTAGTCCCACTAGCCTAGTTCCGGGCGCGTACCCTCGCCCCGCTGCTAACATTCTACCACTATCCGCCACAGACTTACCGGTCGTATGCGAGTGCGGCAGCGTGGCGAGCGCGACGGTCCGATCGTGCCGCACCACTCCCACAGCCCCGTCTAGTCCCACTAGCCTAGTTCCGGGCGCGTACCCTCGCCCCGCTGCTAACATTCTACCACTATCCGCCACAGACTTACCGGTCGTATGCGAGTGCGGCAGCGTGGCGAGCGCGACGGTCCGATCGTGCCGCACCACTCCCACAGCCCCGTCTAGTCCCACTAGCCTAGTTCCGGGCGCGTACCCTCGCCCCGCTGCTAACATTCTACCACTATCCGCCACAGACTTACCGGTCGTATGCGAGTGCGGCAGCGTGGCGAGCGCGACGGTCCGATCGTGCCGCACCACTCCCACAGCCCCGTCTAGTCCCACTAGCCTAGTTCCGGGCGCGTACTCTCGCCCCGCTGCTAACATTCTACCACTATCCGCCACAGACTTACCGGTCGTATGCGAGTGCGGCAGCGTGGCGAGCGCGACGGTCCGATCGTGCCGCACCACTCCCACAGCCCCGTCTAGTCCCACTAGCCTAGTTCCGGGCGCGTACCCTCGCCCCGCTGCTAACATTCTACCACTATCCGCCACAGACTTACCGGTCGTATGCGAGTGCGGCAGCGTGGCGAGCGCGACGGTCCGATCGTGCCGCACCACTCCCACAGCCCCGTCTAGTCCCACTAGCCTAGTTCCGGGCGCGTACCCTCGCCCCGCTGCTAACATTCTACCACTATCCGCCACAGACTTACCGGTCGTATGCGAGTGCGGCAGCGTGGCGAGCGCGACGGTCCGATCGTGCCGCACCACTCCCACAGCCCCGTCTAGTCCCACTAGCCTAGTTCCGGGCGCGTACCCTCGCCCCGCTGCTAACATTCTACCACTATCCGCCACAGACTTACCGGTCGTATGCGAGTGCGGCAGCGTGGCGAGCGCGACGGTCCGATCGTGCCGCACCACTCCCACAGCCCCGTCTAGTCCCACTAGCCTAGTTCCGGGCGCGTACCCTCGCCCCGCTGCTAACATTCTACCACTATCCGCCACAGACTTACCGGTCGTATGCGAGTGCGGCAGCGTGGCGAGCGCGACGGTCCGATCGTGCCGCACCACTCCCACAGCCCCGTCTAGTCCCACTAGCCTAGTTCCGGGCGCGTACCCTCGCCCCGCTGCTAACATTCTACCACTATCCGCCACAGACTTACCGGTCGTATGCGAGTGCGGCAGCGTGGCGAGCGCGACGGTCCGATCGTGCCGCACCACTCCCACAGCCCCGTCTAGTCCCACTAGCCTAGTTCCGGGCGCGTACCCTCGCCCCGCTGCTAACATTCTACCACTATCCGCCACAGACTTACCGGTCGTATGCGAGTGCGGCAGCGTGGCGAGCGCGACGGTCCGATCGTGCCGCACCACTCCCACAGCCCCGTCTAGTCCCACTAGCCTAGTTCCGGGCGCGTATCCTCGCCCCGCTGCTAATGCCGCGTTCATTTGGGCAGTCATCGCGTTCACTATGCTTTGAGTGTGCGCGTTGGTTGCGGCACCCTGTTAAAATATAGATCATGCATATTGATAAGCAAATAAAACACTCCAGCCAACATACAAAAGTACACTATTATTTTAATCATTGCGTAAGACTTCGTATCGGGAATAATATAGTGATCGCACTCACCTTTTTTAGGGTTCCGTACCCAAAGGGTAAAAACGGGACCCTATTACCTGTCCGTCTGTCTGTTACCAGGCTGTATCTTATTAACAGTGATAGCTAGACAGTTGAAATTTTCACAGATGATATATTTCTGTTGCCGCTATAACAACAAATACTAAAAACAGAATAACATAAATATTTGACTGGGGCTCCCATACAACAAACGTGATTTTTTTGCCATTTTTGGTACGGAACCCTTCGTGCGCGAGTCGGACTCGCACTTGGCCGGTTTTCATTACTCTCAAACGCTGAAACTTTTACCATTTTGTCGACAAGCATTATTATGAAATGTCTGTCACTCTTAAGAAAAATAATTACGCAAAATAACCTATTTTTTAAGATGCAACCAATGCTTAAATTTTAACAATATAAAAAAATATATACTACCAATAATGTCAAATTATCGTTACTCTACATTATTATCCTTACTAATATTATAAATGCGAAAGTCCGTTTGTTTGTTACGCCTTCACGTCCTAACTACTGAACCGATCTTCATCAAATTTTGCATACACGTTGTCAGGGGTATAGAGAAGGACATAGGGTACCTTTCATCCCGAAAAAAAGTATTGTTCCCGAGGGATAGTAAAAACCCTTTCTACGCAGACGAAGTCGCGGGCGGCCGCTAGTCAGTAAATAAAAGTGAGTAGTACCTGCGCGAAGTGCATGTGTTGCTGCTGCTGCGGCGTGAACTGCACCTGCGGGCGCTGCAGCTGCTGGCCCAGCACCTGCTGCTGCGCGAACTGCCCGCGCTGCACGATGCCCTGCTGGAGATTACACTACAATCAACTACTAGGATAAAAATACCTAACACAAGTTTGTGGGTTTAGGTAAAAAAATAATCCTAAAAAGGTGAAAAATTTAAGTACACAATGTGGCGCTGCGTGGAATAGGTGGAATTCAGGTTTGCAGAAAATCTCCTAGCTTCTAATTTTTGTACAATGAACATAATTCGCACCTACGGTGCTAAAGCGTCACTTCTGCAAATGATGTAATTTTTCAGGAGAAGCGTTTGAAAATTGGGCATTCTGTCATAAAGTATAGTTCTTCTTAACTTAAAAAAAAATAACTTGTTATATTTAACTACAACTTTAAACTTTATATCAAGGTAAAAATAAACATCTTACAATTTTGTAATAAAAAAATATAAAAGTTTTAAATGGGTTTGAACCTCTTAGTATGAGAGGCTGGCATAGTGGTAACCATAATTTTGTTTTTGACGGATTTTTCGGAAATAGCTGGTTTATTATACTGTAATAGCGGCGCACGATGAAACCTGTATATATCGATTGAGGATTTATAGACAAACAAAAAATGTCATATGATATAAAGTCCTAAAGCGCAACGTTATCGAGATAATCTTTAAGCTTCGTACAGACTGAGGCGAGCGAATCGCGTGCGTCGCTCATTTTGACAGATTTTGATCACGTAACTCAAAGCAATTGCCATAGCCATAGCCATTGCCATAGCAATTTCTTTGACAATGGCTATGGCTATGGCTATCGCTTTGAGTTACGTGATCGCACTCGCGAATTTCGCGCGGAATTCGCCTCAGTCTGTACGAAGCTTTAGATAAGTAAAAAATGTACAATATACTGAGATAGTTTATACTCCACTAACAAATTTACTCAAAAAATTCACTGTTTATTCACAATTAACACACAATCATAAGGTAGCCATACATAAAACATTATTTTGATAACAATAAACAAAAATCACATCAAGCGCCGGGTCGCCCGTCGCCGACGAATCGGTCGCTACAGTGTGACTGCCGCGTGGACTAAACGGACGGAACGTTGACTTAACACACGCCTAAATGAGCACACGATTCGGCACATACTTGCGGAATGGGCGGAATGTCCTTTCTGTACGGTAGTACTTATAATTATCTATTCTGTGCTAACACGCTAATATATGTGAATAAGCCCGCGTCGGAGCGGCGACTCCTGCGGTGGTACCTGCTGCAGCTGGTGCTGGAACAGCGGCCGCTGCGGCGACATGGTGCCGCGCCACGACTCGCCTTTATCTTCGCCTTCCAGCTTCACTTCTGCCTTGATCGCTTGCATCGCAGACTATATAGAGTAGGGACAAGGATATATTTAAATAAAAAATGCAAATGAAAATAAAATAATACTTTTTAAACACTACGGCAGCCATGTCAAACTCAAAATCATTGGTGGGCCAAATGCATATTGACTGTAGAATCAGTGGGCTGCTAAACCTAACATAAAAAAAAAAATAACTCATTGGATGGATAACGTATTACTTTTTGAATTGAAATATTTTTGATTGCGTTCCGCAAAGGATGATTTTAAAATTGGATCGGGCAGCAGTTCAATGTGCAAAAGGCCGCATATTTGACATGGCTGCACTACGGGTTTAGAAACTATAAGGTGCCAGATTTATAAATTTCGCAACAAGTGACATCCGTAGCAGTCGATAAGCTGTGATGATTTCTCACCATGATTGTTAACTTGTCATTCGGTTTAAATTTAACACAGTAAAAAAATATTGTCTTGAGTTGAAAAACACCAGCGACCATTTCTAACCATTCTTAATAAGATATAGATCTACTTATGGATCAGTTACTAGCAACTATTGTTCATAAATATAAATACTAGTATCTAGCTAGGCAACAAATTACTCTTTGCTATTTTAGGACGTTGAGTTGCAAAATACGCCAGTATTGTCCAGATCCTATTAATATTATAAATGTGAATTTCAATGTTTATTGTCCAATCACGCAAAAACGTCTGAACGAACTTGAATAAAATTTGGCACACAAATTGTTTATAGCCTCCCCCTGATTACGTAACTCTGTTGCTAACAATTCTCGATTGAAATCGATTGAAACCGCGTGAAATTTTTTGAAATTAGTGAAATTTAACAGTTTAATTTATTAGTAAAGTACTATTATAGCACTCTTGTTATCAACTGAAACTGTCAAAAGATTTCAATCGATTTTAAACGTGAATTAGCAACAGAGTTACGTAATCAGAGGGCTGGTCAAAAGTTTCCCTATGGATTTTCCGAATGTCCGCGCTGACGAAGTCGCGGGCGGAAGCAAGTTACCTATAAATAAAAATTAAAAATCATTAGCCATGCTCACCTGTATCGCCATCTGTTGGTTGGGCGTGATGATCCTCTGCACTCCGTCGGAGTACATCTGCGTGACGACGGGTTGCTCCTGCTTGGGCTCGGGGTGCTCAGACTTCACCTCGCACATCTCCGGTTTACCGAGAGACTTGGTAGCTTCTATGTTCTTCACGGCTTTCTGGAGCTCGCTGTCCATTTTGTTGTCTTGTTTGTGCTCCGATTCTTCTCTGTTAAATTAAAGAGGGTTTTGTTTAATATTATTGACTACGCCAATAACAATAGTTCGCGTCCACAAAACACATTTCTTCACGGCGCCGTCGCTCGTCGGCACCGAGCGACCTCCGTCGACCTAATCTGTGACACTTCCAAAGACATTTCCGTGCAGGGGTATTTTTAATCCATTCCCTTTGAAAAAAACATTGTTGAAGATACAATAAAATTCTGTAACTAAAAAAGTCATCTCCTTTATTTTAAGTTGTTCTATTATCACGATGATTTTTATTGGGTTTTCCTCTTCGTAATATGAATCTACGAAGGCATGCAATAAAGGCGATTTAGTGTTCAGATCACTCACAACTTCCAAGTGAATGGCTTTGTTACAGAAACAAACAAACAAAGATAACATTTAGAAAACCTGTTGTTTATTTTCAAATAGATTATTAATTAAGTACCTACCTATATAATGTGCAACATCTACCTTGAACTGTGAAGAACAGTATATGTTGTTGTCATATTTAATTGACATGACATGAACACAATATTTGGCAGGTGATGTGTGGTTTCAATTTTATTGTCAGTAAGTGTTAAATAAAGTGAGTGCTTTTTACATTAGAGTGCGATTCGGTAAGATGATAGCAAGAAAAATTTGATTGTTATGTCCTAGTAAGTTAAATTTGAGGTCCTTATTTATGAGATGAACACAACTGCGCTATCACAACGTGACAATATTTTAGCATTGTTTTAATCGCAGTTTGATGGATGGAAAACGTTAAAGTATTATTTATCTACTCACTCCGGCTCTCTCTTAGCGTGACGTTCTGGCATCCCATCGTCAGCCAACTCCAGTCCATCTAGGATGTGTTCGGCGTCATTGAGCGCGGCCAACTCTGGGTCTGCGTACTCCAGAATGTTGAATTGTTCCCCGATTTCAGCTGTTAGGGACTCGAGGAGCTCTTCGTCGTCTTCACCGCCCAGACCGGTGAGTATGTCCACCTGTGGGAAACCGAAGTGTGTAACGAGTTTTTAATCGATAATTGAAAACCAAAACATGGGGGGGGTCCTAATTCTGAACAGCAAATGGATGTAATCCGGATATAATACATACGGATATAATACATACACGGTATAATACAATTTCAACTTGCTTCAAGCCCGTTGCCATGAATAGGTACCCAAATTAGAGATTGCCGGTGTAAATAAGCCGATGAGTACCCAAATCTCCAAATCCATTTGCTTACCCAATTTCAGGTAAACTCCAGAATCAAAAATGTTACCTCGCCAATGTTTCCAGTATCCTGTTCCAGTTTATCCATGTCTCCCATGTCCATTTCGTCCGTCCCGTGGTCCTGTCCAGATTCCTGTTTGTTTTCTCCCCCAGAATCTACAATCACAATTCACAGAGACCCACGTTTAATAGTATCTTTAACAAAACTACAATAAAATTATCGAAATTAATGTAAATTTGTTGAAAGCATGATATTTAACTGCCATCACGGAAACATGAAACCATATTCGACGAAAGTTTTAGCAGAACCGACTTCCATTTAATATGCTCCACGATAAAAACAACCTGACTATGTCTTAAGTCAGCTTGCAGAACGATTTGTGGAGGTACAGTCAGCAACAAAAGCCGCTGAACACTTTACTACTTTGTCATAGCATCTTTTTTGACGGATGTCTCACAGTTTGAACATTATGATCAAAGAAGTTGCTAAGACCTTTGTCTTAGCAACTTCTTTGATCACAATGTTGCTAAAGTGTTAAGTTACTTTTGTTGCTGACTGTACGAACTACTAATAATTATTAAAACAGAACTCTTCACTACATAGTATAAAACAAAGTCGCTTTCTCTGTCCTTATATCCCTATGTATGCTTAAATCTTTAAAACTACGCAACGGATTTTGATGCGGTTTTTTTTAATAGATAGAGTGATTCAAGAGGAAGGTTTATATTATGTATAATACATGGTGTCAAATTCCACACTACACCGAAGCGAAGCGAGGGCGGGTCGCTAGTCATCTAATATGTTGTGTTTGTTTAACAGCCTCTGGTTTAATAAATACAATGGAAAGATGTAAGACTATTACACATATGAAACAGGCCCTAAGAATAATGAAATTGTGTGTATGTAAGCTAACTTACTTCCTTGTTGGTTCATGGTGTTTTGTTTCTGTTCCATTACTTGCTGCTGATTGGGTTGGTTTTGAGCATTTTGCTGCATTTGGGCGTTTTCTGCTACCATGCGCTGTTGCATCAAAACTGAAACAAATTATACATTTTAGACTAGCTTATTTATTTATGTGCAAGTGTTTTTCTATTTCACAGTACCGAGACTTACGGCCCGCTTGATTGGCTTTCGCGACGACACTCCTAATGGAGATCTAGAACTAAAGCCACGTATTCACTACCGACATGAATTATACGTATCTGGCAACTTCGCGGGAGACATCGCAGGCGACATCTACGTGTCGCGGGACATATCAGAAAGCATCGACCTTGCGCGACTTCGTCTCCCTCGCAAGTCGCCCACGACACGAGTACTGAGGACGCGTGTCGCTCTGTCTCACTCGACACCCGCGACCACAACAGTAGTGTATTTAACAACACTCGTGTATTTAACAATTCTCTGCCTTTTCACCGAAAATTATTTGGCCGATTATCACTTCCCAACTAACGTTAAACAGAATATTATTTCGCCGAATAATAATTTGCCAACTTATCATATAATATTTTTTATTTCCCAAACTCACAGTTACCAACTGTACGTTTGGTCTGTTTTTTTTATAATGACACCTTTCAAAATGACAACATTTAAGTAGCAGAATGTTTTAGTTAGTATAATATTCATTTAGTTATTTATTGTTTACCAAATGTTTTATTAAGTAGGGTTTCGTTTAGTAACTATGTAAATTATGGTAACTGTACATTAAGGGCCGCAAGGTAGGGGGATGGGAGTGAATGAGGGGAGGGGGGATGAAGGGGGACACCCCCTGGCATCCTCCACCCTTGAAGCAAGCCCTTGGTTTCTGATATACTGATGGTTGAAGTTTGAGATAAAAAAATAGTTCCTCCTCAGGTGACACCGCGTCAACTTCGGTATGTGGACGAGCAAAACGTCGACCAACAATGTTGCCTCGCACGTAAATGTCCCGCAACTGCTCGCGACTTTGTCCCCTAGTGAATACATGGCTTAAAAACTTAATTGTATATTTAGGTACTAATAATAAAATAATTTACTTTGGTGATCCGGCCTCTGCCCGGGCTGCAGCGGAGTCCGTGGTCGTAAGCCGACGGGTAGCGGATGCCGGAACTGCTGCCCTTCTATATTGACACCTTGCATCGAGCCATCTTCGTTGGTGGCTTCTACAACATTTTAATACTTTTTAAATGAGGAGTGATTTATTAAAAACTTAGCATAATAGCTAGTATGGTTTTCGGCACGAATATTGAGCTTTGAGCGCGAGATGCAGAAGTAATTATTGATATCTGACCGGTGCTGCGTGTGGACGGGAGTTCTATTGCATAGGACATTTTATTTCCCATATTACAACTTGATAAAATTTTGAAGTGAAAACTTCTTTAGCGGCGTTGTAATGGGGAAAAATGCTTAACTCGCGTCAGTAAGAATCACGTGACCCTGATCGAAAATTCGTAAGACGGATGTGACGGATGGACAGTAGACAGCCGGCGGCGGAAGTATTCCCCTCTTTCTACGGGGAGCTGTGAAAATGGCGGCGCGTCATTTCAAGACGTAAACACTTGTGTCACCATAGCAACGCGCCAATTTTTTAATTCAATGTCAAAACTCTAGATTTTCTGTCAAGCTATGGATAAGACTTTCGTACAATACTGTTCTGTATTCGTAAATTCAAATGCAGAGTAAATTCGTAAGACGGCAATTCGTGCAAAATTATTCCCTAACCATTCCAAAATATCAAAAATGCACAACGATAATATTCAAGTTTTCACTTCTGCCAGCACTCCCGGAGTGCAACCCGATTTTTTTGATCTAATTTGATGTAGCAATCACAGGTTCATTATTTAAAACCATAATACCTAGTTGGTCTACACTCCATAGTACGGTCAACAAAGTTATAATTGACCTTAACAGTTTGTCACTTGCTTGTCTTTTACCTGCCTTCATTCTTTTTATACAAAAAATGCTTTTGTTATCTCAATTTTATGAATTTTGGGTAATTGCAAGACAATACAGACCTAGCAATGAACCTTAAGGTGTTTCAGCTCATAACTTTGCTGACGTACGTAGGTACGAGGCACAAGTTGATTTTCACCCTTTTTCAGGCATTCAATATCCGTATTGGCACTTACGAAACAACATGTTGCAAAAAACCCTAAGCCGAATATGGTAGATATAATAATAATAATTCAGTTCAGTTCGATGGTCCCTGTCTACCATATTCGGCTTTAGGTACACCCCGGTCACTCCATACAACCGCGCCATTATAAACAGATGACGTCAGATGACGTTTTTGTACACGCGCAACTGTGTGTGTAAGTCTAGGGCTACCGTGCAGTTTGTACTGTATGAGCGGCGTTCAATTCATAATTCGAACTTTTTGGTAAATAAAGTTACGACGCATTGCTTTGAATATCAAAATAAGTTGACAGTTGACAAACAGAACTAAAAAGTTACGACGCATTGCTTTGAATATCAAAATAAGTTGACGTTGACAAACACGATTAAATCAGCACACGAACTCGCGGGGTGGGGTGAGGTAATTGATTGTGGGGCGGGGCGGAGTTTCCTTTCTGTACGGTAGTACTTATATCTATTATGTGCTTTAGGAGTTCTTTTGTAACGTTGTATACAGCAGTTTATAACTTACGAGGCGACCATATCTTCTCGGGGTGTCGCTGTAGCAGGTCCCTTAGCTGTCTATTAATGTCGTCGCTCGCGCCGTAGTGCAGCGGGAAGCGTTGCGCGGGGAACGTGCTCCGGGGAGCTTCTTGGGCGGGAGCGGGAGCGGGCGCGGGCGCGGCGGCGGGCGACGCGGGCGCCGGGGACCCGCCCTCTGGCACCCGCATGCGGGATATCGCTGCTTGGGAAACACACGCGCCTTCAACGACATTATTTTGGGTAGTAAATTGAGTTAACGTTTTACACTTGGCTTAGGGCTGATTTTTCAATCCTCAGATAACACATATCTGTCAGTTAAATTAAGTCATTTAAAAAATTTGACAAGCAAACATAATTATGACAATCATATTCATTTTGGCGACATAATACGTTATCAAACGAATAAGGCTTTATCTGGGCATTGAAAAATCAGCCCTTAAAAAAGTAGGAAATTAAAGAATTTTGCGACAAATTGAAACAAATGACCACATCTCTGAAATACCTTAAAATTTTAACTGCAATCGTACAAATTATTTTTAGATGTTGCCCAAAAACTGATTAACCAAAGGTAAGGTTTTTGTAACTCGTCAATAAAACAGACATAATTAAGGTTTTGTTAAATTTGAATAATAGTCAAATTCTTTGGTCACATCGGGAAAACTTAGTTGCATGAATAAACAGTCACATAAAAGTCTACATTTTGTACACGGGTGAATCTACGGGCGTTTTGAGCGCCGTAAATTGTTCTGGACATACAATTGCCATGATAGGTTGCAAAAATAATATTATTACTACTCTACTACTACGCTACTCGTCTGAAACCTATTCTAGTCACTGCACACAGGACAGAATTTTCTTACTCAAAAATTATGAAAATATGTTGAGAATAATGACGGCGTTCAAAACTCTTCATAGATTCACCCACACAAGTCATGTTTTGAGGGCCTAGATAGTACGAGCTGGTATTTTGTTCTCACTTCCCTTTGCGAATAGTTAACTATCGTTTCCTCTCTTCCACTCGCTCACTGACTCGCATTGGCTGTATAGTTAAAGTCAAAGTCTCTTTATTCAAATAAACTGAATAATTAAGCACTTTTGAATCGTCTATATTTTTCTACCACCCATTTCAGACTTTTTTAATTCACAAGAAGAAGAATATTTCCGATACTATTTGCGAAGTGAGATGAGAACACAACTCGTACTAGGCCCTCTGTAACTAGCTAGTTGTGTCCGCTGGTTGATATGTTGGCTGTACCTTGCATCCTTTGGTCGTGTATGATCTGCTGCTGCTGCTGCGTTTGCTGCTGGCGTTGCTGCTGCAGGTGCTTCCATTGCCGCTCCTGCTCCGCTTCGCGCGCGCTTCGCTGCTGCCCGCATGATCGCTCTTGCTCCTACACACAACCTGTTGCTTACTACACACTTGACGTGTAATGGTTATTGTCCAACAGCACGTGGACAGTAATGCACAACTGCTTGTACGCTAAGAAATACAGCGCACTTTATATTTAACTTCCATTTAAAAATTATTTTACGGAATCGACACTTTTTTACTTTTAAATTGATCTACATTGTTTACTTAAAGGGAAAACTAAGAAAATACAAGTTTTAAATAAGAATCGTTTTAGATATTATTTAATTGGATTTCAAGATTGAATTCAAATTAAGTAGTATAAATCCTTGGAATTATTGAGCTTAAGTTTTAATACTCATGTCAACTACCTTTTTAGGTCATTGATGTTCAAACATCATCACAAAACCAGGGTGCCATTCCGCCTTTTTCACCTAAAAATTACTATGACAAAGTAACATTATATCCAAATATTCTCATTACGCATGCTTTACTTTCACATGCATCATCTAATGTACATTTTCATTTTAAACATTTATCAGTTCAATATAATCTAAAAATTGGTGATTAACACATAGATAAGTATGTACAGTGTTCTATACAATCACTTGGTGAGTTTCCAGTGATGTACTTGTGATATTTATTATTATTAATAAATTTGTGAAAGCATGAACACAAGTGTATAACACATTACATCTATTATTTTGTTTAGTTTCAAAAACATATATTACCGTACACGATTGTTATAAATAAAATAAATACTCTTGTTATTAATGGGACGAAAGATATGTACAAATTATTGTAATACTTTTGACGTAACCATGCATATCGTTTTGTTAAAAGAAGTGTCGATGGAGAAATAAAGTGAAATATAATAATTATAATTAAATAGATAAAACAAAGAAGTTAGACATTGATTTGTTAAGTTATTTAGTGTTAAAATTTTACGAATAAATTTTAATAACGTAATAATTCGTAATCCTTTACAAAGATCGACTAATTAGATTCCTTATAAAGTAAAGAAAAGAATAGCGTACTTATACGTTACCTGTAAAACTTAAAACTAACAATAAAAGCTGTGTACACATGAGCGTAACGTTGCAAATGAACCATCTACGTCGACTTGTTAGAACTGTTAGCACGTCTCATCCAGCCACCACCGCGTCGAGTGTTAAAGCCAACACTACCAAGGCAAAGCTCCAAATAAAATAAAAAATAAACAACATTACGGAAACGAGGACCCGAGTCCGGGAGGCGCATCAGTACTTTTCGAGAGACCTCGTTATAAAGAAGCTAAAAGAAAACGAAAATAATCACACAGCTTACAACGCCATTGAACAGCCAAAACTCTTGTTGGGTGATTACAAATTTAGAAGTTAAGGGACGGGACGCGCGATCACCCAACAGCAAACGGACCTCGCGTACACACCGCGTCTAGGGGACCGGCCACTGGGAGGTAATGTAATGAAATAACATGTAAAATTAAATCTAAATACCAATTTATAAATTATGTACTTGCAAATCAAGAAACTTTTGCAGTCTAAGTAGCAAAATTAAAAGACTTTGAAGGAGATGAAATCTTTATATTTTAATTTGGATATAACCAATCAGATTAAGGTACTGCCAAAATGAATTCGATTTCGTGACTTATATAACAAGTATATTTTTTTAAAAAGCTTCATACGAATCTAAAATTGACTATTTTGAATAGTGATAGTAAATCTTTTGTAGTTATATTACAACAGCTTTCATTTCCACACATTTTTTAACCGTTGAAAGATCAATTTAGCTGGCTATCCCTTTTAACTTTTAATCTAAAACAATGCAAGTTGTGTGTATTCGTTGCTTTATTTATCAAACATTTCATTTATGTCGTAGTCTTTTTAGACATAAAATAAAATAATATCACTTCTTCGCGTCAAAATAAGTCTTTGTTTCTGTAAACATATAGACCATTAGTTCTGTACGACTCTCTGAATTTTTTTATACCCTACCAGAGCGGATTCCTAGAAAATTAAAATTCGACATCGGTTCCATTCTGGCAGTACGTCAACAGTATGTATGCATCGTATGCGGTGTGTAGGCGAGCGCGAGGGATATAGTCGCGGTACCGTGGGGCGTGCGAGGCGCGGCAGCGTGCGCATGATCTCGGAGGGTGTGAGCACGCGGATGTGCGCGTCCGCCTCCAGGAGCCCGGTGGGCGTGACCGTGACGTTGGGCGCGCGCACCCCGGCCGCAGGTCCGCCCGCGCCGGCCGCCGGCGCGCTACTGGCCGGCGCTGCCACGCTCGGCGCGCCGCTATCCGCCTCGCCCGGCGCCGTTGCCGTCCCGCTCGCGCTCGCGCCACTCCCACCACTCTGTCGCGCCCAACTCTTTAGTCCGGACTACACTTGTAACTTTACCTACTACCGAATCGTTTCGTAGCCTACCGGTACTTTACGGTAACCTACGGTAACTTTAATTACTTTTTAGAAGACATTCTAACAAGTAATAGATTCATGTCAACTAACTGATGATATTAGTATTAAATAACTACGAGAAATTCTTTAAAATACCAGAAAATGAAACATTAACATTTACAACATAAGTGTGTTGCGTTAAGAAACAACCATTGCTTGTTTTCTGTTAGTTATTATTATAAATTATAATGTAGGAAACTTTGTTTTTTGTGCATTTAATATCATTTTGTAAAACCATTCATTTGAAAGCTACCATATCGTATCAAATAGTAGGCTACCGAACGATTTGGTAGACTCGGTCTACTTACAACTCTAGTACGGACTCACGCACGGAAACAAACACTCAGAACAACAATATTCGACCGAAACTAATCGGGTACATTTGGTCACTCGAATTAGCCTCGCGTACACTAGCCATCTCACAATTACTATGAGGCCGCGTCCAGCATCCGAGACGCATTGATCAAATCAAGTTAAAGGAAATAGTACCAAAATTCAACTATAAAGTGCACCAAAAAGGCAAAATGTTACTACAATTTGTTGAGTAAAGAAGCCATTCTGGTGCTCAAGTTGGTATGGTCAACAGTTAAATTTATACAGAAAATACGATTCAAATCGAAGTGTTGCGCTTGCTTGTAGTGGACGCTGTACATTCTGTATCACTGACGGTACAGATTCCAAGAGTATTTTAGTGCCAAATATCAATAAATAATCGATCACCAATGGCTTCCATAAAAAAAACTTAATAATTGAATTCTATGACAAAATGTTACTCTAAAAATGTTTAAAACACATTTACAAAACACCACAAGAGATCGTGTGCGACAGCGTGCTGATTCCGTCGACCGCGTCTCGAGTGAATGAGCGTGACTATGAATATGAGCATGGTTTTAATGGTTGTGACTAGCAAATATCCAATTGAAATAAATCTGTTTTAGAGTGAACTCCTTTAGTGAATTGGATAAAAATTTATTATGAATGGAATCCATTCCAAAAATATAGCGAGGAATGTGAAAGACACAAAGTATAAACACAGTGGTAAGTGAGTTGGGTTAGCACACACCACATCGGGCACACACAGTCGCTTACCTGTTGGGCTTTCTTCATGCGTATTGCGCTTCTGTTATCTCTTGCGCGTTGGAGGTAAGGCGCTTTCTGTTCGGCGGGCAATGCCCTCCACTTCTTGAGGATTTGTTTGCAGCGGTCCACCCAGTTGGGGAACTCGGTTTTCCATTCAGGGTGATTGGTGTTGGCGTATAGCACTGCCGATATGGTAGCTGCTGAACCTAAACCTGTTTAGATGGAAGGATGGTAAATACATTAATGTTAAATAATAGGCATGAAGCGCTGTGCAATTCGAAATAGTACTTTTCTTAAACATACGCAGAAATATTGTCGTTACTTTTGAATAAAGAACACGCGAAGTATCATTATTTACGTAGACTGAAAAACCTAAATCACTTCCCGGCGCGTTCTTTGAATTTGGAACGAAGAGCGCGCCGGCAGCGTTGTATGAAACGGTGTGCTGTTTGAATTTAGAACTCATCTATCGTACACATTGCGTTCTCGTGGCTGTATAGCCACAGATGTGTTTACCTTTCGGCACAAACTGTTAAATAAAATAAAAAATTGGCGGTAAACTTAGATTATTTATATGTCCAGATCAAGGAGGTTTATAATAGGGAGTGAGTACTCAACAAAAATTTTTACCTATCGTTTAAAAGAAATTCAACTTTATTGCATTGCTCATAGAGTTGAAATTCTATCGACGACATTGACTGAAGGCACTACTGTGTGAATGAGACAACACCAGGTGGAGGTCGGTGTCTCGTTCGCACAATTGCCATTACTAAACAATAATACCACGATAGTAGGACTAAAAATATGTACGTTACCAATCAAGTAGTGTATCAAAATTAAGGATTCGGAGTGGGAAATCGAATATATACTATTTAAATATTAATTTTAGAATGACACATAATAATTGTAATATAAAACAGAACTTTTTTGATTTAATTAGATATCTACAATAATGCTAATCAGCAATCATCGGTGAGGTGGTAAATAAATAGAAGTGTCAATCCTGGCAACTCCGATTTTGACCTTGAATTTCAATTTAAGAATTTCAATCTATAGGAAATGTTACTTTACAAAACTAGTGTGACCATAAATACGTCACCATTTCAGATTTCCAGAAAAACGAAATTGTTCTATTGAAATGGCTAGAGGTCGCAGCGCAGGCGAGACGGTAAAATTAATAATAATA
Source organism: Agriphila geniculea (assembly GCA_943789525.1). NCBI lineage: Eukaryota > Metazoa > Arthropoda > Insecta > Lepidoptera > Crambidae > Agriphila > Agriphila geniculea. The sequence continues at coordinate 6,350,227 of OX038882.1, forward strand.
ATCAAATTCATGTTTGTGCGCCTATTTCGATGAAACTCGGTTTTTGGTACTATTTCAACATGAAAATAACAACGCAATGTTGAAAATTTTAAAAATCCAAGATGGCAGCCTACTTTTTTGTTTTTGGGCCGATTTCGATGAAACTCGGTTTTTGGAACTATTTTGACAAGAAAATAACAACGCAATTTTTAAAAAACTAAAAATCCAAGATGGCGGCCAACTTTTTTGTTTTTGGGCCGATTTCGATGAAACTCGGTTTTCGGTACTATTTTGACAAGAAATAAACAACGCAATGTTGAAAATTAAAAACTCCAAGATGGCAGCCAACTTTTTTGTTTTTGGGCCGATTTCGATGAAACTCGGTTTTTGGAACTATTTTGACAAGAAAATAACAACGCAATTTTTAAAAAACTGAAAATCCAAGATGGCGGCCAACTTTTTTGTTTTAGGGCCGATTTTGATGAAACTCGGTTTTTGGTACGATTTTGACAAGAAAATAACAACTCAATGTTGAAAATTTCAAAAATTCAAGATGGCGGCTAACTTTTTTGTTTTGGGCCGATTTCGATGAAACTCGGTTTTCGGTACTATTTTGACAAGAAAATAACAACGCAATGTTGAAAATTAAAAAATCCAAGATGGCGGCCAACTTTTTTGTTTTTGGGCCGATTTCGATGAAACTGGGTTTTTGGAACTATTTTGAGAAGAAAATAACAACGCAATTTTTAAAAAACTGAAAATCCAAGATGGCGGCCCACTTTTTTGTTTAGGGCCGATTTTGATGAAACTCGGTTTTTGGTACGATTTTGACAAGAAAATAACAACTCAATGTTGAAAATTTAAAAAATTCAAGATGGCGGCCAACTTTTTTGTTTTTGGGCCGATTTTGATGAAACTCTGTTTTTGGTACGATTTTGACAAGAAAATAACAACGCAATGTTGAAAACTTACAAAATTCAAGATGGTGGCCAACTTTTTTGTTCTTGGGCCGATTTCAAAAACAAATTAGCAGCCATTTTGATCTTTTTTTATTTTTCCATCAGTTTACATTGAGTTGTTTTTTCTTGTCAAAACAGTACCAAAAACCGAGTTTCATCGAAATCGGCCCAAAAAACAAAAAAGTTGGCCGCCGCCTAAGATTTTTAGTATTTTAAAAAATTGCGTTGTTATTATTTTGTCAAAATATTACCAAAAACTGAGTTTCATCGAAATCGGCCCAAAAACAAAAAAGTTGGCTGTGAAGTATATTGCACTTTGTAATATACAATTAAGCAATAAATCAAAATTGGAACACACGCGTAGCATTCTAAAGCAACCAATATTCGAAGCGCTGACTAGACATAAGTTAATTCTATCATATAATTTTATATTTCATTATTCAATAAATATCTACACGCAAAACATGACGTTTTTATCTGAACAAAAAGCATCGTCCAAATAGATAATATTACATGGCGACCTTTGCCAGCCGAACTCGAAATTACATCAATAAAGAAGACTGAGGAATATTGGACACATGGATTCAGCAGCAGCAGTCTTCATTGCCCTTTTCTTCTCTTCATCGCATTCCTCGTAAAGTCGAAATAATAACATGGAGGCTCCACAAAGCAAAGAATGGAATTGGAGACTGAGAAGAGAATTCAACAGCGCAGCTCTGAGAAATACCATATCATTGTGGCATTAACAACTACGTCGACCCAACCATCAGCTTAAACCAGGAGGTGTCCAGGGTAGAAACCCGGCCCATTGTACGAGGGGCAAGGGAAATCCCAGCCCGATCTTCAGCCAGCTGTATCAAGTGGTCCAGTAAATGAAGCCGTCGAAGTCTGAAGGTCCACCCACCAGAGGAGTATGAGAAGCACGCCCGCCCACCCCCAGCAACGTCGCGCCGCACCGGTTATAGAAACCTCAGCATGCAGGGATAAATCTGTTTTATTCATTCGTTTAACATTATAATGCTGTAAGTTATTTTTAATATTTTGTTACGTAGTAGGTATTAAAGTAGGTATTCTTATTATTCTCATTAGAAAATGTCAAATATTATTTCTAATTTGCATGAATTGCATGAGAAACTTTTGTATATTAAGGAATATTTGATTAAACTAGGACCAGAAAGACGTCAAAAAGAATTAGGTTTTTCAAAGTTTAATGAAGCGAAACTTGAGTACGCGAAATTGGAATATATTTTGTCTCGAGTAGGATTAGTTGAGAAGTCCGAAATATCAACTCAAGATATTACTTTAATTAATAAAATTGCGAATGACATACAAGTCACTCATAGTAAAATTATTTCTTTAGAAAGTTCAAGTATTGCAAGTAGTTCAAAAATGGCAGAAAAAGACAAGTTCGATTTAAAAACGGCTATTGCACTTTTACCAGTAATGACGGGTCAAGAACACGTCACTAAGTCTCTTATCGATTCTATACAATTATATAGTTCTATGATTAGTGATGCCACTCATATGCAATTAATTGATTTCGTGATAAAAACTAGGCTTTCCCCTAGCGCAAAGTTACGGTTAAATAGCAATTATCGAACTATTACCGACTTAATGAATGACATGAATACGCATTTAATTCAAAAGAAATCAGCTGTGGCCATCCAGCACAAACTGCAAAACTGTCGTCAAGGACATAGGTCAATCGAGTCATTCGGCTCCGAGCTAGAACAACTTTTTGTAAATTTGACGATAGCACAAGCAGACGACGACGCTACTAAGTTTGAAGTGCTGCGTCCGATAAATGAAAAGGTTGCTATCAAACGTTTTTCAGATGGATTAGTGAATCAAAAACTTAGCACTATCATAGCATCGCGTCAATTTCATTCCTTACCAGAGGCTATAAGGACTGCACTCGACGAACAGTCAATGTCTACCAGACAGGAAGAAGTAATGACCGTCAGGAAATTCTATCCTAGAAATTTTTCCCGTACACCTACTAATTATACACGTTACCCAAGTAATTATCCTAATAAATATAATAATTTTAATAGATTTAGCACAAACAATAGGTTTAGTGCCGGTAACGCGAAACCCCAATGTAAGTATGTGTCACGAGACCCCCGTGCCGCGCATGGGACATCGCCTCGTTCATGCGACCGCGGTCGGCCGAGCCCGCGCCCGCCGCGATCAGCTGTTCCTTTCCAACGTGTGCAGCACGCTAGCCACGAATATTCGACTGAAAATGAGTCACCAGCTCATTCTCAGAATGAAAATAATAACTTAGATTTTTTTCGTCCCTACTGATAATTATGTTTTAAATTACAATAATAGTAGTACTGTATCTTTTAACGTTAGTAATAGTAGTATCGATCTTTTAGTTGATAGCGGAGCGAGCATATGTGTTTTAAAATACGAATGGTTATGCAACTATCCAGAATTAATGAATTTAATTGCTTTTGAAAAGTTAGTTATAAAAGGAGTTAGTGGTAAACTAGTATCTGAAGGCTATATCTATTTAGATTTATCTTATCATGGTATAATTTTTAGAGAAAAAATGTATGTTTTTAAAAATATGTCCTGTTCTGCAAATGGGATTTTAGGTGATAATTTTTTGAAACGTTATCAAGCAATAATTAACTATAAAGAAAATATTTTAATTTTAACAAAAGATAATAATTATGTTTCTATACCTATATTGAGTCACTATAGACATTTGATACCGCCACGATGTGAGGTAATTAAATATATACCTACGTTGTTAGGCGACGATTGTGTTTGTTTATCTAAAGAAATACAGAAAGGAGTTTTTATAGGAAGTTTAATAGCGAAACCTTGTAATGGTCGCATACCAGTAAGAATATTAAATACTACCGATAAAGAAGTAGATCTAGATCTCACCGATTTAGAAACTTACTCATTGAACGATTATGAAATTTGTAATTTTGAGAAAGAGGACATTTCTGTCTCACGTATAAAAACGTTATTGGAATTATTAAACTTATCAGAACTTAATCTAGAAGAAAGACGAAGTATTGAAAGTATATGCGCCAAGTACGCGGATGTTTTCCATCTGCCCGGCGACAAACTATCTTGTACTAACTTAATGACCCATACTATAACTTTAAAACCTAATGTTTCACCAGTTTATGTCAAACCACATAGACTACCGCATGCCTTAAAAAGGGAGGTTCAGAAACAAATAGATGTTATGCTTGAAAATGATATTATCGAAGAGGCTACATCAGAGTGGTCTAGTCCTGTTTTGCTCGTACCGAAAAAGGCAGATAGGTCAAATGAAAAACAATGGCGACTTGTTATAGATTACAGACAATTAAATAATCGTATAATGGACGACAAATTCCCTTTACCTAATATTACCGATATCCTAGATTCACTCGCAAATAATATTTATTTTTCAAAATTAGATCTTTCGCAGAGCTACTACCAGTTGTCTTTAGATAACGATTCTCGTAAACTAACGGCTTTCACCACAGATACGAAAATGTATCAAATGAAACGCTGTCCTATGGGACTTAAGACATCTGCAAGTGTATTCTCGCGCCTTATGACCATTGCTATGTCAGGTTTGAATTATAAAAAAGCTTTTATTTATTTGGACGATTGCGTAATTTTCGGTAAATCCATAGAAAATCATAACAAAAATTTAATTAGTGTACTTGAACGATTTAGAAAAGTAAATTTAAAGTTAAACCCTATGAAATGTGAATTTTTACGCACCGAAATAATATATTTAGGGCACAAAATTACTTCTAATGGCATTTTACCCGATGAAAGTAAAATTGCCACCATGCAGAATTATCCAGTGCCAATGAACTGTGACGACGTTAACCGTTTTGTCGCATTTGCAAATTATTACAGACGATTCATACCTAACTTTGCAAACATTGTTTATCCTCTAAATAAATTACGGAAAAAGAACGTACCATTTCAATGGTCAACAGAGTGTCAAACAGCATTCCAAGAGTTGAAATCAGCTTTAGTTCAACCACCGGTTTTATCTTATCCCGATTTTTCAGAAAATAATATTTTTCGGTTACAAACAGATGCATGTAAGACAGGTTTAGGTGCAGTTTTATCTAACATGAACGGCCAAGTCGTTGCCTATGCAAGTAGAAATTTGAAACCCGCCGAGATGAGGTATCCCATAATTGAGTTGGAACTTTTAGCAATTGTTTGGGCAGTAAGACATTTTCGTCCCTATCTATATGGACGTAAATTCAAAATTTTAACCGACCATAAACCATTAATTTATTTATTTAACTTAAAGGATCCAACAAGTAGACTTACAAAATTCAGATTATTTTTAGAAGAGTATGATTTTGAAATAGAGTATGTTCCAGGACGAAACAATGCAGCTGCAGACGCATTGAGTCGTATACCCATAACATCTACTACTTTAAAATCATTACAAGAAAATGTTGTGTCAGTTTTAACTAGAGCACAAAGTAAGAAAATCCACACCCCTACCGACTCTACTCCAGAGAGCTCCAACAGCAACAGGTCTGATCAACCTATTGCGGTAGAAGTTCTCAAAAAACCCGATAACGTCATCGAATTATGTTTCAATCAAATAAAATATGATAATTATGTGAAGTGTCAAAATAATATTATTTCTAACGCGGGTTGTTGTGTTTATGTACCGTCGCAATCAGCGATATATCTGAGTACCCGATCGTCATCTACCCCAGAGGTGTTAGCGAGGGACTTAGAGTCATTGTGTCAAAAAATAGGCATACATGAGGTACTTATTATAAAAGAAAAGTGCATTGAGAGAAAAATTAAAAGTCTTGTACAAGCAGCAAAAAAAATTTAATCCCGTAACCCCGCGATTTCTTATAACAAAAGATGTATTAAAAATAAATGACAGTGAGCAAAAAAGAGTAATACTAAACGATTTTCATCTATTACCTACTAGTGGTCACGCAGGAGTTAATAGAATGTTAAACAACATAAAACAATATTATTTTTGGCCAGGTTTAAGTAACGACGTAAAACAGTTTGTTAAAAATTGCCACCAATGTCAATATCATAAGCATAGTAACAAACATACTAAACAACCGTTAACCATAACATCCACAGCTCACTCATCTTTCGAAAAAATATTTTTGGACATTATGGGTCCACTCGATATTGATGATTTTAACAATAAATACGTGTTGACAATACAATGCGATTTAACAAAATTTGTAGAAGCATACCCATTATCCAGTAAAGATGCGGTTACAGTAGCCCAATCTTTTACAAATAATTTCTTAATGCGATATGGCATTCCCAGGGAAATATTGACTGACCAGGGAACCGAATTCATGTCATCAGTAATGTCTGAAATATGTTCGTTATTACAAATTAAAAAGTTAAATTCAACAGCCTACCACCACGAAACCGTAGGAGCTTTAGAAAATACTCATAAGACTCTAGGAGCTTTTCTTAGAACCCAGTGTAACAATAACAAACATAACTGGAGTACTTGGATTCCTTATTGGTGTTTTTTCTTCAATACCACAGTGCATAGCGAGACAAAATATACGCCTTTTGAGTTAGTCTTTGGAAAAGTATGTAACCTTCCAAAGAACTTGCAAACAGAAGTCGATCCTTTATATAACTATGACAGTTATCCCAAAGAACTAAAGTATCGTTTACAACGAGCACAGTCTGACGCACGACGAAATTTAATTCAAGCTAAAGAAAAAAGGAAATTAGTTTACGATGCAACTAGTAATCCTGTTACCTATCAGGACGGCGATTTAGTATTATTAAAGAACCAAGTAGGAAATAAGTTGGATAGTATATACAAAGGTCCTTATAAGGTATTAAGAGATTTGACGTCAAATGTAGAAATTTTAAAAGATAATAAAGTTGTTATTGTGCACAAGAACAACACAAAATTATTTAATAAGTAACTATCTGTTATTTGATACTTAATTAAATAAGTTGTACATTTTCTATGTAACTTACGTAACCGTTTAAGTGAATAGGTAATATTATGATTGTAATTAAGTAGGTAAAATGTGAAGTTTCCATTTCCATTTATATTTTTTTTTTTCATTATGTAAGGTTTTGTATTAGTTATAATGCAATTTAACGAAATAAAATTATAGTGTTGTATTGAAATAAGATAATGTTTAATTTTAGTTCATTTTAAAGTTTGGTTTGCTTTAACTGTTACGAGTTTGTTCCTTTTGCAGGGAGGGGATGATCCTTCCACTTTTTCAGGGGAGATGAAGTATATTGCACTTTGTAATATACAATTAAGCAATAAATCAAAATTGGAACACACGCGTAGCATTCTAAAGCAACCAATATTCGAAGCGCTGACTAGACATAAGTTAATTCTATCATATAATTTTATATTTCATTATTCAATAAATATCTACACGCAAAACATGACGTTTTTATCTGAACAAAAAGCATCGTCCAAATAGATAATATTACAGCTGCATTCTTGGATTTTTAATTTTTTCAATATTGTGTTATTATTTTCTTGCCAAATTAGTCCTAAAACCGAGTTTCATTAAAATCAGCCCCAATCACAAATAAAAGAGTTGGCTGCCATATTTGTTTATATTTTTAACATTTCGTTGTTATTTTTTATCAAAATAGTAACAAAATCGAGTTTCATCAAAATCGGCCCACGAACAATATAGTTGGCCGCCACCTTGGTTTCTTTTTATATTTTTAACATTGTGTCGTCGTAAATCTCATGCACCCATTTTATTAACTTCACAAGTAAAGTTTTAAATTGAATTTTAGACCTTATTGACATATTTACCAAAATAACAGTTTTTAATGAAACAGCAAAGTAAATGAACAAGTATAATTATGGGAAAAAGCAACCGAATTTCAAAGGTCAATAAAGTGGAAAATCGTTTGCATCTTTTTTTTACTACAGATCACTAGACAATGTTTTCCTACTTTTACTTGTTTTTTCAACATTCATTTGTTTTTCCGAAGTTCACGCACATTGTATTTTTATAAAAAAATGGAATAAACTTTAAAGTTGCGTAATTATTTACACTTGAACTTAAATTGAATTGAATAAACTAGATTTTGTATTGGTTGAATTACCATATTTAAAAAATAAAAACAAAAAAGCAATTTAATAAAAACGTGATAAATAAATTGTTCCAATTTTTTTTTTATAACTAATTATTTTCTGTTTTTTAGTTAACGAGCTAAATTAAAAATATACCACCGCCTATCAGAGTACTCGTCAAGACCATTCGAACGAGTCCAAACTCGATGGGGTTGGAAGGTTTTATTACAAAGTTCCTGTGGCCTTCTTCCGGCTTCCTTCATCAGACTCTTGGATACTATTACCCAACAGAGCACTCGTCAAGACGATTCAAACGAGCCCAAACTCGATGGGGTTGCATGATTTCAATATTGAGTTTCTATGGCATGGCCTCCAGACTTCATCATCCAACCCTGAACCTCCTCTCCCGTCAGAGTACTTGTCAAGACAATTCTAACAAGCCCAAACACGATGGGGTTGTATAGTTTCATTCATCATAGAGTTCCTGTGGCGTTCTTCCGGCTCCATCATCAGATCAGCTCAATGACATTGTAATATTGCATTTCCTTCCATTTCTGACCTGTGTTCAATGTTTCAAGTCTCTAGCTCATCGGGAATTCAGTATAAAATCGTTTGTAAAATTTGTGCTCAAACAAACAAAAGAGCAAGCAACCTAATAAAAACGCGGTAAAAAGTGTTAATTATAAATAAAGAACTACCTAGGTATTTAAGTTTATATTAAACAGTTTAAAGTATTATGTATGTCTCCGGCCAACCATACGGTTTGGTCACCCTAATGAAGAAAAGGACACATACATCTACTTGACCTCTCTGTCGGCTCGTTTTGGGGCGAAGCGCTCATTCCGGTTTATAGTACTATTTCCATGGTCCAGATAGAGTCTTACGCTTTTGACGTACAAAACAAAACAGGCCAACTTTTTGAGGTTGGTGTGCATTTTTAGCATCATTGCGCCCAAAGAGTATTGTAATAAAAACTATGGCCGGATCACACTACTGACAATGTGTGCGTGTTTTGGTCACCCAACTGTTGGGTGATATTTTTTTAGACGCTTTCGTTGCTACGACTGTCTATCTTGACATTTAAATAATCTAAGGCGGTAAAGCGGAGTTTGTTGTTATTTTGTTAATAAAAAATAATTAAAATGAGGTCCGATGATTCTGAAAGTGAAAATGAAATGAACATTGACTACACTCCACCAGATTTAAGATCGGAAGCTAAATTAGCGATGGAAAACCTGCTACCAGCGAAATGAAAAGAAAAATATATTAAAGTATATGAAAATTTCATGTTCTGGAAAAACGAGAAAAATTCAAAATTGTTCTCCGAAACAGTGTTTTTGGCGTATTTCAATGAAATTGCTAAAACTTAAAAGCCGTCTACGTTATGGGCGGTTTATTCTATGCTGAAATGTAAAGTTCATATTAAAACCTAACATGTGCAATATAACTTTTAATATTAATTAAATTTATTATGTAAAGGCACTTTTTTATTTCCTTGCATTTTTTTTAAGAAAAGCACTATATTTGCCTCGGCCGAAACGGCAATTGCCTTTTTCGCTGCCTTTGCAATAATGTACTATTATTGCCGTGCAGCGGGATTAGCTTATTATTTGATTGTCCTGGCGCAGACAGGCTGAACGTTTAGTACTATATTGTGGTTGGAGTAAAGAGTAAAGTGTGTAGTGCGAGTGTAGTAAATAAAAAAAATAAATAAATAAATAAATGCTTGGACAATTTCACACAGCGTCATCTAGCCCCAAACTAAGCAAAGCTTGTGATATGGGTGCTAGACAACTGATATACTACTTATATATTATTAAATATATACTTATTTTACATAGTAACACCCAGACCCGTCACAGAAATTAAAATTCATCATTTAAATTTCTGCGCGGCCGGGAATCGAACCCGGGACCTCTTGCGTGGTAGGCGGCATGTTGACCACTGCACCACTCAGGTCGTCAAACGTAATCCCGCTCCCACTCAGGTCGTCAAAGTAGTAATGCTCACTCTCGTCGGCGCGCATCTTGTCGGCGGTGCGCTGGTTGTAGGAGGGCGGCGCGGGCGCGGGCGCCGGCTCGCCCCACGACCCCGCCCCGGACCCGCCCTCCGAGAACAGCGGGCTCAGCGCACTGTTACTGCTGCAACAATGTTCATAAACAGAATAATTAAACGATCGCTTTAGATTTTTTTTATCCTGAATTAGCTAGAATTAATTAAAAAAAACCGAATATGTGCGAGTTTACTTAGCGCGCCGATCGTTCTTAATTTTACGCTTTACAAGTCTAAGGACAGGTACAGTGATATTAAAAAAATAAAGATACGTTACTCACACTCCAAAATGACAAGACGAAAGTCAGGTAATTGCCAGACTTTCAATTAGTCAGGCACAGTCTCGCGACACGGAAACACACGCGGCTCTCGTCAGTCAGACGCGATAAAATTGTGAGATTCCATTAAAAAAATCTACTTGCGTCTTTAGACGATGTACAAATTATACAGCAACAGTCCAGAGATCGGAAAATGCTTAATTTCACACGTAAGTACTGTATTTAATAAAAATATGTATTTTCTATTACTTTATTCGGCCATATTGTACAAAAAGCGCGCTGTCTGCTTTGCGTGTGCGAGTGAAGGAGACAGCTGACGCGCTGTCAATGGGGTTGGCAACGCAAAGCTAATCGCAGATGGCGCCAGCGGCGATCTAACCGCTATCAATACATTGATTGGTTAAAATATGTCACAAATGACATTTGATATTTGAAACAACCAATTAAACGATTTTAGTACAAACGCTTGTGGCGCCATTAGTTCCTCAGTTTGCATCCCCATTGGCGGCCAATGCGCATGCAGCGGTCAATGTGTGTATCTATAGTACCTTTACGCTGTTTTAAATAGCAATGATGTTGGCGTGTAGTGTAACTCATCTTTACTTATAATATCACTAGCTTTTGCACGCGACTTCGTTCGCGTGATTAAGATAGTTTTGCATTTATTTTGAAAGTCACGGATTGCCTATACAGAGTGGATTTTTAAAACGGTACATTAAGGGCAGGTACCTTAACCGTTACAGTTACAGGAAAACGTTCCTAGGAGACCATCCATAACTTTTTAAGATATTCTGAACTGCATTCACAGATTTTGGAATAAAATTACCGTTAGCAAAAAAAATGCTATAATACCAAAAAAAAAATTTTTATACCTATCTATCCTATTTCGTGTGGGGATCAAAAGACTATGGGATCATTTAAGGTATGAGTACTAGAAACGACAGAAATCGCCAAAAACTTTTCCCATACATTTTGTACTGAAAAACGGTAAACCAACTCGAAATATTTTTTATTGCCAAATGATCCTATTTCGTACTGTGATCGAAATGCTCTTTAAGGCCAACTGAAATTTGAGTACAGAAACTACAATAAGTGACAACACCGGCTTCACACGCAAGCACAATCTTCTACAACATTAGATCAAAAAAAAATCAGGTTCTGTACTCAAAATTCAGTTATCCTCAAAGAGTATTTTGATCACAGTAAGAATTAGGATCGTTTAACAATAAAAAAATATTTCGAGTTGATTTATCGTTTTTCAGTACAAAATGTATGGGAAAAGTTTTTGGCGATTTCTGTCGTTTCTAGTACTCATACCTTAAATGATCCCATAGAGTCTTTTGATCCCCACACGAAATAGGATCGATTGGCATAAAAATTTTTTTTTTGGTATTTTAGCATTTTTTTGCTAACGGTAATTTTTTTCCAAAATCTGTGAATGCAGTTCAGAATATCTTAAAAAGTTATGGATGATCTCCTAGGAACGTTTTCCTGTAACTATAACGGTTAAGGTACCTGCCCTTAATGTACCGTTTTAAAAACCTAGGTATTTATCTGTAGACCTCATTTCACACATTTAAATTTTCTCATAAAAATTCATGTACAAACTGGAACACTCTGTAGCATTCTGTATAACGGGAATTTTCCAAAACTCTTTTTTAGTGCTCACATACATGATAAAAGGAATCTACCCTCCAAAAATGGTGTTTCTACCTTCAGCCCTATACAAATTCTCATACAAACTTGAACAACCTGTAGCATCCTGTATAACGAAAATTTCAAAAAACCCTTTCTTTCTTAGTGCTTATCTACACCATGAAAGGTATTTATCCTCCAAAAATGGTGTTTCTACCTTCATACAAACAGGAACACCCTGTATAACGGAAATTTCACAAAACCCTTTCTTAGTGCTTACCTACGCTGTGAAAGGTATTTACCTACCCTCCAAAAATGGTGTCTCAACTTCAGCCCTATACAAATTCCCATACAAACTGCAACACCCTGTAGCACCTTGTATAACAAAAATTTCACAAAACCCTTTCTTAGTGCTTACCTACACCATGAAAGGTATTTACCCTCCAAAAATGGTATCTCTACCTTGATACAAACTGCAACACCCTGTAGCACCCTGTATAACAAAAATTTCACAAAACCCTTTCTTAGTGCTTACCTTCACCATGAAAGGTATCTACCTTCCAAAAATGGTTCTACCTTCAACCCTATACAAATTCTCATACAAACTTAAACAACCTATAGTACCCTGAATAACGGGAATCACTGACGTCCATTATATTGTATAATTGACGTCAGTGACGGGAATTTTCTAAAATCCTTTCTTAGTGCTCATCTACATCATGAAAGGTATCTACCCTCCAAAAATGGTGTCTCTACCTTCAGCCGTTAGGGCTCCACGCCTATCCTAACAATGAATCAGTCAATCAATTTAGAGTTTTATATGTATAGATTAAACTAGTAGTTCTACCATGAGTTGATGTGAACTGTTTTCGCTACCGTAAACTATCGGATATACTGCTCACAATCAATGCGAGTGAAAGAAAGCAAACGATAGTTTACGGCAGCGAAAACAATTTGCATCAACTCATGGTAGAGCTATAAGATCTTAGTATTTGATTATTATTTACATGATTTAATTGTCAAACACAAACAAGAAAGTGATCTTTATTAGGGTTTATTTTTTCTTAAAAGAAAAGAAACCCATCGTCTGCTGAAAATTCGCTTAGTATAGCAAAATGTGACAGCTACCTGCGTCGAGTTACCTGTCGTTAAAAACTCAAATTACCTGCTCCCATAATCGTTGTGGTAGGGCGACGCGTACTCCATGGGACTCTGCAGTTGCTGCCGCTGCTGCGAGTACGGCGTGCCCGCCATCGAGTTCACGTACGACACCGACGACTCTTGCGACTCCTACACACAAATACAAATAAGGGAAATAGGCCTAACTAAAGATAGGGGTTCTTTGACGCGTATAAACGCACCGTACATGCGCGGAACTTGATACATATCGAAATATAGCTGGGTTGTTAGTTGCACACAAACGCTTTGCGCATCGTTTACACGTTGCGTTCGACGTACGTATCAGTTTAGAACTTTGTCAGTAGTTGTCATTCGTCAATGATTTCTCTTCATAAAAGTTATAGCTTTAATTAAACTGACAAAGTTCTAGACGGTGTACATATTTATAGACGTGACTACGTTAAGCACGCGCTGCATTTATACGCTGCGTATAAACGCATAAAACAACTCCTATCTTAAAAGCCTGAACTGCGGCAGGTTTGAAACAATCGGGCTAACTTATCGCAACCCTAAAAAGCCTGTTTTCAAAGTCGAAGTTAAATAAGCTTTATCAGGCCTCCTTCACTCGCTCAAGGTCGCGCGATAAGCACCTACCGCCAGCCGTGCCTACGGAGGCACAAGTGAGCATAGGGCCGCCAAACGACCGCCTGTGTAGTCGCGCGGCATCTTACTGCCTGCGTAGATATTGCATCTTTATAATAGTAACAATGTCAAATCGACATTACTGTGCCGTGTACGGATGTCTAAATCAAAAAAAGCAATAAACAATTGTCGTTTTTCACATTATGATATATGCTACGCAGTTCATTTAAAGGAAGACAGCCCTAACGTTGCGTCGTCAGAAAAGGTAAGAGCACGCGATAGAAAGAGAGGCAACTACTAGGTGAACTGCGCGACCTGATTTGCACTTTATTGTGTCGGAGCAAAAATCGCTATTTATTTAAATGACTTTGCCGAGTGCTGCTTCTGTATTAGGTATTCTGTGGCTTTATTCAAATAAACTTAATTATTGAGTACTTTTGAATCGTCTATATTTTCCTACCACCCGTTCCTAAATGTGAACATTCAAATAAATAGTAAATATGAAGGAACGAGGAGTTCGATGGCGGGGGTTTAGCGCCTGGCTCTGCGATTGCGGAGGTTAAGCAACTTTCTATAAGGTCGGTCATTGGATGGATGACCAAAAGTGTATTAATTATCTTGAGCTCCTCCGTGCTACGAAAGGAAGGTAAAGCTGTTGGTCCCGGCTTCATTTGCAGTCGTTAACACCTACTAATCCGCATTGGGCCCGCATAATGAGTTATGACCCACCCTCCTGATCCACCCATAAGGCCTGTGCTCCAGCAGTGGGGACAATAAAAATGGCTGATGTCGTTGAAGGAACATAATCTTGCAGATCTATTTTCTACATTGTTTTGCTCAAATAGGAGTTAGAACCAGAGTCTATTATAACTATCTAACTTACATGTTCTTTTTGTCAGTTAAAAAAGTCTTGAACGGGTGGTAGGAAAATATAGACGATTCAAAAGTACTTAATAATTAAGTTTATTTGAATAAAGCTATTTTTGACTTTGACTTTTTGACTGATGTATACTTAAAATTAGGATTATTTTGTCAAGAAACATTGAGATTCTTAAGTGCGTCTGCACACTAGCGCCGCCATCGAAAAAAAAACATAGTGCTTAAATAAAGACAGTGCACTACAGAGAGATAATCCACATTATGATAATGAGCTTTGTGGTACTTTTATCGCTCAAACAATATTTTCTAGTCTGTCGTTTAGTTTAATTGAGTTATTTTTTGCTAAAAGTGGCTACTCTTTTCCAATGGCAGCGCTACGCACTCTAAGAATTTTTACCTTAACGTTAACTTAATGTTAAGTTACAATACCTGGGAGTCATCGGTGAGCACCCCCTTGAATATCTCGTCGACGTCATTGCTGTCCATGTCGGGCAGCGAGTTGACCACCGCGTCCAGGTTGACGCCCAGCAGCGACAGGTCGTCCTTGGGCGATATCGTCGAAGCCTGGGACGACCCGCCCGTTTCTATGCACAGTAGTTTCGGTTATTTAGCCGTCAGACTGCGTAGGTAGATCAAATACTCAAAAATATTGACTTCTTTTCAAAAAAAGTATAGCCAGTGTCACTCGGAACGATGTAAGGATTCTAACGATACCCCATACATCCAAATCTGTTGAGCCATTTAGAACTTATGGTGGAATAAAGAAACTCACATACCCACAAACATACATGAACCCTGAACACATATACACTCCTTTTTGGGCAGTCGTGTAAAAATAGGGGCCACTATGTTTTTCCATACAAACGTAATTGTTTGTATGGAAAAACATACTCTAATCACGACGAAACTGAAAGGTATTTTTATGATAAATTAAATTTGATTTATTTGAATTTTATATTATTTGGAACCTGTAATACTAGGGGCTGATTTTTCAATCCTCAGATAACAGATATATGTGAGTTAAATTGTAATCCGAATAACATAGTCATTCAAAAAATTTGACAAAGAAACATATGACAATCATTTTCAATTTGACGGCATAATACGTTATCAATTGAATTGCATTGAAAAATCAGCCCTTAGTCAACTTGCAGACTTATCTGTCGAATTTACTGTCTAATTGCTCTTATTTTGTCGGCGGGTTGTGAATGTTGTGCTGTCTACAGACTATATTTCGGAGAATGTGCTCTTGAGCTGCATGAGCTCATTCCGCCATCCCCATTCTACCATCGGACATCCAGACGCACGGCGGGGTTTTACCCCTATTTGGTTGACATTCCATGCATGCGCACGAAGCGTTTTTCATCTTCCTTCTTAATGCGCACAGCCAAGGAGTGGAATTCCCTGCCTGCGTCTGTATTCCCGAAAGCATACAACCCAGCGATATTTAAAGCCCGAGTGAATAGGCTTCTTCTGGGCAAGCTCGCTTCATCTTCGGCCTCTTCTGAGCCTTATGGTTCTCGAATGTGGCCAAGAGTAAGCCCATTAAATGTAAAAAAGAAAGAACTATTGAATGTTTTAAACATGAATTTCCATTGAATGTTTTACTTGGGCTTCCTACAAAAAAAAATAACTATACGGTTTTTTCATCTCCTGTAAAATTTGGAATAATGCAGATGAGAGGTTTCATAGCTCGCCGCCACGACGGTGCGTCAGTTATAAATAGACAGAAATTGGAGTTTCATACATCTTTTTTTTTATAACTGACACACGGCAAATAGGAGAAATTATACAGGATATTCGATAGTAAAGTCGGTAAAATAGTGGTCCTATATTTTTTGAGGATATTGTACACAAAAATGATGAAACCACACGTGGTCTCGTAACTGTTTGAGTTGTATAATGCACATGTTTTGATGGGTTTGGCTTTTTTAAAAGACATGTAAAACACTGATTTTTCTTATTCATTCATTATTATTAAGAACGGGGGACGCCAGTGAAGCCGGATGGGTAATAAGTCTCCCTGATTTCAACCATTTCAGCCAGTTTCGCTTCTTATTTGTACAATACTAGCTACACTACACTACATAAAAAATTAATAACTGTCTCTGTGCCAACATCTTGTATTGATTACACAGCAAATAATCTTCCTTTTCACAAAGTATTATTCAGAGTTTTATTACAGTACTCTGAATTTTTTTATAAGAAGTACTAACAGAAATCACGTTGTCATAAATAAATAATAAATAAAATAAAATTTATTTCTCCTCACAAAACAACAATTTGGTACAATTTAAAGACATTTGAGCAAATTTGTATGTGGGGAGCTGGTGTCTGAAATGGGAATAACCTGTATTACAGATCACCAGGTCCCCACCCCACGAATACAATCTAAATTGTTATAAATGTACAAAACTTACCACTGCTAACATTTTCTGTCTTGGTGCTGTGCACGGTGGGTATGCTCTCGGTGGCGATGGTGGGCGGCTGGTCGTCGGCGGGCTGCGGGCCCATGATGGCGTTCTTGAGCGCCGTCGAGTCCTCCGTGTGCTTCAGCTGCCCTTCTTCGTCCAATTCACTCTTTATTTTGACGCTGCCGTCCGGATTCGAGTCGTCTTTCTCTTCTTTTGGTTTCAACGATCTCAGTACTTCTATTTCCTCCTGTATTTAGATACAATGTTATAACTCAAGCGGATAAAGAAACGATGTGTAGATGGCGGCCGGTCATGCTATCTCGCTCACACATATCGTCATGCTGCACGCTATACACGTGGGTGTTTCCTGCATGGCCGCCATTTACAGGTTGATTCTTTATACGAACAAGTTATATGAATTATTTATTGCATGAATGTCTATTGCCCTGGTTTGGGTAACATTTACTTTTTGTTTTGCAGCCAGCTCTAACTAAACAAACAGCAAAATTGCTAGTTTTGAAAATTGTTTCAATAAGTAATTTCAATGATAATAAATTCGATCAAATCTTATGTAGAAACGAAAATAAATACTGTACACAAAACAAATCCTTCTAACATTAAAAATAAATGTTAGTTAGTAATTTCTAGCATTCCTTGATCGCAAAGAACTTAAGACTCCTTAATAGGAATCCACATGAAAACTAATGCTTTCACGTGGCACCCTCATCTTAATTAAAATTATTGCTCGCTAAGTACATAATGTATCAAAAATTCACATGTGTAGATTGAAGTTAAGATTCTATAGTCTATTTTTTATTTTATTTTATTTATTTTAGGAAGGTTTACAGCTTTATAGGCATATAAAAAACATTATTAATTACTCGAAGCCAATTACAAACCTCCACATATACATATCAATAGTATCCTATATAAAGTATAATACATGTTAAGTACTTCATTTTTGCACAAAAAAAAAACAAAAAGTACAGATTTCCACTAAAATAAAAATTAAACCAAAAGGAAAAACAGCGACGTTAAAGAAAATAATTAAAACTAAAACTAAAAAGTATAGTGTTGCTATATTATTATTAGTTATTACACAATTAAGGTTGAGCACCTACACAGAATTGCTGCCGAAAGTAATGCAAGTTTACAGTTCGCCTGATAGTCGCCGGGCTTGTCGTAAATAAGTC
This sequence comes from Agriphila geniculea, assembly GCA_943789525.1. Classification (NCBI taxonomy): domain Eukaryota; kingdom Metazoa; phylum Arthropoda; class Insecta; order Lepidoptera; family Crambidae; genus Agriphila; species Agriphila geniculea. Next base: position 6,368,434 of record OX038882.1, read on the forward strand.
GAAGTCATGTTCACTGCTATACCTATTATAAGTTTCACATCCACGCATTATAAAGGTGTTATGTCGGTAGTTTGTGTGGGCTGATGGTATATGAAGCAATGGCCGCCGACGAAGACCAAGAGTGTTAGTGCGAAGACCAATCTTAGATAATAAGTCCGGGCAATCAATGGCGCCATTAACAAGTTTAGATATAAAACAGACGTCATTTACTTCACGCCGAATTTGAAGAGGTAGAAAGTGATATCGCTTACAGCGGTGCTCGTAACTCTCGGAATATTGCCCGGCCTTATAATCCAGAAATCGCAAAAATCGTTTTTGGATTTTCTCCAGGCGCGTAATGTATATGTTATACATTGGGTTCCACACCTGCGAAGCGTACTCTAGATGGCTGCGTACGAAGGCACAATACAGCACTTTGATTGCTTTCAAAGATTTTAGGTCACTGGACATTCTCATTACAAAACCTAGAGCCTTGGAAGCCCTTTTAGCAATGTGATCAATGTGATCGTTAAAAATTAATTTAGAATCATGTGTCACACCTAAGTCCCTAATGCTTTCAACCCGGCTTAAACTGTGGTTAAGAAGATTGTACCTGGAATCAATTTTATTCGTCTTACGTGTGAATTTCATATAAAAACATTTTTCCACATTGAGATCCAACTTGTTGAGAAGACAGTATTGCTCAAATCGTAGAAGATCCTGTTGTAAATCACATTATTTACAAATAATAACCTCAGTAAAATATAGTTTGTTGTGATAGTAGTAGGCAAAAGTTCCTAAAGTGGCCACTTTATACACTTTTACTACAACGAACTATATTTTACCGAGGTTATTATTTGTAAATAAACTATAGAACCTTAACTTCAATCTGTGCATGTGGATTTTCGATACATTATGTAATAAATTTAAGATGATGGCGTCCCTTTGAAAAGTATAAGGCCGTCAATGTTCGAAATTTTGCTGATTTCGTGTGCTGATTGCTGATTTCTAAAAAAAGTTGAGTATCGATGTTAGTATGTTTGTGCGACTGACCATATTGAGCGTGATGAGCACGGTGTTATCCTGCGCGGGCGCGGCGTACAGCGCGGCGAGGAAATCCTCCCCGTCCGAGTCAGAGTTATCCAGTTCCACCTTGAAATCTCGCAACTCACGGTATCCCTCGGGAGTGCCACCGCGACCTAACCCGCTGGGGCTCTCGGATGGATTACCTGGCCAATTTACAATGCGATCTTCTTATCGAATAAGGATTAGTGGCCACCTCTGGTGTTAAGAGTTTATCAAGCCGCCTGTAAGGCCTCTAACTTGGCTTAACAACTGTTATCAGATGACAACAGCCGGGACCGACGGTTTAACGTGCCCTCCAAAGCACGGAAGACTCAGTTGTATTGCCGGATCTGCCGGCCGGTCGGATCAAACGTTGCTTAACAAATGCGCATGCTACAATGCGATTAAATAGCGGGATGTCACAAAATTTATCGCGCTTGGTGACGCTACTGCTGCTGGAGACCTTCATACAGTCATTTACCCCCAATTTTCCCATTTATTTTAAATTATATCTAAAAACGGTTGATACTAATAATTATTGTTATGGAAGTTGGACAGTAAACGAATTAAAGATTGAAGAAAACCAAAATATGTTGAAAGAAAAATTTATATTTACAAAAATTCACTTCCAACATTCAAAAATAAAAATAAGCAAACACAAAGCAATCAACAAAATAATAGCCTGTTGATTACGTAAGTCTGTTGCTAACAATTCTCGATTGAAATCGATTGAAAGCGCAGTTACATTGCTGCTTTAAGCAAGATAGTTGTCACATTGGTTCTTACTAAAGCAGCAATGTAACTGCGATTTCTGTCAGAGTTGATTGCAAAAAAGTTACGTAATTAGGGGGCTGGTCTACACGTACACTAGCGCCAAGTTAGCGGTAGTGCGCCAACTGGTGGACGATTTGTGAATCAGACAAATTATCCTGCCATTGGCAACAAACAGTGATCTGCTGCAACTACAAAATAAGGAAAAATTTAAAATGTGTTTAGAGAACTATTCATTCCCGGAGATATACAACACTACTGATGCTTCTTCCGCATACCGTCAATTTCTTGATATTTTTAAACTTTTTTACGATTTGTGTTTTCCTTTGAAACAAGTTACAATTAATATATATAAGAAAGCTAAATGGATATCGCGTGGCTTAAAAATATGTAGCAAAAGAAAAAGACATTTGCTGTGGATTTCTAGGTCAAAACCCTCAAATGAAAATAAGGGTAAGTATAGGTCATATTCAAAATTATTTAAGAGAATTATAAGTTTGACAAAAAAAGCTCAAAATAATTATAAAGTAAAAACATCTGACAACAAATCTAAGACTGTATGGCAAATAATTAATGAAACGCGTTTTGATAAACCCAAGGAACATATTGCAAAAATTAAATTAAATGATGACTATATACGTAATCCTTTAGACATCGCAAATGCGTTTAATAATTATTTTGTAGATAAAATTCACCCAATCTCTGAAAATGGTCGAAATATAACTGCTCACATAGGTAGAAAACAGCAGTCTATGTTTATGCCCCCTTGCCTACCCCAAGATATACAATCAATTATAGCGAAGTTAAAAAATACCAGTAGTGTTGGATATGATGGAATATCAACCAAAATAATAAAATCTGTTAGTGATAAAATATGTCAACTTATGCCACATTATCAATCTAAGCATAGAAACAGGCAGCTTTCCTAAGGATCTCAAATTGAGTATTATAAAACCATTGTTTAAGAAAAATAATAAAGAATTAATGGAATTCTATAGACCTATTGCTTTAATTTCTATATTTTCTAAAATATTAGAAAAGTATTACTATAAAGAACTGTATGCTTATCTAGAAAAATTCAACATATTTTGTAATGAACAAAATGGGTTTAGACAAAAAAAATCCATTAACATAGCGATTTTTGAGTTTTTAAAAATTGTTATGTCAAATGTTGATAAAACCTTGCCCGTATGTACAATATTTTGTGACATGACACAAGCTTTCGATTATGTAGATCATAACATATTAATAAAAAAATTAGATGCGTGTGGAATACGTGGTAATGTTTTAGATTTAATTAGGTCTTACTTAAGTGATCGTCAGCAAATAACAGAAATATCAAGATTTAATAACAAAACGAGGACCGAAGAACTTTTCAAATCGGATACTCGTAATGTAATGTACGGTGTTCCTCAAGGAAGTGTTCTCGGCCCACTTCTTTTTCTCATATATATAAATGACTTGCCTAATGCAACCGATCAACCAATGACATTATTTGCTGATGACAGTACGGTTTCTGTTAAATTTTCTGACATTAATACCTATGAAACTGACGTTAATAAAACTTTGACATTGATAATTGACTGGCTTAAAAATAATAATTTGAAAATAAACATTGACAAGACAAATATTATGCACTTTTCTCAAAGGACTCAATTTGCTCATGACATTAAAGTGGAATATAGTGGTAACAGCATAAAGAAAGTTGAAACTGCGCGTTTTCTTGGTCTGCAGATTGACGAAAAACTTAACTGGAAAAATCATATAGCTGAAATAAGTAAAAGAGTAAGTAGTTTGGCTTATGCTTTGTACCGACTTTCATTTTCGACGAATACTGACACCCTTCTCACGGCATATCATGGCATGGTTGAATCTGTTCTTAGATATGGTATCATATTTTGGGGAAATTCTACGGATAAAGACATTATCTTTAAAATGCAAAAAAGGTGTCTACGGGCAATGTTTGGCCTCCAAACCACGGATAGTTGTAAGCCGTATTTTACAAAATACAAAATGTTGACACTTCCGTCATTATATATATTAGAAATGGCCCTTTTTGTAAAAACTTATCCACATATGTTTCCACGTCAATCTTCTATAGTTGTGCGTAACAGACGTCATGGTGATAGGCTGTGTATACATGCTGCTAAAACAACACTTTTACGAAACAGTGTAATCTGTATGGCACCGAAAATTTACAATAAAATTCCGGACAGCTACAAAAATCTTAATAAAAGTTTGTTTAGAGCTAAACTTAAAAGTCTTCTGGTTGAAAAATGTTATTACGGTGTACATGACTTCATAAATGACAAAACTTTTTAAATATATTTAAGCTTGACTTTTTATACTTATTTTAATTTTTTACATAATTTTATTTTATTTTGACTTTGTATACCTATGACATGAAATGAATTTGAATTAATAATATTTTATTCTAGATACCTACTTAATGCAATTTTAATTTATTTTATATTTACTGTTGTTGTTAAATTGTTGATAAATTTGATTGTTGCTAAATTAATTGTAATTTAAATGAAATAATTGTTTTATCTTTAAAATTTTTGCATGCTGACCGGCAAAACATGTTAGATCTAATTTTTACCTTTTACTACATCAATCATTTACTCATGTTTTTTGCAAATAAATATCTTTATCTTATCTTATCTACATTCGAGAATGTATGGCAAAGAGAAAATTTACAGATAAAAATACGTTTCGTACCGCAAGCGTTCTGAAGTTGCCGCAGATCACTGTCTATTGTCAATTTAATCGCATCCACTGACCTGCATATATTTACACTGGACAGGCTTATGTCAAACTGTTTTTGTGCCTATTTGATTTCCGCCATTTTGGCGCTGTAGGACGTAGCGTGAGCATAGCGTGCATACGTGGTACTAAAGTTTGAAGTCTGAAGAGACCATCACGGCAACCATTTTCATATTGTACGTCAAAATTAGTTCTTTAGACGCACACTAGTGGCGTTTCAAATAGGCACATAAACTTAGCTGTCAAATCATACAGACAGATAGCCAGTCCAGTTAAATAAAAAAAAATTTCATGTCAATGATCGCATCGTATAGAAGCATTGTAACAATTCGTCTATTAAAAGGCGACCATATTCTCAGGTGGTTAACTAGCCCAAAACTGGATCGCACTTTGTTTTTCTTATTGAAAAGACTAAATAGTATTTTTTAATTAAATATAGCAATATTAGGTAAACAACTTACCTGTAGAACTGACTGGTTGTTTACTAGGTTCCAAGAGTTCTTTCCCAAAAAACGCTTCTTGCATATAAGATGGAAACTGTTCCATAAGCTTAGACCGCGGTTTCCGGCGCGGTTTACGCTTATTACTTGGCGATTCTAAAAATGAATTCTTGATCAGTTTTCACTAGTTCTCAGTCAGTTATGAAGCCACATATTTTTATTTCCTGAGACATTCTTACCTCCAGAAGCTTGAGTACCGTCTTCTTTCTCGTCTTCCGCCTGCGCCTTCAACGTCGCTTGTCTCTGTCGCACAACGAACCCGCCAATACCAAGTTTATTCAAATTCCTCTGTCTTTTTCTACGCAGTATCGTGATACCAGCGTCATTGTTACATATCGTAAATCCTTCGGGAGGCGGCCCGTCAGTCGCGACATTCCATATTATGCCTTCTTTCAAGTTGGCATTTGAAATAAGACCTAAACAATAATATTTACGTCATTCATTATTTATCATTGTCATCAGTAAAAATATCACTTCTATTTTATGTCGATAAAGTTCATTTTAGAGTGAAACTGGGTTGCCAGTTGGCCCATATTTTACGAGTTACCCCGTTTTCCAGGCTAAGATAATACATAAACACGTAATTGCGTAAATAAGGTAAAAATCTATTGTCTAAATTATCAAAACAGCTGTTTTGTTTCCCGTAAAAAAAAATCTAAAACCCGTATTTTTTATGCTCGTTTAAGGGTTTAAATCATGGCAACCCTAAGTAAAACTCACCAGGTTCCTCCTTGACTTCCGCGGTGCTATCTGGCTTCGCATCCTCTCCCATTTCCGTGTCTGCGTTCTGCACCACTGTTTCAATAGATGCCATTATTTCTAACCCAACACGCCAGCAAACAACACAAAAATTCATGTTAGAATATTGTTCACACAAGTTAACACAACATTCACACGAAAACAATGGCGGGATGTCACAAAATTTATCCCGCTTGGTGGCGCTACTGCTGCTGGAGACCTTTGTACGGGCATTTACCTCCAATTTTCCCGTAAATTTTAAATTATGTCTACAAATGGTTTGATGAACAGAACAGTAAATTAATGTAGATCGAGTTGAAAAAAAGAAAACCAAAATGTGTTGGAAGAAAAATAGATTTTAATTTTACGAAAATTCGCTTCCGACATCCAACAATTGGTAGCAAACAGCAAAATGACATCTACAATAGCGCCAAGTTAGTGTGCCGACTGGTGGACAATTTGTGAATCAGCCAAATTATCCTGCCATTGTTTAAGACACTATTTTATTCATAAACAGCGCAGCTAAGCTTTTAATCACTCACGCTAGTCACTTTAATTAACGGATACTAGTGCAATCACGACGCACGCTAGTAACTAACTCACCGGCATCCTTATCTGCGTTCTCGTTCTTGAACCGTCTCTTGCGCCTCGTGTGCGTGATGCCCAGCTCTGCCTCTAGCTGCTTCATATAGTGCGCGCCTCGCTGCGAGAGGCACACATCGTCCACGTAGTACTCGCCGGCGAGCCCCAGTGAGAGCGGCGTGGGGCGAGGCGCCGGCCGCCCGGGTACTGTTCCCGAACTTGGTAAAGCTGGGAGAGATTCTCGCGCGCGTAAGTGCGGGGCGGGAACTTCGCGGCCGCGGCACACTATGCATTTGTACCTGGTACGAAAATGAAATATGTCGAGTGAGTTTAACGCGTGAAGCACAACGCCTCGAAACAATACCAACGAAACCGCATTAGTTCCGCCATGAATTGTCTTCTATCGACGACGATATTATGACGATCACATCTACGTAGCGGTTCCGCGTCATTATTTTCGCGGCGGAAGAGGTGTGTCAACGGTCGGAGGCGATCGGGTGGAATCGCGCGTGAAAGAGACAGCTTGCATCATGGTTAAATCTATGCGTTAGAACAGGCATTTGCTTCGCTTGTCGCACAACCAGGGCTGTCACTCCGCGCGCGAGTATGAAGCGCTCGGTATCCTCTGAGAGGACAAATTTCATACGTCAGAGAAGATAAGACCTACGCGAAAGAAAGAGAGGCCACTACTAAGTGAATGTTTTGTAGCGAAGGGAGCGCTGTGCGACCTGACCTGTGACCTGAATTGCACTTTATTGTGTCGGAGAAAGAGTCGCAATTTCTTTACACGATTTTGCAGAGTGCAACTTCTGTACGCTAGTACTATTATCTATTCTGTGGTACAACTGACAAGTCATGGCAACCTACGATGTGCATGGCAAGCAACGTGTGTTACAGGCGTAAACGTTACACAAGTACTATTCGTAACACAAAACACAACATCGTAACACAATTAAACACGAACATCCATATGTTCGTGCTTAATTGTGTTTATTACTGATGGTGAGATTTCAACGACATAAAATTCTATCCTTCACTCAATATTTAGATCCAAATGAGCGTTTATTGACGACTTTTTTCAATGTTTTTTAATCAACGATGACACCAGGAATAAATAAACCAATGAAAAGAAAATAAAAAAAAACTAAAGAATCAACTCGGAACTGTCTAATTAATGTCAGCTGAAGAGAAAGGTAGTCGTCGTGCTCGCGCTTGTCGGTTTTTTGAAATTACGCCACGACAAAGGACAATACAAATCTACTAATGTTTTTAGTTTGTAATGCTCGCACTGCCAGTATCTCGATCTCAACCCGACAAAAGTAATACTTCGGTGTAGACAAGTTTTTGTTCTGTGAGTCGAGTCTTTTCTCGAGGTGGTCATGTAGATTGTAGAGGACCCCTAAGACGGCCGTAGTGCTGGTCGGTTACTAAAAATAAAATAAAATAAACTTGAGAGCAGCAGTGTGTGGCACTCACCCGGCCCGGCAGCAGGTCTCGGCGTCGCTCTCGTTGCGTATGGAGTCGCAGGTGGCGTGCAGCCAGCGCGAGCACGCCTCGCACTGGATTATCAGCTCGCCGTCCGAGTACGGCTCCGAGCACACGCAGCACATCACTAGCGACGCGCACGGGGCACATTCTATACGGCAACACACATTACACAATCATTCGTGGGGTGTCTAAGAGCGAGCCTGTAGAATGTAGGTAGAATGATGTCGTTTGATTATGTAACTGCATGCTCATTCAATTTTTCAATCATCATATCAGCCGCACGACACCCACAGCTGGGTATAGACCTCCCCCAAGGATCTCCACGACGATCGGTCCTGCACTGCCCGCATCCAGCGGCTTCCCGAGATCATTGGTCCACCTTGTTTTAATTAACATTATTTTAAATCACCACCAAATTTTTAAAACTTGATAAATCACCAGTTAGTATTAGTGTCCGTTGTACTAGTGGGGTCAAGTGACTACTAGTGTCGGGGGTCCTAGTGGTTCACTGACCGGTGTAGTTGTCGCACCAGGCGAGCGTGTCCCTGGTGCCGCACACGAGGCATCGCCTACATCGCTCGCAGCGCCACGGCCCTCGGGGGACTTCAGCCAGCTGCGGGCGCGCGCAGTACGTGTGCCACGTAGTGTCGCAGTCATCGCAGAGTAGCAGCAAAGTCTCGTCGCCGCGACTGCCGCAGCCTTCGCACACGGTGCAGTCTAGACACCGCCATCCGAGTGTCACTATCACTTGAGACACCTGAACCAACAAACAAATACAATTTCTTAGATACTTAAGCGAAAAGGATGATAGGGAAAGATTTAAAAGTGATATCAGAATCGACATAAAAATTACAACCCAATATCCATTGATGCATAAAAATGGGATCACACAGTCATTTTAGAAGAAAAACTATTGAAATGGTACAACCAAAACTTCGCACTTAAAGAATGAAATCTGCAAAGTCGGAGCGAACATGCGCCAAAAACCATTGCTTAACATAAATACTACAGAGTAAAAAAATGTGTCAATACTTTACGACATTACTGACACGGCAAACTGCAAATGAAACATATTGATTGATGGACTTGAAATCATAATAAAACATTTACTGATGTAGTATTAGTTACCTTAATATTGACACAATAGGGGTGGTAAGTCTGTCCGCACTGCGCGCACGATATGAGGCAGCCCTCGGAGTCAGAACATTTACTGATGTAGTATTAGTTACCTTAATATTGACACAATAAGGGTGGTAAGTCTGTTCGCACTGCGCGCACGATATGAGGCAGCCCTCGGAGTCAGAACATTTACTGATGTAGTATTAGTTACCTTAATATTGACACAATAGGGGTGGTAAGTCTGTCCGCACTGCGCGCACGATATGAGGCAGCCCTCGGAGTCAGAACATTTACTGATGTAGTATTAGTTACCTTAATATTGACACAATAAGGGTGGTAAGTCTGTCCGCACTGCGCGCACGATATGAGGCAGCCCTCGGAGTCAGAACATTTACTGATGTAGTATTAGTTATCTTAATATTGACACAATAAGGGTGGTAAGTCTGTTCGCACTGCGCGCACGATATGAGGCAGCCCTCGGAGTCAGAACATTTACTGATGTAGTATTAGTTACCTTAATATTGACACAATAGGGGTGGTAAGTCTGTCCGCACTGCGCGCACGATATGAGGCAGCCCTCGGAGTCAGAACATTTACTGATGTAGTATTAGTTACCTTAATATTGACACAATAAGGGTGGTAAGTCTGTCCGCACTGCGCGCACGATATGAGGCAGCCCTCGGAGTCAGAACATTTATTGATGCAGCACTAGTTACCTTAATATTGACACAATAAGGGTGGTAAGTCTGTCCGCACTGCGCGCACGATATGAAGCAGCCCTCGGAGTCGGAACATTTACTGATCCAGTATTAGTTACCTTAATATTGACACAATAAGGGTGGTAAGTCTGCCCGCATTGCGCGCACGATATGAGGCAGCCCTCGGAGTCAGAACATTTATTGATGCAGCACTAGTTACCTTAATATTGACACAATAAGGGTGGTAAGTCTGTCCGCACTGCGCGCACGATATGAAGCAGCCCTCGGAGTCGGAACATTTACTGATCCAGTATTAGTTACCTTAATATTGACACAATAAGGGTGGTAAGTCTGCCTGCACTGCGCGCACGATATGAGGCAGCCCTCGGAGTCGGAACATTTACTGATGCAGCACTAGTTACCTTAATATTGACACACTTTTATTTTGTTAGCGATTTTTTTTGTTGTTATTTTCTAAGTATAATAGCATTTTTTTTAACTATACCAAAATTATTTCCTCCGATTCAAAAATGTATATCAAATTCTATACTTTGTGAATACAAATAAGCTTCTCGATGTTTATATGCGAAAACAAATTAAATGAGTATATTTGTATCATATTTAGTTATACTATTAGTTATAAATACTGTATGTTTTCCAATGAAAATAAAATAAAATAGGGGTGGTAAGTCTGCCCGCACTGCGCGCACGATATGAGGCAGCCCTCGGAGTCGGAACATTTACTGATGCGGCACTAGTTACCTTAATATTGACACAATTGGGGTGGTAAGTCTGCCCGCACTGCGCGCACGATATCAGGCAGCCCTCGGAGTCAGAACATTTATTGATGCAGCACTAGTTACCTTAATATTGACACAATAGGGGTGGTAAGTCTGCCCGCACTGCGCGCACGATATAAGGCAGCCCTCGGAGTCGGTCCCCACGGCGCCGCACATCACGCACAAGTCCTGCGTCAGCACGAACTTATCTTTACTTGAACACAATACTAGTTTATTCTCCATTCCTGAAACAAACAAACAGACAAAACTTATAGATTTACAATCACAATATAAGGTGGAATAAAATTATGTGCCAGGACAACTTATTCCCATCTTCCAACCTAGCTATCCACCAGTTGGGAATTTTTAGTGTCAACTTCTAACCTACCTCAGGTTGGATTTATTGGGAAAACATTACATATCATAACTATTTTTGATCCCAACTTTTAACCTAGGTTGGAAGATGACACAAGATTCCTAACAGCCAACCTGGGGTGGATAGCTAAGTCGGAAGATGGAAATAAGTCGCTAGGACTTTAGGGGGTGGTCAGGTCAAGTGCTTAGAACACATTGGTGAAGTGATTTTTTATAAAACAAACAATCGAAAGTACTCGTTAATGCACAAAATGAAAATTGTTGCCAAGTTGATATTGAACTCTAGAATTTAGGAGTAAAGTTGTAAATAGAATGTGATGTACAAAATATACAAGTACCTGGATCGTCTTCTGAAGTTTTATTGTCAGGTGCTTGGGGTCTCTGCAGCCCAAGGCCAGGTACTCCAAAAACCCCTCTCATCTTAGGCTTGGTCCCCCTCTTCCGCCCAAACTCAAGAACCGACCTTTGTCGTTTCTGGAAGCCCAATTTGCCCGCGGGCGGAAACCCGCCCTTTAATTTATATCCTTGCATCTTTTTCTTGGCTATTTTTGATGATACGGAGAAAGGTTTGCCTTTACCTAATCCGACGTCAGGCTGTAAAACACAACAAATATAAGTCTCCACGTCAAAAGTATTTTAGTAACATCTTTAAAGTATCGCTACTTACCTTAGAAGTTTCTAAAGCTAATGGATCTTGTTCTTGTTGCAAGCTATCATCACCAAACGACGAATCTTGTGAAGTTGACGCTGTGTTATCATCGTCGAAAGCTATAAAATACATATTACAAAGTTATACAGCATCTTATTGACATATTTAATAGTAATTTCATAGTTTTAATTAATCGCCTCTGTAGTCTAGTGGTTCGCCCACCCGTATGAGTCGCAGGGGTCTCGGGTTCGATTTCTAGGAGAGGGGTACATTTGTACTCGGTTTGATTGGTGGTAGGGCATATTTCAAGTCCACCTGGCTAGCTACCACCAGCTTACCTAAGTCTGACGCCATAACAACAATTTGAAAATTGTTGTGTTCCGGCAGTTAGAGGTAAAATAGCCAGTTCTTTGGTGATGGGGATTCCGGGTGTAGTGCGCTTCCACCTTTGGCCTTATCATCACTTAACATCAGGTGAAGGCCGAGCACTATCCCGTTAAGCATAAAATAAAAGTTTTAATAAAACTTACATCCAGATTTTGAACCAGTCGGCGTCTGAGTCTTGCATATCGGGCAGTTGTATTCATAAGCTGGGTTCAGTTCTTTCTTCTGCTTGTACTGTATCGGATCCGCGTCCGGGTCACACATACCGTGGACATACCTGATGTGAAAAGTGTTGCATGGTAAACATTGACAAATCAAATAGCAAAGAATAGGATGTTTCACAAGTTTGCCAACTTGACTTAAATGTTTTATTGGTATTTTGACAATTTGAATTTACTTTTAAGCAGAATTTGCTTTTTCATATTTTCTGTTGCTAAAAACACGAGTTTTCAGGTAATATATTATTTGCACCTACAGAAAAACAATGCAAACTTAAGTACTCGCATCTCGACGAGCCTTTATTCCGTCGCCGGTAGCTACAGCACGGTAAAGAAATGTATCAGTATTTTAACTTAGTACAAACGGTCGAAATGTGAAATATACCATACCTCGAGTTCGGTCTGCACTCGGTATACAACAGTCGCGAATGCGCCGCAGTGACGAACGAAAGATTTACGTACTATTGATTGAAATACAAGTAATTACTAAGGCAGTGCTTATTGTGCTGTTTTTATTATATTTTTAATTAACCAAATAATCCAGACATAACATTTTTAAATACTTGGAAAGTCCGAAAAATAAGATTAAGATAAAACTAAGATACAATTTTTTTTTATTATAGGTATTAACCAACTAACTATGGCCAGAAGGATTTGAAACTAATTTGTTTCTCCCTTTAATAAGTAGGTATTTAGCTTATTTAGTTTTCCGTTTTCACCATTAGTTTTGTTAATCTAGGTATTTTATTGCTTAGAATTTGATTTTTCGGCGAAGGTAAACCCTATAATATGGATTCTAAAATATTACGTACAATCACAAAACCAGAAAGATACGAAAGTACTTAGATGAAAATAAAATACTGCAGCCGGGCGGCCCTATCGCGTGTTGATGTACCGCGCGGCTCTAGGTAGTTTTTTCAAGTACAGGGTTAGAATACTGATACATTTCCTTACCGTGGCTACAGTGACACTACACTGCACCTCACCTCCTGCACGCGGTGCACCGTATCATGTCCCTGTAGGCGGCGGCGCGGTAGGCGCGGCGGCAGAGCGGGCAGCACGAGCCTTTGTTCCGCTGCTGGTAGCACGAGTCGCACACGGTGAAGTGGGCGTGCCATCGTGACGAAGGGCCCGCGCCCGGCGAGCGCGCGCCGCAGTCGGAGCACACGCGGCAACACTGCACAACACGCAAATCAACTTATCAACTGTTCGACTCATGAACGGTATAAAATGCTGATCTGCATGTTGCTATATTATAGAGCATCTAATCTTTTTGTCTCGTGTCGTGTGCACAAAGAAATATGGAGCAGAGGAAATCATTATCTTTCTGCACAGAACCTATAACATAGGCTATAGCTGAAAACCTGATAAACACTGCTAATAAAAACAGAAACAACTTTTATACAAGTCAAATACACTGAAGAACTCCTGCACACAGTCCCGGTTACGGCAGCTGTACTAAGATATCCCACCTTGCACTTCCAGCCGTACTTGGGCACGGTGGCCATGATGGGCCGCAGGCAGTTGGCGTGGTAGAGCTTGTCGCAGTGCTCGCAGGCGACGGCGCGCGCGTCCGCCGCCGACGCCTCGCCGCGGCACACCTGGCACACGCGGCACACGCGGCACGACCACCCCGACCGGACACCTATCACCAATATACAATGCGATTAAATTGACAATACACAGTAATCTACGAAAACTTCAGAGAAGGGGCGGCCCTAGGACCGTGCCACCGCACCAGGCGCGGTCATGTAGGGGGCGCCGATAACGACCTACCACCGATGGACACCGATGGAAATCGTGTTGTTGCCTGGCGAGATGAATGAAAAGGACTAAAAATCGCGCCGCGAGGCCGTTTTTTTTACTATAAACAGGCAAGATTACAAGGTTAGTGGATGAAACTGACTAAAAATCGCGCTACGAGGCCGTTTCTTACAACAAACAAGCAACATTACAAGATTAATGGATGAAACTGACTAAAAATCGCGCAGTGCGGTCGTTTTTTAGGGTTCCGTACCCAAAGGGTAAAAACGGGACCCTATTACTAAGACTTCGCTGTCTGTCTGTCTGTCACAAGACTGTATCTCATGAACCGTAATAGCTAGAAAGTTGAAATTTTCACAGATGATGTATTTCTATTGCCGCTATAACAACAAATACTAAAAACAGAATAAAATTAATATTTAAGGGGGGCTCCCATACAACAAACATATTTTTTTCCAAATTTTTTTTACTATAAACGAGCCAGATTATTATGTAAGTAGATGAACCTGACTAAAAATCGCGCTGCGTGGCCTTTTTTACTATAAATAAGCAAAATTACAAGATTAGTGGATGAAACTGATTAGTGGATGAAACTTGACTCTTTATTTAACGATAATTTAAGAAAATATTTATTGGCAAAAAGTTATTACACCTTGCAAGATTTTTTTAATGATAAGGATCAAAGCTATTAATTTTAATTAAATTATAACTTATTTATTATTAATTTATTAATCTGACAATTTACAATTATGACTATTATTCTATCCCTTGACATTGTATAATTAGATTATGCACCAGATATCACTATTAAATTCTTTAATATTATTTTTTGTTTGGGAAATGTATCAAATTGACATCAGTTTCTTTTTTTTTATATCATTATTATTCAATTATTTTACTTTATATCGCATGACATATAATTTTAATAGTATTGATTTAATTGTTTTTAATTTCATATTGTAGTGCCCTTACAGGGTTCATGTGCTGGACTAATACTATTTTATAATCTGTAATTAACCACATGAAACAATAAATAAATTATGAATTATGAACTGACTAAAACTCATTCGCCTCACGATCGCTGTGGACTACCTACGCGCGTACGCATTCTCATTGTCGGGCTATCTTGTATTTATTCCCATACATTTCTTGACAGTCCACAAGCCTTTCAATTAACTCACACAATTTACATAGTAAACTGACTAAAAACCGCGCTGCGCGGCTTTTTTACTATAAACAAGCAAAATTACAAGATAAGTGGATATAGAGATAGCTAAAAATCGCGCTGAGCGGCTTTTTAGGGTTCCGTACCCAAAGGGTAAAAACCCTATTACTAAGAGTCTGTCTGTCAATCAGGCTGTATCTCATGAACCGTGATAGCTAGACAGTTGAAATTTTCATAGATTATGTATTTCTGTTGCCGCTATAAATACTAAAAACAGAATAAAATTAATATTTAAGGGGGGCTCCCATACAACAAACGTGATTTTTTGCCTTTTTTGGTACGGAACCCTTCGTGCGCGAGTCCGACTCACACTTGGCCGGTTTTTTAAGATTATAAGGTTAGTGGATAAAACTGACTAAAATTCGCGATGCCCGGCCGTTTTCTTTACTATAGACAGGGAAGATCACAAGATTAGTGGAAACTGACTAAAAATCGAACAAACATTGTTTATAATATTAGTAATCTACTCCTGCAAGGTTGTTGGTGTTTTACAAATAACCCTGTATATTAGGGGCAAGCAAGGTGGGCGCCATAATTGGAGCTCGCACCACCATAAAACTTGCCTAGGGTAGGGCCGCCTCTGCAAATTTTACAGATTAAAATCTTTATTTTAATCTGTAAAATTTTCTCTTTGCCATACAGTCACGAATGAAGTTGCAGCGGATCACTGTCTATTGTCAATTTAATCGAATTGTAATCGTAACACATATTTTACTTATCCATAATACTTTCAACTTTGAAAATGACTTTTTATCTCACGGCTTAGCCATGAGAAAGGACGACCAGCGGCGCGAATCGAGGGAATTCCTAATACATGGCGTGTGCTGTCCATTAACCTATGCGGTAAACGTTTCGACCGTCAAGCCACCTTTCGCCCCTTTGCAATAGCCGTTAGGAACGAAAATTAGCTAAAAAAAATCCATCTATCATCTATAAATATATGAATAAGATTAGTAATTAATCAAAACATGATAGTACAGATTTACAGGCTAACGCTACAAGAAAACTCATAAATGATAAACTAAAAAGGGTAAATAATATAGCATAAGGGTAGGATTTAGTGATCGAAAATAAGATCGAAGTTGAAATCCTTCATAATATTACCTGGTAACTGCGCCAGACCAACACAAGTGCCGTGGTAATGAGCCCCGCACGTCACGCAGGTCATCAAATTTGCGATGTCTCCGATCGTCCTGCACGTCCGACACTCTATATCTGCCGAACCTGCACAAATAATATTAACTATTAATTAGCCTATAATGCAGGGCTGCCCAATTTTTTTTTAAACTGTAATGTATGACTAAGAGATCGACATTTTGACCGTTTCACCCACGAAATTTATCACTAATAATTTCAGCTATCCTTGGCGATCGACCTTAAAACCTCTCGCGAGCGACCATATCTGCACCTCTGCCATAATTTATAGAAATAGAAATATGTTTATAGTAAATACTTACAAATAAGTGGTATTTGGTACAAATGATCTTTGCAAAATGAAGATTTTGTATGGAAGTCCATGTAGCCCCCAGAAGCAAGAACACAGGGTAGGTGGTAGTATTTACTACAACTCATCTGTTGAACAAGAAAATTAGATTATCATACTATTATCTTAACCAAAAGTCCAATGATATTTGTCAAACAACTCACTTTACAAGGAATGCTAGCACCATGTCTCGTGCAGAAAGCACACTTCCTTGATAGAGCGACAGTCACAATTCCTCTAATTCTTGCTTCTTCAAACTGTTCCTTCTCTTCCTCAGAGCTGGAGGCTGCTGCCACCTGATCTTGAAACGGTGGACTGAACTCAAGACAGCAGCGGTGAATATAAAATGCTCCAGAAGTCACTACTCCCGCTAGCTCTAACATTTCAACATGTCCAATTATTGATAATTCGTCAGTATGTTCCAGGTTGTAAATAGGTGTCCTAAAATAATACATGACAGTTTAAATCTTAACACAAATTTTATTGAATGATGATTTGTAAATAAAATATACTTACTTGCACTTGGCAAAAGCTTTTTGTCGTCTACTTAGAGGCAATGCAGTTTGTGGTTGATTGATGTCCATAAGCTCGGGGGGTGGGGAGGCTAGTCCAGGGGGCACGGGGGTGGTGGGAGTGCTGGTCGGAGTGGGGATGCCCGGAGTGGTCGGCGTTAGGCTCGAGGTAGAGGCGCCGCCGGGCGTCGTGCTTCCATCGCCCTCACCGATATTGCAAAAGAACTGCCTCATCTCGCCTTGCCCAAGTTGACTACGCTCACTTAAGTTACATAGCGCGCACACTTTTCCAGGCCTAAAGGGATATAATAATATATCAACAACAAGAATTTTAAAAGTTATGAAGAAATAACTTAGTTTGTACTACTAGCGATAGTGAAGCAGAAGTGCAGTAGACTGCTCATAGACAATATGTTAATCTTAAAACTGTCTTTGTGCTGTTTGGAATAAAAGCTATTTTCACAGTTCAACTGTTTCAATATAAAAGTAAAAAATGTACTATCCTCGCCAATTGCTAATGCGTAGGAATCTTCTCACATTAACATCCACGTTAACGTCATCCACAACTAAAAATAACAGATGTCTTCCGAAACTAAAAATAGCATGAAACAAGAAAATTCTAATAGATAATATTAATTATTGAATTATTATTTTCAATATGATAGGATCTAGGTATATAAAAAAATTACAATTGTCTCTCCTTTTTGAAGTTAAAAATGGCCACCAGGCACATTACCAACTGGCGGGGATAGTACCTAAGAACAAACCAGATATTGGCTGCCAAAATTATAAAGAGTAAGTATTTGAAAAATTACCATTTCTCAGGCATATAAGGCGGTTCCTCTGGAGCTGGCATGGTAAAATCATCTTCATCCATAGCATCATCCAGAGCGTCGTCACGACTACCACGGTGTCTCTTTGCACCCCTAACCGACCCTGGATTCCTGTACCTAAACATGAAATATTAAGACAGATAAGTTACATTTTCTATCAATACATTTATATTTCATGTATGCAATTTACCTTCTAACAATTTTTCCTTCCTTAACCAGCTTTGGGCCTTCTTTACGTGGCCTACCAGGGCCACGTCTAGCCGATGTGAAAAATGGCCGGGCATAAGGCTGGTGATGGAAGAACGATGGTTGGGAGACCACGGCGAGTGGGGACGCGGGCTCCTCGCCTCGAGGCGATGAGGCACATGACGTCGGTGTTGAGCCCGGCCCTGTATAGAAATCTATCTGACTTGGTTAACATCAACATAATCCCCACAAAAACAAAATGTACAAAAATCAAGTCGGGTAAAAGTTGTGAGATGTACCAGACAGTAATTTTATTGAAAGTAAAAGTGATTCTTTATTTAAATAAGCTCACATAATAAGCTTTTTTTTAAATCGTCAATTCTTTTACTCTTCCACCCATTATGACAAGAAAAATGGGCACAAAAAACTTATCAGCTTTATCAAATGGAACGATATTTACAAATATGTTTCCAGATTTTATATTAACAAAGATTAACAAATAAACAAAATCATATTAGATAATTATAACATAATGAATTTAAAATTTCTTAATCAATTTACAGGGTTCAAGCTAAATTCAAAGTTTGAATTTATTATTCAGTCTAGGCTGTTACAAGAAAGAAAACATACAATTCAATTATTATTACGATTATTATATTCAATGTTTATATATTCAAAGATATTCAATTATTATTAGTATGGAAAGGTTTATTCAGCAACATTGTGAGGCCGCCTATGCATCGATAGGTGCCTAGATCTTAGATATGTATCAGGTAACATGAACGTCCACGAATGTTCGCAATCGGCCGCACTGAGCGCTAGGCACCTCGATACATGCAGGTGACTGCCAAGACTAGAATGTATCGTAGGCAGGAGGCTTACCAACCAAAGACCGTGAGACTGGCTCCTATCCTAGCAATCCACCTTCCTGTGTGGTCACTGTGTATCCTAGATAAATCTAAGTGCTAACCTAGGCACCTGTCGGTGCGTAGACGGCCTTATGGTTGCCTACACCTATCAATATTTGGGGTCTGTATCAATAACCAGTAAACTGAGAAGTTTAAAAATAACTAATGACTAATAGGTCCTCTGCATTGACCTGCATATATTTACACTGGACAGGCTTATGTCAAACTGTTTTTGTGCCTATTTGATTACCGCCATGTTGGCGCTGTAGGACGTAGCGTGAGCATAGCGTGCGTACATGGTACTAAAGTTTGAAGTCTGGCGAGACCATCACGTCAACCATTTTCATATTGTACGTCAAAATTAGTTCTTTAGACGCACGCTAGTGGCGTTTCAAATAGGCACAAGAACTTTGCTGTCAAATCATACAGACAGCCTGTCCAGTTAAATAAAAAAAATTTTTTTCATGTCAGTGGTCCTCTGTCAAAGTACTAGGTTTTGGTGAACTTTTAACTTAATGCACTAAAATCACATCTCCTTTTTTTTCAAATTGCCAGATTATCCATCCTTGTCTTTCAAGCTGGAAGCTTTTTTGTACAGAGTTTTCTCTTCTTTGTTCCTTACTATTATTATTATGATTTAGTTGAAATTGGAATAAATAGTGATTTGGACCCAGATAAATATATTCACATGAAGATTCAAACTTCAAAATTTTGAATTGCTTTTTGTTAGTGCTGTTTTACTTTGTGAAGCATTATCTAGGTAGCAGTGGCGAGGGGTGAAATTATGGCGAAGGTAAGCCATTCTACAAGAATTATGATCTGCATAGTGGATCGGTGGGGTAGGATTTCTAAAAGGTAAGCCGATGGGAATCGGTTTGTATGGACCCTTCACCACTGCTAGGTAGCATATTCTGGATCTAAGGTTTCTTCTAAATTAAAAGTGTCAAATAAGTAAAACATAAGTGCATTGTGGTTTCATACACTATGTTAGGCCTCAGCAATACAGACGGAACTTTTATTCAGATTTCCATCCAGAAAAAATATTGTCCAACCATGTTTGTTAGATTTAATTACTGCATTTTTTACTAGTTTCTTATAAATAGGGCTCTTGTAAAGAATAAACTTATTATTTTTGATAGTTTCTGAAATACACATAATACTTATTGACAAATCTTTTATTGTTACTTACATTGTTTTAGTATGAGGCTAACATCTTGAAATTTTTTCGATGGAGTGGGAGAAAGTTTGCCCATGTGCACTTCTGAGCAAATTAAGTGGGCTCTGAATTAAATTTTAATGTTTTGGATTTTCATCAAATGTTTGTTTCATTTTTAATGTTGACTGACTGAACTCATTAAATTCTTTAACTATACAAAGGATTAGAGATGCGCCGAATGTAGGTTTAACCGAATACGAATGATCGGCCGAATATTCGGTGCAAAATGTACCGAACCGAATATTCGGCCGAATTATTCGGTTCAATTCTACGCAGTAAACAGGTTTTACACGTGTCGGGCGGGCGTTTGCCACAGCACAACCCCTTCTCTAGCACAGCTCGCTCAGTCAATGTACCGCTCTTTCGGTTACAAATAATTGCAGTTCAGAACTGCATACTTTGAAAGGTTTAGAGAGAGGGCGGGAAACTTTATAGCCGTTTGTATGGAGACCGTTTGCTAGACAATTTCCTTAATCTTTTTTATTTTGTCAATAAATAATACCAATTCTTTATTGACAAAATTAAAAAGTTTAAGAGGATTGTCTAGCAATAAATAATTGGTAGTATTCTACCAAATATTTATTGAAAAAATAAAAAAGATTAAGAGGATAGTCTAGCAAATGGTCTCCATACAAACGGCTATTTAAATATTCGGTAATTGTTCGGCAAATCAACCGAATATTCGGCCGAATACGAACATGAAAAATATGCCGAATCTGCCGAATACGAATATTCGGCCGAACATTCGGCGCATCTCTACAAAGGATGGTAGGTACTATCTGAATTTTTTGTTGGTTCAGCAGTGCGTTTCATAGTATCCTTCTCACAACTCATAGGAGACTCATTTTTCATGAAAATGTAAACATCATAAACCATTTTCCTTGCTTGTCTTGAGGCCACCTCCGGACCTCACCGCTACATATGCTCAAAATATGCGCTCTGCACAATCCCCTCCCCCCCGATTTCAAGATATTTGCCTCGTATTGACTAATGTTAACTATACTATGACTAACAATACTGAAATGCAAAGTGAATTTGTCACTAAAGGTTTACAATCAGTTAATACAGGGGTCTCCAAACTACGGCCCGCGGGCCAGATCCGGCCTGCGAGCACCAACAATCCGGCCCGCGAAAGCAAGCCGTATCGTACCAACAATACTGTAATTTACAGTTACAGCTACCTAGATCCTGGCCCTTGGGACTTGGTGGAGGAGTAAGTCTGGCCCTTTTGCTAAAAAGTTTGGAGACCCATGAGTTAATAGATATTATTAGGTAAATAAAATAAAAATAGAAAATCAAATGGGAACACTGTCGAAAATTTTATTGGATTATATTATTAATTGGCAGTTTGGGTGTAATAAAAACAACTATATCAAAACAAATAACTGTACAATTAAAACGTAACAAAGTTACACTACTAACTTTCATATGAATGCTACTAGATAATAATTTTATATCAGAAAGACAAATTGGACTGAATAATTAGTTAGCTAGCGTACATACCTGAAGACGGTGGCACTTCGCCTTCCTCGTCGGAGCCATCGTCTCCTAACAATTCCACGTCCAAAACACCCTCATCCGGTACGTCCATCTACAAAAAGTCAATCAAAACAACGTGGAAAACCAAACAGAAACTCCGACAGCACGATACGATGAAATTATTTACAACAGCATCAAAGTAAACGAAGACCGCCATAGTGAACGACAAGTGGATTACAAACTAAACTTTCCAACTTACCGCAAACGTTTGCGATGGACACTAGATGAGCAAACTTCACGAAAAGAACCAATAAACACAATGAAAACACATTATCTTGTCAAATTTACTATAAAACACAAAAACTTATGAAAATAACGCGACATTCGCTGATTGCGAACGAAGCGCACATTATAAATAGTGATGTTCGAAATGTATTCAATAAAATATCAATGATATCCATCTATCGACTCAAGTATTCAATTGCATTGCAAATTAATATCGATTTGAAAACGATTCGAATCAATGTGCGCTAACCTAACCCACAGATTACTAATTTGTACGGCCCGGCACGGCACGGCACGGCCGTCAGTCAGTCAGTAGCTTGTTTTAACTAGAATATTCATCTGTGGTAGCTTGAGACCTTGATAGATAGTAATCTGTGGTCAGAAGTGAGGTGGTGTTGTTGGCAGTGTTGGGAAACGTACAATAATTATTGGATTCTTACAATAATTCGCGATATGAAACTAGATTGTACAATAAAACATAGCTTTCTCATTATTGTACGCTTTTGTACAATATTTTTCGATTTGACACAATATAGGTACAATATCATGGCACGTGACACTAAAATTAATAAAGAAACGCATCACCTAGGTACTATTATTCTGTAGTGTCACACTTGTTTTGTCTTTTGTCTCTATTAATGCCGTAAAGTTGGTAATTAGCTTTCATTTCTTGCTTGCTGACATTGACATTGACAGTAAACTATCAAGACATTGGTAGTAAACATCTTGCCTTCCCTTGTGGAATCATATAAATTTTTTTTTTTATTTAAAAATCAAAATAAAATATATTTAATAAAAAATAAAAAAAATGTATATAAATCATTACTTACCTATTCAAAAATATAATTTGAACTTGTATTAGAAGGTTTGCGATTGTATTGAATGATCCGCTTCAACTTTACTTCACTCGTGAATTAATGAGAAAGAAAAGAGCAAGCGCAAAATAAGTGGGGTGACTAGTTCAGTTGTACTTTGTAAAATCAATCGCATATTAGTGGCCTAAATATTAAAAACTATTGCTTAAAACGTACAATATCTCGACCCAAAATACAATAATTTTTAGCTTGGCAGCACCATAATTTCGCATCCAACATTTCCCAACACTGGTTGTTGGTGACGTGTGACGTGCCAATCGAAGTTTGTTGATACACTTTTGGTACTTAATTGAACTGTTACTTGCTCGGCTGATTTAAAATAAACCATGAAGTATATAATATCAACAATTTTATTAATCATATCGTTAGGCGGCTACGGTAAATCGTCTTTGTTTGAAACCGACTCATGTTACTCATTTGGCAGTGGAAATGTATTCCCCGGCGGTGCCAGGAAAATTGATCATAAATTGCAATTTACCAAAGCTATGAGTAAGTAGTGTTATATTAAACTAACGAAGTATATCCCGGTCAAGTGTAAAGTGTACACCTGAAGCGAAAGCGACCCCTGTCTCCTTTTCTCCTTGCCTCACGCCACCGTCGTCATGCCAGTAGCGTTAGTATTAATCCCCGCCAATTGCTAATACGCTGGAACCTTGTCACATTCAGGCGCGGTCCGAGGGGGGGGGTCACAGGGGACATGACCCCCCCCCAAAATCGTACACGTCACATAGAAAAAGCTTCTAAATATTTACAGAAAAGCAATTATTATTATTAGCGACCCCCCCCCAAAATTTCAGGCTGCGACCGCGCCTGGTCACATTAACATACACATTAACGTCATTTGCAACTAAAAATTATTTTCAAAAAATTGACGACGGTGGCGACGTGAGGCAAGGAGAAAAGGAGAGAGGGGTCGCTTTCACTCCAGGTGCCGATTATGACTGTTTTGTGATGTAATATTGTAATTTATATTGTTTTTGTATTCTTGTTTTGTATAGTTTCAAAACCAGCTCCTGAATGGGAGGCGACTGCAGTCATAGATGGAGAAATTAAGCAGCTAAAACTATCAAGTTATAGAGGAAAATATTTGGTATTCTTCTTTTACCCCCTTGATTTGTAAGTATAAAACCAGATTCTCAACTCATTCCTCTACGATCCACCGACGAGGCTCCACCGGTGGATCGAAAGATTTTTTTTTCTTTTCTATCCACCGGTGGAAAGTCTCAGTTCCGGCACAGGACCACCACCGTGATAATTATTCTTTCATACATTCTCTATGAACATGTCCAGACTTATCAGTGTCAGTAACGAGACACTACTCTTAGTGTCAGTGAATGCGTGTTCATAGAGAATATATGAAAGAATAAATATCACGGTAGCGGTACTGCACCGGAACTGTAACTTCAATGATGTGTGAATCAAGCTTTAAACTATCTTTATCAATAATGTTTTTCATTTATCTCAAGTGCTTAAAAAGAAAAGTCATTTTTACAATATTTTTTAAGTAAATACCTAATAATATTAAATACTTTTCCAGAAAATATTACATAGGTACAACTCATGTGGCAAGTTAAGAGCTCTCGGCAAATGTGGAGGGGGTATGCGAGTAATTTGTTTTTAAAAAATAATACTGTGCATACCCCCTCCACACTGCTGAGAGCTCTTAACTTGCTGCGTGAGGTATAGACTAAAATTGATAAATTATGTTGTAATTTAGAATTTAAAGCAAACAATTAGACAAAAGCAACTCATCTATCCACTCAAATGGAAATCCATAAATGCTTAGACTTTGCTTTCCTCTTTAATAAAATTTTTCTCTAAAACTAGCTCATTGCAGTAGCAAAAATTCTAAATTGAATATGTAATAATTTTGATGTTATCACATTTAAACCCACTACGATAAAAAATATTGATATTGCATCAAAGTTTGAGCGATTCATTTATCAGAGAGATTATAGCACAAGGCCATTATCCTCACATATTGAACAACATTTACTCATAATGAAAACCTAAGTGTTTATTATATTTAGATATTTTTTTTCTTGTTACAGTACTTTTGTATGCCCTACAGAGATACTGGCATTCTCCGAGAGAGTTGAAGAATTTAAAAAAATCAATGCAGAAGTTGTCGCTTGTTCTGTTGATTCTCATTTCACACATTTAGCATGGATTAATACTCCAAGAAAAGAAGGTGGATTAGGGAAAATAAAAATACCCCTACTGAGTGACTTAACTCATTCGATTGCGAAAGATTATGGTGTCTACTTAGAAGATGTGGGTCATACATTGCGAGGACTGTTTATCATAGATAATAAAGGCATTTTGAGACAAATCACCATGAATGACTTGCCTGTGGGCCGTTCAGTGGATGAGACTCTGAGATTAGTTCAAGCATTCCAATACACAGATCAACATGGTGAGGTCTGTCCAGCAGGCTGGAAGCCAGGGCAAGATACGGTGAGTAGCAATAATAAAATAATATAACTTCCTATTGATATAAAAAAATACTCTGTAAAGTGCAGGTACAGCAACAAAGACTCTCAACAAACTCCGATTTGATATCTTTATTTCTCTGTTTCAGATCATTCCTAATCCCAACGAAAAGAGGAAGTACTTTGAAAAAGTAGCTAATAATTAAGTATTTTCTTTATAGGGGTTGAGTAATTTAACATGAAAGGTTAGGGAAAAGATGTTTTTGGTTGTCGCTCCACAATTTTTATTTGATTTGAAAGAACTTGTCAAGACAAAAAAATTATGATACTATTTCCCACTATTGGGCAGTTTTTAAATTTCTTCAAACATAAATATCTCAAATACGGGTAGTATTTGAGTTAAATACTGCCTAATGCTACGGCTAGACTGTCGCGCTATCGCGAAGCTTTTCATTGTCGTGTTTTACAATAAGAAACTTTGAATCAAGGAATTAAGAGTATAATTTCACTTAAAGGAAATAAATTAAAGGAATTTGGGTTGGTTCACTACCTATGTTATGTACTACGATTAGTTCTATTAGTAGAACAGAATGAACAAAAATAATCCAGTTTGTACTGCCGGCCAGTATGACAAACTGGCATCACATAAATGTATAAGTTTTTGTACTATCTGTTCAGTAGAACAGTCTGAACAAACATCTGTTTGTTCAGTTTGTTCTTTGTAGGTATCTACCTATACAAAAACTTGTAAATATATTTCTGATAGCGTCAGAAATCGAAACAAAAAAAATATTATTCACGCATCATTTCTCTTCAGTAGACTTAATTCACCTGGGTATAATATCACCTAGATGAACTAAGTCTACTGAAGATTAACGTTTTTTTTTTCAGTAGACTTAATTCACCCATTTGCTGGTGAATTAACGGCCGAATACTCTAAAGGCTTTTATGAATTTAAGGTGGCCTTAACTTTAAAATTCGTTTGACGTTCGTTTAAAATAATACTCAGAAAAAGCTTAATTGCGATTCCACGCAGTCGGATTAATCGAATCAACGGGAAAAAAATCCGCGTGGTCCAATTAATCGGACCAAGCAGCCAGCCTGCCTAGCATGACCGATTTATATCGCGTCATATAGCATTTTATCGACACTCAACTGTCAAACTCCTTTGTCTTTTTGACAGTTAAACGTGATAAAACGCTATATCACGCGATATAAATCGGTCATGCTAGGCAGGCTGAGGGCAGTATTTGGCCGTTAGTGTATGTACTACGTCTTGGTAAACCTTATGCACCCAGGTGATATCACCCAGATCAGGTGAATTTAGTCTAATGAAGGTTAACGTTTACTTTCAGTAGACTTAATTAACATATTTCCTGGTAAATTAAGTATGCTATTTGGTAGAGATTATTCGCCCAGGTTATATCACCCAGGTGAATTAAGTCTGAAGGGAAATGATGTGTTAATATATATTTTTTTTATATTTTTTGTTTCTATTTCTGACGTACCTAGTAGAACAGATAGAACAAAAACTTGTACCTACCTACATTTTTGTGATGCCAATTTGTCATACTGGCCGGTAGAACAAACTGGAATATTTTGGTTCATTCTCTTCTACTAATAGAACTAATCATAGTACATAGCGAACCAACCCGTTTCATGAAAATAAATAGGTAAACTTTAATCCCTTGACGCCTAGTTTCACCGACTTAAACTATAGAAAGTTTTTTTTGCTTGGGATAAGAGCTTTGAAATAACATCTTTTTGAAAGCGACACATCGCCAAAAAGGATTACTCAGTCATAATACCCCTTTAGATTTTTTTAGATACCTATTTAATGTAAGTAAAAGTCAGAATGCCGTTTAGAAAAAAATAATCATTAGAACCTTAAGAAACTGGTAAAGTTAACAGATAATTATTGAGATTTTTGATATAAAGAGCCAACATCACAATATACAAAAGTAGTGAATTAAGACTGATATGGATGGAATACTTAATGATTATTAATTAAAATTAATTTTACTGATTAAGTGTTTAATTTAAGAAATATTTATTTGACGAAACAATTTCGAACAAACGATAAAATAGGGAGGCATGGCGCGCGTCCGCTCCACAAGGGTTTGAAAATTGAATGAGTTTGGGCGTCGTGTCAGTGTTGGGAAATGTTGGGTGCGAAATTATGGTGCTGCCAAGCTAAAAATTATTGTATTTTGGGTCTAATTATGGTATATTATTTTTGGCAATAGTTTTCAATTATTATGTTTATGAATTTTATGATGCAATTAATTTAACAATGTACAACTGAACTGAAGTCACCCCACTTATTATGCGCTTATTCTTTTTTTTTCATACATTCTCGAGTGAAATTTAAGTGGATATGATTCCACACTTCCACGGGGGGGGGGGGGGAGGGGGGTGTCAAGATGAAAAGCCTTGATAGTTTACTGCCGGCAAGCAAGAAATGAAAGCGAATTACCAATTTTACGGCATAATAGAGACAAAAGAGAAGACAAGTGTGATGCTGCAGAATAATAGTACCTAGGTGATGCGTTTCTTTATTAATTTTAGTGTCGCGTGCCATGATATTGTACCTATATTGTGTCAAATCGGAAAATATTGTATAAAAGCGTACAATAATGAGAAAGCTATGATGTTTTATTGTACAGTCTAGTTTCGTATCACGAATTATTGTACAAATCCAATAATTATTGTACGTTTCCCAACACTGCGTCGTGTGGACAGCCCACGGACAGCCAATCCAATTCAGTTGCCGATTAAGGTACTACACAATTCTGCCCCCCTAGCAGCGAACTAAAGCTATGGAATAAGCATTCCGCTCAAAAAATGGCACCACACGAAAATTACAACTAAGTGGATAGTGCTCTAAAAATGCTGGCATTTAATTATGCAGCACAAAGCGTCTGAGCACTGGTTGCTTATTATCGACCATAATTTGTATACATAGAGATCTTTTCTGTACTTAAACGAAAAAATAAAATACGTTATTTCTGCATCTTTTTACTGCCTTCTTTGCATCTTTTACACCATCCTACTAATATTATAAATGTAAAAGTTTGTGGGTTTAGATGTTTGGATGTTTTTTCCTCAATCACGCAAAAACTACTGAACGGATTTGGTTGAAATTTGGCACACAGATAGAAGATAGCTTGGATTAAAACATTAAATACTTTTTATTCCTATATTCTTACGGGAACGGGAACCACGCGGGAAATCGCGGGCGGCCGCTAGTTTGACTATAAAGGACGTCATTTCTAATAAATTCTCCCTTTCTATCTTTTCTCTACAATATAAACTGCAATTTATTGAAAAGAACACTAATGTACGATTCAAACAGACCGGCCAGAGTCGGCCCGCACAGAAACGCATTTTACAAATTGTTGAAGGAAATGTAACTTTCAATATAGGTAGTTAAGTTCTATATTTATTTGAAATTTACGCAGCTTGGAACTCGACCGGCTCCGTCGGCACGCGTCGGCATGCGTCCGCATCCGTACGGATGCGTAGGCAGCCGTTCGGCTGCGTCCTCACGCGTCGAAGCCGACCGGCTCCGCATGTACGTCGCGGCAGCCGACCCACTTGTACTATCATATATACTTCGGGTGTATTCACTTATGAAGATTGGTAACTGGCGCTCAGTTATATAGTAATAAATAATATTTATATTTTATATTATAACTTAAATCTATTCTGTGGCTCAGTCGCATGATAACAGAATCTCCAACATTAAAATTTAAACCAACGCACCAGCGCTGATAAGCGCCGATCAGCTAAGATCAGAGCTAGGCCGCCACTTTTTAACCGTCTCCAAAAAAGGAGGAGGTTATCAATTAGTCGCGTACCTGTATATTTTTTATATTTGTAGCTGATTTTTTAAGGGACAAACGTAGAGGTATTTAAATTACTTAACGTATTTAATTTTTATTTGTGCAACACATTAACAAAGTTATTTCATTTACTCTCATGCGAAACATTAACAACTTCTCACTTGTTACCAGCAAGAAAAGTGTAAGGCAAAAATAGTTATTTTCTCGTGACTTTCCTTGTAACTTTTCTTAGAAGCTTGTTCTGTCAACTCCTAAACACATATTACTTACTTATATCTATTCTGAGGTTAGACTAGATCGTTTCGCTTGATGTAGGTACTAATTTTTTCGTAACAGGCTAAGCTTTACTTCTATTGGAACCATCACATTCTATCTTACTCTATGCATCACAGTGATTGGCACTTTGACATTTAAACGCAGATATAGAGTACAGCATCTAACAACTAAACTTTATATTTATTGTCAAATACACCTTTGATGCCCAACAACCACTGACATGAATTTTTTTTTATTATTTAACGGGACTGGCTGTCTGTATGATTTGACAGCTAAGTTTTTGTGCCTATTTGAAACGCCACTAGCGTGCGTCTAAAGAACTAATTTTGACGTACAATATGAAAATAGTTGCCGTGATGGTCTCTCCAGACTTCAAACTTTAGCACCACGTACGCACGCTATGCTCACGCTACGTCCTACAGCGCCAAAATGGCGGAAATCAAATAGGCACAAAAACAGTTTGACGTAAGCCTGTCCAGTGTAAATGTCGCAGGCGTATTGTATATTTAGCCGTATTACATAGCAACTAGCTGTTCTGGAACGGCGCCGTATTGTAATACGGCGAGTCAACGATACGCCAGATTGACAATGTGATACGTTGTTCAATACGGCAGAGCACGTTTAGCCGTTTTGAATCAAAGTTCTATTGTAGAGTGACCACACTAACAAAATGAAACAGTGCTTAATTGAAAGTGAATTTAATTTTAATAATTATGAAAAAAAGGTAGGTTTAAGTAACTTCTAAAGCACCTAGTAAGTAGTAGGAAACATGTGTTCTTTTTATTAGTTTTAAGGAATGTATGGGTTATTCCCAAAGCTCCATAAATGTATGGGTAAGTACTACTTCTATCAAATAAGTAGGTACGGTACAAAACGGTTTGGTTCTTGTTTGTAAAATTGTAATATTTTAGACTTACTACAACATTAAGCAATTTTTTTTGGTTTAAATAATTTTAAAGCCTTTTTGAATGTAACTTTTTTATATGTAATGTATCAAAATATTGTTCTTTGGGCACTGCCCAAAAATTAGGGTTTTCTGAAATATGTTTTTTTAATCTTCACTGACTACACTCATTACGTTGTATTTTCTACACCAATAATATTGAGTAGGATTCCGCACAACACCAGAAACCATCGCCACTTTAGCAGTTTTAATCTCGTTCTTTGATCCACGGCTTTTTCACACTTCCGCATTGAGCTGCGTAGAAACTATTTAACTGCACATAAAAAAATGTCCTTAAAACAATTATCTGTGCACATTTGGCACGTTTTTTTTCATTTAATTCATCCATATTCTTACTTATTTTCGATACAATATCCGCACTTGACGCCATTTTTACCGACTTCAAAAGGAGGGAGGTACTCAATTCGACCCGTTTTTTTTTTTGTTTTTTTTTGTTTTTTGTATGTATACCGATTACTCGAAGACGGCTGGACCGATTGAAATGATTCAAACGTTATTACATTAGGTAAACTTCCAAGTTGGTCCCATTTTTTTAAATTTTGAAATCGGTTCAGTACTTCTCAAGTAATCTTGAAAAAAGCACGAAAATAGTATGATTTTGTGTGAACTACCTCGATGATCAGTCGTATAACTTCTTTGTTTA
Source organism: Agriphila geniculea (assembly GCA_943789525.1). NCBI lineage: Eukaryota > Metazoa > Arthropoda > Insecta > Lepidoptera > Crambidae > Agriphila > Agriphila geniculea. The sequence continues at coordinate 6,399,471 of OX038882.1, forward strand.
TGAACTGAATAAGATAATTATTTTTTTGTTGGAAAAGGGATATCTTAAGTGTAGTTCTTTAACCGACTTAAAAAAGGAGGTTCTCAGTTTGACCCGCATGTATGTATGTTTCTCCGCGATTAACTCACGTTTGGCTGAGCCAATTTTAATTTCTACCTAAATAATATACCTACAATACCTAATACAAAAGGTACCTACACTAAAAATAAAAAAATAAAAAATTGTTTAAAAAAAACAAAAAACCGACTTCAAAAAACCTACCTCTAAAAAGCAAGAAATAATATTCGTAATAATAAAACACGTCTATTGAAGTCGGGTGGGGCTTTTAGAATAAAAAAAGGGATTTGTACTCCAGCCCCACCCGACTTCAATAGACGTGTTTTATTATTACGAATATTATTTCTTGCTTTTTAGAGGTAGGTTTTTTGAAGTCGGTTTTTTGTTTTTTTTAAACAATTTTTTTATTGTTATGTACAGTAGGCAGCGCCGCGAGTGTTGATAACTTACGGAAAAGCGGCTTATGAATCGCCGAATTACATTACGGCTAGCCGTATTGAAAATCGCAAAGCGCTCTATTCAATGCGGCGTACTTTTGACCAGCCGTTTTGAATACGGCGTATCTTTAATCCGCCGCATTACAATACGGCGCCGTTTTCTAAAACAGCTAGTTGCTATGTAATACGAGTCCGTTACGCCAGCAAGAAAGTAGCTTCTAGAGGGAAGCGAGTTTGATGAATAATCTGTGCGCAATTCGGTGTAAATGTGCGCCAAATAAAAAAATTGTGGGCCTTATAGTTTTGGAATAAAACGGGAAAAACGAATTCTGCTGGGGTAACGGTACTCCAGCAAGAAAATTCTAAACTAATGATCGGAGAGCAATAAAAGATATATGGGCGGGTAGCTTGATACTAGCAAGAAATGTGCGCCAAATACATAATTTGTGGGCCTTATAGTTTTGGAGATATTAGATTTCCTGCTGGCGTAACGTTTTGCCGGATCCCAGATCTCGGAAACTACTAAATGTGCGATCTTACAGTAAACATATATGAGTAGCCCCTAATTTGTGCTATTTGTGCGGTACAAAACATTTCAAAAATATTCACAAATTTTGAAGTAATCGGGCATTTTCTGAAAACAGAAAAAAAATTCTAGTGCCTAAACTACCACATAAATAAGGAAACTAAAAACGGTATTCTATTCTTCTTATTATTTCTCATTACCATAAAAATTTTAAAAACCGCACATATACACGTTTTTGAATAATACCCACATGAAGGTGAGACCGACCATGTCATGACTTTGACGGTCAGCAGGATAAAAATATCAGAGATTATTTAGATCCTGGCCCAATGAATAATCTGTGCGGTTACTGAAGTACATGCTCTGAAAATTTCAGCTTCAAATTCTTCGTATTAAAGGAAATATCAATTAAAATCCAAAACAACTGTCAGTATTCCGATTAACCGACCAAATTCGATAGACCACAAAAAAGCGACGCGTTCATACATATTGATGACCTCCTTAACTTTGTTGTCGAACAGGTTTGTACACGTCACGTCTACGTACATTTAAGTGAAAAAGTGATTTGAGTGTGTGCTTTTATTTAAATAACGAATGAAGTTTTTTCTGTTTCATTTCATTTTTACTAGTATTGAAAGAATTTTAACCACTTTAACATTATTTTAGTAAATAAATAAAGGATGTTTTGAAATTTTATTTCGTTTTTTTTGTCATACCTACCTAGGTACTTAATGTACCTACAATGCGGTTAAATTGACAATAGACAGTGATTCCTTGCATGCAACTTCTACATGGATGTAGGTCTCTTCACAGAGGGCCTAGTACGAGTTGGTTTTTTGTTCTCACTTCACTTTGCGAATAGTTAACTATCGTTTTCATTCTTTCGTTTTTTTCTCGTTCACTAACTCTCGCATGATTTTCTCTCTTTCACTCGATACTATTCGTAAAGTGAGGTGAGAAACACAACTCGTACTAGGCCCTCTGACGTCCATTATACAAGTTGTATAATGGACGTCAGTGGTCTCTATGGAAAATAGAAAATGTTACAGATTAAAAAATGTCGTTTTATAGCACAAGCGCTATGAAGTTAGTCACTCAATTCTGTTGTAAAATTAATTGCATTTTAAGTAAGTACTTAGGTAGGTACCTTAATAAAATATTATTACAATAAATACCTACTTGTTACACCAAAACTAAATACCTACCTTAATAATAATACGCGAGTGAAGTGCCCGTTTAACTGATTTTAATGCTTCTTTTTGGTTTGAATGAAGTTATAAACACATACCTACCTAAGACAGCTAGGTAGTTGTTTTCTGTTATTGAAAATAAAAACAGCTATGCTATTGATGTTTAGACAACAATGATTCTGGTATATTTCACTAAGAAGTAAACAGATCTTCTAGTAACTTAAGAAATTTAGCTGGTTTCACAGTCACGTGTTCGAAGAGTGCCGTCCGCAAAATATAGGTATATAATCTGGGTGTAATGTAACAGATCAACGCCACATTGGTCATTGTATTGGTATAAATACAGGCTCAAACTAACTATCTAAATGTTAAAACACTATTTACCCACATTTGCTAATAAGAAGTTATGAACGCGACTGTACAAACAATTTTTCTGCATAATACGACACATTAAAGGAGGTCATCAATATGTATGAATGCGTCGCTTTTTTGTGGTCTATCGAATTTGGTCGGTTAATCGGAATACTGACAGTTGTTTTGGATTTTAATTGATATTTCCTTTAATACGAAGAATTTGTAGCTGAAATTTTCAGAGCATGTACTTCAGTAACCGCACAGATTATTCATTGGGCCAGAATCTAAATAATCTCTGATATTTTTATCCTGCTGACCGTCAAAGTCATGACATGGTCGGTCTCACCTTCATGTGGGTATTATTCAAAAACGTGTATATGTGCGGTTTTCAAAATTTTTATGGTAATGAGAAATAATAAGACGAATAGAACACCGTTTTTAGTTTCTTTATTTATGTGGTAGTTTAGGCGCTAGATTTTTTTTTCTGTTTTCAGAAAATGCCCGATTACTTCAAAATTTGTGAATATTTTTGAAATGTTTTCTACCGCACAAATAGCACAAATTAGGGGCTACTTATATATGTTTACTGTAAGATCGCACATTTAGTAGTTTCCGAGATCTGGGATCCGGCAAAACGTTACGCCAGCAGGAAATCTAATATCTCCAAAACTATAAGGCCCACAAATTATATATTTGGCGCACATTTCTTGCTAGTATCAAGCTACCCGCCCATATATCTTTTATTGCTCTCCGATCATTAGTTTAGAATTTTCTTGCTGGAGTACCGTTACCCCAGCAGAATTCGTTTTTCCCGTTTTATTCCAAAACTATAAGGCCCACAAATTTTTAATTTGGCGCACATTTACACTGAATTGCGCACAAATTATTCATCAAACTCGCTTCCTTCTAGAAGCTACTTTCTTGCTGGCGTAACGGACTCATGTAATACGGCTAAATATGCAATACGCCTGCAACATAAATATATGCAGGTCAGTGCCAACAACACAACGTGATTTATAATACATGTCACGCCATCTATTGAAATGTCATCATCATCAGTTCAGTATGTCTCATTTTAGCAGCTGTTAGTCCGACGGTCCGCCCTCTCGTTCGTACGTTCGTATGTCACTCGCAATACCATACCAATGCCATCCATATAGCTATGGTAAACTCTTCTTTTAAACTTAAAATTCCTATATCTTTTGTTGGAGTAAACTGATTGCGATTAAATAAAGACTAAATGTTACTCCAAATTACATTTTTTATGTAATATTTTTTTATGTAAATGTCAACACGATTGAGTATTTTTGACGTTATTAGCGTATAAGCATACAAACAAACAGATAAACAGAAAGAAAATGTTAAAATGAATTCGATTTGTAAACATACCACTTTTTGCAAAATATTTCCTTTCTACAGACACAACTATTCTTCAGATTTATTATATGTATAGATATAGATTGTCATGGCAAAATCGTACAACTCTGTTACTTTTCTAAATTTGGCATTACAACACTTTAAAAAAGGTATCGAACCTTCATCGACCCAATTTCTCATTTTTCTTTTTTTTTTCATTTATTATATTATTTTATCTACAATTTTACTCGTATAATATTAAAATTACGTCAATGCGGGCAAGCAGACACTGACTTACAGACTGCAATGTGCTCCTTCTATAAGAACGTACTGACGAATGCGAACGCGTGCCGACGGATGCGGACGGATCCGTACGCATGCCGACGGCTGCGTTCGGCTGCCGGTGCCGACGCATCCGTACGCATCCGTTCCGATGCGGGCCGATTCCGGCCGGTCTGTTTGAATCGTACATAACGTCAGTCACCGGACCCCGAATTACGTAAAGCTGTTGCTAACAATTCTCGATTGAAATCGCAGTTGCATTGCTGCTTTAAGTAAGATAGTTGTCACATTGGTTCTTACTAAAGCAGCAATGTCACTGCGATTTCTGTCAAAGTTGATTGCAACAAAGTTAGACAATCAGCCTTCGGGTGCGTGGCTTTTCGGCCCCGTGCGTGGTGCCATTTTTTAAGCAATATTTGTGTTAGTAAGGATAAACATACGAAAGTTTATTTTTTTATTAATTATTAACGGAATCTGAGAATTTAGAAAAAGCAGAAAATTATGCTGTTATTAAAACTGATGTACTTTTCTTATTTTTAAATATCTTTGGTGAATTACCTTTAGACATTCGAAAAGAGTATGTGCAGAGTTATTTGTTATGTATTTTGTAAAAATCAATTCAGTCGTTTTCAATCTAGACCTGTTCAATGGCGACTCTGAATTGCGAAATTTTCCGACGTTTGCTAATAATTTGTTAGACCAAGTAGTGAAAATGTTATAGTGTGTTATATATTCGCAATCTACTCACAAAGCCCTTTCATTTGATATACCACATGGTATGAAAAAAACAATTCTTTGTACTGAAAACTTTATGACGTCACAGTTTCTACCCCCACCATTTTCGCGCTTTTCATCTTATATATTTGTGATCAGGGCATCGTATTGAATGCATCGATACCACATTTTTGTATTTCCGTGATGACTTGTGCGAAAACTAACCTCAAACCTTGTTTTACCGCCCTACTATGAGTGAAATTTGCTATCTCCATTGTTTAGAGTACTTTCCCTCCAGGTGGCATTAAAAAATTCCACCCTGTATAATGACACCAAATCTGTCACTTCAGTCCGAACCGAATTATATCATTTCAAAGATCACAAAAAAAATTGTTTGCAAATTCTGTTTTATTTTTATTTTTTGTTTTTGTAAGTTAATTCAATTAACATCTAATCAACTTTGAATACGTTTTTACAAAAAAAAATATGAAAGGTAATTTTTTTCACTAAAAGGTTACTTTTTTATATATTCTAGGTAATTTTTGACAATACCCTGCTGGCAACACTGCGCTCAGTCGAGGCCGAGGCCTCTTGGAGGAAAGACCTACGTCGCTTGATTTCGCGCTCTGCTCACGCCACGAACGCTCGTGCATGGCGCAGCGCAGCGATTTATACTTGATTTGATACTTTGGATAATTATTGTTGAATAAATTCATTTTATATTTTTATTAAAAAAAATATGAAGCTAGATTTTCATAAAGTATATTTTAGCTAATCTTACCACTAACGATAATATATTATTTAAGAAATGAAGGCTTGCTTATAAAAATAAAAAAAGATAAATCTGCCAAGAAAATTTGGAAAAATTTAGATAGATTTGACATCCCACACAATGTTTGGACGAAATTATCCACTTCGTCTTATAGAGTAGGTAATGAAGCGATGTTTTGTATGGAGACCCCAATATTAAATCCTCAGTCGATGAAACTTTGCAGGCATGTGTAACATAGTATGAACCAAAACCTATGGACAAATATCCAAAAACTAAAAAAATGGATTATTAAAAAAAATACATTTATGATATTTTATCATACTGTAAAGTTTCGTCTACTGAGGATTTACTGTGGGGGTCCACTACCTTCCTTTCCTACACTATTATCCAATTTGGACATTTCTGCGGTGGTGTCGTGTGAGGTTGTTTGTGTGCCAAATCTAACTAAAAACTATCTGTGTGCCAAATTCCAACCAAATACGTTCAGTAGTTTTTGCGTGATTGGGGAACAACATCTTAACATCCAAACCCACAAACTTTCACATTTATAATATTATAGGATACCTATCTTAAATTCAAATTTTCTCTGTTCGAATTTTAGTTTACCGAAATCTTTTCCCATTTTTTTTTGTTTTCCATTATTATGATTTTACTGAAAATACAATTTAACGGAATTTAAGTTATATTTTTTTCTAAAATCCATAATATGTTTTGACATCCCACTCAATGTTTGTGCCAAAACTATTATTGTTAGATGATTAAGTATCCAGAAAAACGTCTCCAATATTATTAAAATACAATACTTTATCTGACAAAGAATCTGAATCCTATACCTATCATAAATTCGAAATTAAAAATAAGAAAAACGTCTCCAACCAAAGTATTACTCACAAACTATACTAAGCGTCTACGAAATAATAATTGCAATCTCACATAGTTACATTATTGTAATAAAAATTCATGCATACATGCAAGCACGCAAGCAAGCATGCAATATGCATGCAAGCAATATAGAACAAGTGGTCCACTAATCTTACCTAGTGATGTAACATGAAAAAAACATAGCACCGTTGTTTTTTATATTTTTTTTCAAGAATACAAATTTTCGAAAATAAATGTTTTATTTCATCAAATCAAAAATTATATTACATTTTTATTCTTCGCCATTATATCTAGATATGAATTTCAAAGATCTTATTTTATTTTTCCCCAAAATGATACATTTTTATGAAGAGAAGATTCATAATTTTCCCCTAACGTGATTTTTTGTTCCCCAAAATGTTACGTTTTGTATGAAGAACAGATTTTCTTTTTTCCCCCAATATTAAAATTCACCACGCAATGGGAAAAATACTCAAATTTGGAGACACTGTTCTTCGTTCTAAGTTCATATTAAACTACTTCAAAAAATCATAAACCAAATAAAGATTTCACCTAGCGCGTCTTTAAATGCTGCAAACTGTTGACAACTTTGTACTATTCAGCCAAAGAAGTATTGTAGGTTTAAAAATGAACAGAGAACTGTAATATGAACTCCTGAGTATTAATCTTTAACAGCAACTTCCTTGATATTTTTGATTTTTGTGCTATTAAAAAAACATGCACCAGAAAACATGTTTTTTTAATGTTTTTTTTCACGTTAGAAAAAAACTGTTATTTCACAACACGTGTACTTCAAGACGACGTGGAAGTTTTTGGCGATTCGTTTTTGTTACTGACTAGTATTCAAGCCACTATTAGGGTTGAAAAATACACCCGAACTTTCTAAATCGATTAAATATAATGAAACACGAAATTCTATAAAAGGTTACTTCGATCTTTAATAAATTGTAGTAAAGAAAATTATGGTTAGAAAACAGCTGTCAAAGAAAAATAAGTGATTTGATATTTGAGTTACAGTTTTTCTGAAAAATTAAACAGTTTATGTTCTAACAAAGTTATGTAAAACAACCAATAAGGGGCCCTATTTTTGAAACGCTTGACTCCAGTCGAGCGCTCGTTTCTACTGATTTTCGTTCGACATCTCATTGTTTTAAGTCATATGTCGAACGAAAATCAGTCGAAAAGGGCGCTCGACAGCGGTCGAGCGATTCAAAAATAGGGCTCCTGGTATTTAAAACGTCGACGTACCGTTTTCGTACAATTGAAATTCGAACAGAAAAGTTTCGGAAGTATGATAGGTTACCGGCCTAAATACTTTACTTTACTTACATAATAATATAAAGATATTAATTAAATAGAAAACTAAATAAATAAATTCTATCGCATTACTTGTTTATTCATTTTACTGATTTAATTTGAGTACCAAAAATGATCAAGATTATTTATTCCAAAGAGCGCAAAGTCGGCGTTCGTCGCGATAGCAATGATTGCTGTGTGCGTGTATACGTAAAGTTATGTGAGTGAAATTTGTAGTTAGCCGCAGCGTGTTAATGCTCTTAACAAGGGTCAACTCAACTGGAAGTTGCAAATATTGTAAAATATCGATTAATTGGCGTAAAATAATCGATTAAATCGATTATTTAAATTCTTCAAGAAGGTTAATATAGGGAGTGAGTGCTCTAGAAAAATGTTCAATATTCGTTTAAAAGAAATACAACTTTATCGTCTTTGTTATAGAGTTGAAATTCTGTCGACGATATTGACTGAAGACTCTACTGTGTGAGTGAAACAACACCAAGTGGAGGTGTGTGTCTCGTTCACACAATTGCCATTACTAAACAATAATACCACGATAGTAGGACAAAAAAAAATCGGGTTGCACTCCGGGAGTGCCGGCAGAAGTGAAAACTTGAAAATTAACGTTGTGCATTTTTGATATTTTGAAATTACACCCAATTGCACTAAACTTAAGGATCGCCTAAGTCTTTTCCTAACTACAACACGAGTTAACACGACCAAATTAAAACGGTGTCAAACTTAGCGGTCATGTAGCTGTCATTCACCTACTTAACTTGGTCGAGTTGTAGTTAAGAAAAGACTTAGGCGATTCTTAAGTTTAGTGCAATTGGGTGTTAGCGGCAAAGGATTAAAATAATTTCTTTCCTATTACTATACAGTCACACAATTCAATCAGTTTGTAATTAGAGAAAAATTCTAAAGATTTCGCGCCAGTGGCCTTTTCAATTTCTACATGCACGCATTCTACAATTTAAACTAATAGTCACAGAGTATAAATAAGTCTATGATTTCACCGAAGAGATCGCTGTATTAACACACTCACCCTCGCAGCACAACTTTTGTTTAAATTTAATCACTTGGTTTTACTTCCCTTTCTTCCATTATTTCTAATTTCCATTTTTCGTTTTTTCACACGCCAGCTAGCAACCCGTTCGCAAGTCGTCCTACCCTTGCATTCGCCGCCTCGGTATTGCCATGCTTGCTTGTGTTGCCATACGTTAAAGTCAATAATTCGAATAAATAATTGCCACATAAAAATAATCCTGGAATAAACTTAATCACTTGTAACAATAAATTAAGCGGGTTACGCTAACAGACGGCCGTCCTGGTTTTGGAATGTCCCTATTCCAACCCGGCCATTCGAGTAGGGAGCCACAATAATATTGTGAGTCTATAGGAACTATCCTTACAACTATGTTCACAACTAAAACCACAATCTAACTCGCTAACCATACAGAAATTACAGCTATAGTACTAATTATATTTATTGTTTATTATTATTATCATTCGTTTCATTGATTATTATGTAATATTAAAATTGAATATTAACTTTTAAAACATAAAATTAAGTAAATAGATAATACTGAAAACTACAATGTTTTTCATTTTGAGTATGTGACATATTACTTGGCAGGATCATTCCTATATTTATCATTATTGCTTATACAAAAACTTTCAAACACTACACTGATGGATACCACTATATTCAGCATTCAAAGTGAAAATTTCAATTAATATCACATCCTATCACATCTCACTCTAATTACTACACTTCTAAATAAACTCATTGAAATATACTTTAGTTAGAGATTCCGGACCAAGAAACTAACTTAAGACACATTGAGGAAGTAAATAGGTAGGTGATTCTCGGAGACATATGAATGACAATCCACATGGAATCATAACTATGGTTAAGCAAGTTGTATCCTGTTGTCAGATCTGAAACAGTTGCAATGGTTTAAAACATTAATTAGGTGCAAATGAGATTGTAATATTACTAGGGGCAAACGACAGGAACCTTATTGTTCTTCCAACTAGGTATTGCGTTATGAAAATTAGATAATTTTAAGGTATATATTAAATATTTAAGCAAAGAATTATTCGATTACAACATACAATTATTGTTCAACAATATCACAATTGCATATTTTATATTATAATCAAACAATGACAGTTATGTAAACAATAGAAATTTATATTTAAGTGACTTTTTTATTATAAATACTTATAGAACTTGATTATTTACAATATACGTCTAATTCTCTTGCACCACATAAAGTAAAGGAAATGCTTAGCAGAAAGGGTAGCTGCCAGAATAAATTGTGTAAAGCTAAAATGAAGGTAGTCGTAAAAGGCTTAGTTAATACGGAAAACAATATGCCTATCTTTCTTTTCACCAAATCAGGCTCTAAAATCACAAATAATGCTAATAACTTTTTTCTTACATAAGAAAACATTAGATTGTGTTCTGTCAGAACATAGCATAGCAAGTGAAGAAGACTTATTTACTAAATTAGTTTACTAAAGAGGTAGACGAAGTACATGTCATTTGCCTCACCGGAACATTTATTTGTGATAATTAGTTAAAGAGAAGTATGTATAACTTCATTAAATTGTAATGTTGGCAAACCTTTTCAATATTTATTGACTATATTTATTATCGAAATAAAAATTAATTCGGAACAAAACCTGCTTTTTCCCAACCAACCTGTTGCAGAAATTAACAAAGTGGGGGTCGTCCATGTATATACTATTAAGAAATAATATTATAGACTATAAGACGTTTGAAATTCCGGTGGCCATTTTATATACTTTTGAATACTGTGCAGTAAAAATTCCAGAGTATAAAAGCAATAATATCACAGCATAAATTAATTGGTTCTCTCACAGAATAAATAATCTTTTTGATACATCTTTCTTATATTATTATATAAAAATGAATGGAATAAGATCCCTATAAAAGAAAAACGTCATAAAATGCTCTTAATACGTATATGAGACTAGGCAATAAGACTGAGTGTTCTTGAGTCCGTATTAACTTGTTTAAGACTAATTTAAGAACGATGACATGTCACAAAACAATTATAAGAGCCCTGTAAGCCTACCACTCTAATAACGTGCGCATCCTGAGACTTTTTTGCTCCTTCCAGACCATCTGACCACCAAATCCTACCACCAGTGGTTGGTTGGAACTCCAATTTCTCAACTGACTACCCGTGACCAAATAACACCATCTTACTCCCATTTCACCACTGGTGTGGTGACCAAACCAAAAACTATTATATTTATAAAATATTCAAATCTGACTTCTGCTGACAGGGAGTTTCAGTTTTTTTATATATTTTTAATTACTTACGTCTCCAAAGTACCAGGATCATATAAATAAGGAGAAGGGGCTCTTTGTTGTTATTCACCCCATGTAAAATGTTTGAGTTTGTTACCTTTATTCCTTTTTCCGTATCGATATTGCTGCAACGACAGTTGAGCCCAGCCCTTTATGTCAAAAACGTGTCATATTTTGATGTGTGACTCATCCGTACACAAATTTTTGCTGTTTTGTTTTATTTTGTATGTGTTGGTGTCGTCTTTACAGTGTTGTTTTTGTATGTGAGTATGCGGAACTGCACTTGTGTGCACTTCCCCCCCCGCAAAAAATGCCAGAATAATTTGAATAGAGTTATAATCGCTAAGGCTGCTCCCTTCGAGACGAAGCCGCGATGCTCTAAGAGTTGAGAGAATATGTCATTCACTGATTTTTTTTATCAGTCACAGATTATAAGTTCATTGCATGCAGTCTATCCGCAGACTACCTACCAAAAATGATAAGTTTGCGTTTTATTAAATATTTTTTCTTTTGTGCTGTTTTTTTTTAACTCCTTGCCTTTTTATTTTACGGGCCCCAATATCACATTCTTTTAGCTCTTAAGGTCACTTTAAATTTAAAACTAAGATTTAAAATGATAAATTAAAATGTTATTGAAGTTGTAAAAAAACAACATCTTTCATTTGTAAAGTTATAAACGAAATACTTTACCACGATAATATTCGAAACAATATTAAAAGGCGCCCATTGACACGTTTGACCACCAAATCCAGCTTGTACGGCCGTTCGGTCATCCTTCAGATCCAGTTGGGTTCTAGTAAATAAAAGTGTACTAACTACTATACGGTTAATGACTTCTCAAATTACATTTTGTTATTCATACCAAAATTACCAAATTTATATTGATTTTGTTTTTACCTAATCTTATTATTATGACATTTTATTGCAGTATGAGTTGACTAAGTATATTTTGATTTATCTACCTATATAATGTGTAACATGTTAGTTACAATTTTATGAAATTTAATGAAATAACCAAGTAGGCAATACCACTTTACATTGATTAAATTTCTACACTGAAATAACAGTAGAATATGAGGACTTTAGTATTATAAAATACCAATAGCTATATTGACCATATTCTGATAAATAAAGAATTTATGATAATAATATGATGATTATAGGGGTATTCTAGTATTTTAACTATTTCCTTATAAATCTCTTATTATTTATTTTATTTGTACAATATATTCGGAAATTATATCTATGTGTCGTGTACTACCAGTGACCAAGTAACTTGAGACCAAGATTGCTCAGCTGAAGCGGCGGTGGACTGGACACATAGCGAGTAGAACCGATAGCCGTTGGGGAGGAAAGGTTCTGGAATAGCGACCGCGCACCGGACAACGCTCCGTCGGCAAGCCCCCGACAAGATGGACCGACGCTCTAGTGAAAGTCGCGGGAAGCCGCTGGATGCTGGCAGCCGTAGGACCGATTCGTGGAGATCCTCGGGGGAGGCCTATACCCAACAATGGGTGTCGTGCGGCTGATACGATGATACCAATGACTTCTGTGTTGTATACCTATGGATTTGATCTAAACATTCACTTTTATATTAGGTAAAAGGGTTTAAATAATAATTTAATAAATGAGTGTGTCCTGATTTCGCTTAAATAGGACATTTGGCTATCAAAAGGGAACGAGGGTGCTAATTGAAAATCAGCACAAGATCCCTTTAAATCTTTTTCTCACGTTTTGTGGGATGTCTTACTTGAAATCCTCTTTCTTTACTAAAACTGTGTACGTGACACATGCATATTCTGTTCAATATAATTCAAATGTAACCATATAGTAAGCTGCTAGACTTATCACTACATATGATATTATATATTTCACAATACATGCGAAGCACTACACAATAAGTAGCAATTTTTGTAATAAAGAGAATGAGCACTATAAGTAATATAGTAGTAGATTTTTTTGCATGTAATTAGTGGATCACAACAATACACAGAATATTTTCTGTTAAAACAGCGCGATCACTACATTGAGCAGAATATTTCACTAAGTAGAACGCTACTTACATTAAGTAGCATATTTCACGATATGGATCACTACCATAAGTATCATATTTCCTGTATTAATAATAAAAATAAAAATAATAAAATGTTTATTTATTTTCCCGTCACAATTAATAGAAATTAAGTTCAATGACAACTAGGCTCCAACATGGAGGGTTTCTATATTTGTGGGGGACTGGTGCCCGAAATAGGTTTCAGAATAGAAACCTGTGCTAAAGGTCGGCAGGCCCACCCACAGACAATAGTTCTGCCTGTACATCACGTAAGCTTGATACACTTAGTCCAAGATGGTAAACTTGAGCATAGCATTGCAGGTTTAAAACTAAAACATGTAAACTAAACTGCAGCAGACAACCCAAAGCAATGATATGCATATATGAATAAGGAAGTGTGTATGTGTGTGTGTGTGTGTGTGTGGGAGTGAAAGACAGGTATCGGCATAAGAACCAATGTTTAAAATACTTAAAATAGTATAAAAACGTGTTAAAACACATTTACTTTTGCATTTAATTAATACTCACAAACTTGTGGATGGAGTGATCACTGCATTAAGCAGCATATCTCACTAGTGGATCACTACATTCAGTAGCATATTTCCTGTATAAATTAGTGATCACTGCATTAAGCAGCATATCTCACTAGTGGATCACTACATTCTGTAGCATATTTCCTGTATAAATTAGTGATTACTGCATTAAGCAGCATATCTCACTAGTGGATCACTGCATTGTGTAGCATATTTCCTGTATAAATTAGTGATCACTGCATTAAGCAGCATATCTCACTAGTGGATCACTACATTCAGTAGCATATTTCCTGTATAAATTAGTGATCACTGCATTAAGCAGCATATCTCACTAGTGGATCACTACATTCTGTAGCATATTTCCTGTATAAATTAGTGATCACTGCATTAAGCAGCATATCTCACTAGTGGATCACTACATTCAGTAGCATATTTCCCGTATAAATTAGTGATCACTACATTAAGTAGCATATTTCACTATGCGGATCACTACATTCAGTAGCATATTTCCTGTGTAAATTAGTGATCACTACATTCAGTAGTATATTTCACTATGCGGATCACTACATTCAGTAGCATATTTCCTGTATAAACAGAGTTACAACTCGATACAATAAACATATTTCAATTCTTACTATGTATTAAATTAGTACCATGACTATCATTTCAGTCTCGTCGCACAGTACAATAATAGTACTAATACTTTTATCGGTATTTTCCCAAAGGGTGATTGGTAAAGAATACTATTAACATTAAGCCCGCCTTTTGTACCATTATATTGTACAATAAAGACAATCAAATCAATGAAAGTAAGAATTATAGGCAATAAAAGAAAGTAGTACCTATTCGTTGCATGTCAAAAGACAGAGTATGGCTGATCGAATTTATTACCTATGTTATCTCTTACTTACTTACTATAGAGAAAGACTGTGAACTTATTGAGCATTACATGAATACAGGCAGGATGGACATGGCATATAATATAATTAGAGGTTTGAATAAGCAGAGAAAAACATCGAGCAAAACAATACTAAATGAAGAAGGAAAAATATTAATTGACAGTGAAGATATAGCTAACAGATGGAAAAGATACATAGAGAACCTATATGAAGGTGATGGACTGAATGAAGAAGATTTAGAAGACGAAAATAATCTAGAAGAAGCTTGTCGTGGCCCAGACATCCTAAGAGATGAATTCGATAAAGCTGTAAAAAGTATAAAAAATAATAAAGCTGCAGGAGAAGACAACATTTTTATAGAATTAATAAAATCAGCAGATCCATTAGTATTAAATGAAATTTACAAACTCACAAACTTAATGTACACAACTGGAAAAATACCAAGAGACTTCCAAATAAGCAAAACTATGGCGATACCAAAGAAAACAAATACTTTAAAATGTGAAGAACACCGAACATTAAGCATAGTTTCACAAGCATCAAAGATTATTCTTAAAATTATTCAAAACCGACTTAGACCTAAATCTGAAGAATGTCTGGGAGACGACCAGTATGGATTCAGAGAGAAGAAAGGCACGAGAGAAGCAATACTAGCGCTAAGACTTATAATAGATAGAAGATTGGATTTAAACATGGACACCAGCGTGGCATTTATAGAACTAGAAAAGGCATTTGACAAGGTAAACTGGAAGAAAATGATGAAAGGACTAAAAGAGGTGGGAGTAGATTATAGAGACAGAAAGATAATATATGAACTGTATAAACATCAAGAAACCATAATACAAATAGGAGAAGTGAAGAAAAAAGCTAAAATACAACAAGGTGTGAGACAAGGATGTTCCTTATCTCCACTCATCTTCAATATATTCATGGAGGGTGCCATGAAAGAAATATCTGATAAAAGCAAAGGAATAACAATTAATGGACAGAAAATAACCAGCATTAGATTTGCAGATGATATTGCAGCAGTAGCAGAAAATGAAAAAGAACTAGAAATTTTACTTAACACAATGCATACAATTTTTCAAAAATTTGATCTCAAAATTAATATTAATAAAACCAAAATTTTAACAGTTTCTAAAATTCTAAAACACAACTCTCAAATCATTAAATTAAACAACACTCCATTAGAAAAAGTAAATAACTTTAAATATTTAGGCAGTATAATAACAAATGATGCTAAATGCGCTTTGGACATCAAAACTAGAATAGCAATAGCAAAACAAGCCTTCCACAGGAAAGGATGTATATTCAAGGCAAAAATCGCTAAAAACATAAGAAGACGGTGCATCAAAACTTTCGTATGGAGTATAGCCCTCTATGGATGTGAAACTTGGACAATGACACAAAAAGATAGAGAAAGATTGGAAGCATTCGAGATGTGGTGTTGGAGAAGGATGGAGAAGATAAGCTGGACTGAGATGGTTACGAATGAGGAAGTATTGAAAAGGGTAAATGAAAAACGCCAAATATTGAAAATCATAGAGAACAGAAGAGGTAGAATGATCGGTCACTTGATAAGACACGACAAATTTATTACAAACATCTTAGAAGGAAAAATAGAAGGAAAGAGAGGAAGAGGAAGACCAAGAAGAGCCTACATGGAACAGATAAAAGAGAAGGTGAACGTCGTGTCTTATCAAGAAACCAAGGAATTAGCTTTGGACAGAGACGAGTGGAGGAAGCTGCACAGACAAGAGCGCGGCTCTTAAGTTAAGAAGACATCTCTTACTACCTGTATTCACAATAAAACACCGTTCATCGATGGTCGGTTCAGCTAACACCCATTACCGATCACCGAAATACTTAGTAAATTTATTCATTCATAGTTCGAATTATACTTCCTGATACCCAATGTGGGTACTATCATTAAGGATGAAATTAGTCTGTTACTTTGTGCTTACTTTCTTAAGAGGTCAATTTCATTAATGTTACTTTCATTAAAATTATTTTTTCTTTGTAATGAAAAATATAATTTGTACCTTACTTTCATTACTTCTGAGAGGATATTTTCAAATTACATTACACAGCAGATACTAGTAATAACTTGTAGTATTAGATACTATTAGCAGTCAGTAGCATTGCAAAAATCATGATAAAAATAAATAAAGCAATATCGCCTAGTCACGGTCGGTCGCCTAGTCAGTACAAAGTTATACAGTTAATATCTATGTAGATTCTAATGTACTCGTATGTACACCAGAAACACTGTCATATTTAGCGACAAGAAAACTTATTATCGGAGTCAACTAGTCTGTGGTTATTCCATTATAACACGCTAAGTTTTTGTAATAAGCAATTGATAACCTACTATCTTAGAGGTATCTTAAATAAGTATGTTGGTTTTCACAGCATTGCAAAAGTTACAATTTCATGCCCAATACTTAGGCCGCAGACTAATAAGCGCTTACTCACTAACAAGTAAGTATTTATTTTAAGAGGTTTTAAGGTTATACTTAAAAGTCTTTCTTTATTATGTCGAAGGTAAGTACTGGATTTTAACCGTATAAATTGTAAGTTCTACAAATAACTCATCATTCATTTTCTAAATTCAATGGGTTGTGTCAGCTTCAAATATTTTATTTATGTGACTATTTATATTGAGCGGTTCAATTTGAGCCAGCCTAAAGAAACTAACTAAGTTGTATTGTATTTAAGAAACATACCTGTGGGTCGAGTCCGCTTCTGAAATTATTAACACACTCACCCTCGCAGCACAACTTTTGTTTAAATTTAATCACTTGGTTTTACTTCCCTTTCTTCCATTATTTCTAATCTTCCATTTTTCGTTTTTTCACACGCCAGCTAGCAACCCGTTCGCAAGTCGTCCTACCCTCGCATTCGCCGCCTCGGTATTGCCATGCTTGCTTGTGTTGCCATACGTTAAAGTCAATAATTCGAATAAATAATTGCCACATAAAAATAATCCTGGAATAAATTTAATCACTTGTAACAATAAATTAAGCGGGTTACGCTAACAGCTGCTATTAGTTCCATTTTCAAAATTAGCGCGTTGCTGGTGACACAAGTGTTTGCGTCTTAAAAAAAATGATGCGCCGCCATTTTAAACACGCCCCGTAGAAAGAGAGGGGGATACTTCCGCCGCCAGCTATCTACTCTCCATCCGTCACATCCGTCTTACGCATTTTCGATTAGCCACGTGATTCTTACTGACGCGAGTTTAGCATTTTTCCCCATTACAAAAAGCGTACAACGCCGCTAAAGAAGTTTTCACTTCAAAAAATGTACGTTACCAATCAAGTAGTGTATCAAAGTTAAGGATTCGGAGTGGGATGACGAAAATATACTACTTAAATATTGATTTAGAATGACACATAGTAATTTTAACATAAAATAGAAATTACTCTTTTGATTTAATTAAATTTCTACAATAATGCTAATCAGCTATCATCGGTATGGTAGTAATATAGTATAAGTGTCAATCCTGGCAACTCCGATTTTGGCGCCGAATTTCAATTTTAGAATTTCAATTTATAGGAAATATTACTATATAAAACTAGTGTGACCATAAATACTGCGCCTTTTCAGATTTCCGAAATTGTTCTATGGTTCTGGAGGTCACAGGCGAGATGGTGAAGTTAATAATGTAATGTGTAATGTTTGTGCGCCGATTTCGATGAAACTCGGTTTTTGATACTATTTTGACGAAAAATAACAACGCATTTTTAAAATACTAAAAATCTAAGATGGTGGCCAACTTTTTTGTTTTTTGGGCCGATTTTGATGAAACTCAGTTTTTGGTACTAAAGACTGTTCAAAAGACAAGAAAATAACAACGCAATGTAATTGTAAACAAATGAAAAAAACACAAATGGTCAAAATGGCTGCTTAATTTGTTTTTGGGTTGATTTTGATGTAACTCGGTTGAAAAAACAAATAAATAATTTGGCCGCCAATCTTAGATTTTTATTTTTTTTTAACCACGGCCCACAAAAAAAAGCAGCTATCTTGGATTTTTAGTATTTTAAAAATTGCTTTGTTATTTTCTTGTCAAAATAGTACCAAAAACCGAGTTTCATCGAAATCGGCCCAAAAACAAAAAAGTTGGCCGCTATCTTGGATTTATAGTATTTAAAAAATTGCGTTGTTATTTTCTTGTCAAAATAGTACCAAAAATTAAATAAATAAAAAAAATAAAATAATTTTATTTCAGATTTAGGTACATCCATATAAGATTAGTAAAAAATAAAAAGAAGAAATAAAACACCTTATGAGCTATGTTAGTAAACCTATTCTATTTCGTGTTTTTAATTCTAATTTAGAAAATACCCGCCTAGCCCACTAGCACCACCGGGCACAGCCACATGTAGATGCACCCAGTGCCTCCAGATAGCACAGTCGGGTTTCTCCCTGACCACGCCCAGAATGAGGTTGGAGCTACCACGCACCCTGCGCATTAAAGAAGCGACCCGCCCACGCAATACCGCATAAAAGTCGTTAGTATGAGCCTGAGCAAACATAGTCGAGGCGCTGCAGTATCGTGGCAGCCCCAACATCACCCTGAAAGCGTTGTTATACTGTACTCGGAGAGCGTTGAAAGCCCTCTGTGTATAATCAACCCACAGACTGCACGTATACAAGTTCTGACAAAAGGCCTTAAACAATGTTATCTTTACTTCTGTACTACAGCGTGCAAATCTGCGGGCCCACATATTGCATCGGACTGCCACCGCTCTCCTTTCCCTCTCCATGTCCTCGTCATCTTTCAGGTTCTCTGTAACCACATGACCTAGATACTTAAAGCTATTTACCCTCTGAAGAATGTTACCATTAAGTGTGATTGGGGGAATATCTTTCAACTTTTTGTTTTTAGTAGTAAACACCAACAATTCACTTTTTTTTACATTGTATCTTAGGCCATGTGACTCAGCATACATTTCACATACAGAAATCAGCTGCTTCATAGCTCTTATTGACGGAGTTAGCAAAACCATATCATCCGCATAGCTAATACTGTTCACAATGTTTCCCTCTATGGAGCATCCGATATTGGTTTTGGCGAGCTCGACGATCAGCCTATCTATGTACAGGTTGAAAAGCGTGGGCGAGGTCAATCCCCCCTGCCTAACCCCGCATTCCAACCTATACTCCTCGGAAAAGGACCCAAGCCACCTGACCTGGTTAGTCTGATGACCATACCAGTACTTAAGGATTCGTGTCAGCTCCACTGGCACCCCAGTGTCGCGTAGTTTGTTCCATAGTATGTCATAACTAACCAGATCAAATGCCTTCGACAGATCTAGGAAAGCAGCATATACAGGGGTGTTCCTTTGAGTGTAGTACCGGACGGTGTGCTTCAGTGACAGGATTGCACATTCCGTGGATAGTCCTGATCTAAATCCGAACTGCGCGTCATGTAGCTTCACATAGCAGTCTAGTTGTCTCTGAAGCAACCCGTCAAGCACTTTGGCAGTAATTGTCGCCAAGGAGATTGGTCGGTAGTTAGATTTATCGGATACATCCCCTGTTTTATCTTTAACTATTGGCACAATGATCGTCTTCATCAACTGCGCAGGCAAATAGCCATGCCTTATACATAAGGTATATAACAACCCTAACAATCTCGGCAGGTGCTTACCCGCATGCTGGAAATGTTCAATTTAACAACTTTTACTATGTATAAAAAAATCAGCTGTTCCATACATTTTGATCTATTCGATTTTAATTTTTCTATGGAACAGCTGATATTTTTTTTCGCGATTTCAATGTTGGTCCCATAGTAAAAGTTGTTTGTATGCATGCATGAGTACATTGACCCCTTAAAATTATGTGCACTATTTAAGAAGGACCTTATACAAACAAAAAGCAACCTAATTAAAACGTGATAAATAACTTGTTTTTTAAAAAAATATAGTTTTTAGTAAATAATTATTTTCTGCTTTTTGGTTAACGAGCTAAACTAAAAATATACCACCTCCTATCAGACCACTCGTCAAGACGAATCAGACGAGCCCAAACTCGATGAGGTTGCATGGTTTTATTACATAGTTCCAGTAGCCTCCTTCCGGCTCAATCATCAGATCCTGGACACTCTTTCCCAACAAAGTTCTCGTCAAGACGATTCAAATGAGCCCAAACCCGATGGGGTAGCATGGTTTTATAAAAGAGTTCCTGTGTCATTCTTCCAACTCCATCATCAGACTCTGGAAACTATTTTCCCAATAAAGCTCTCGTCAAGACGATTCAAACGAGCCCAGACTTGATGGGGTTGAAGGGTTTTATTACAGAGTTTCTGAGGCCTTCTTCCGACTCCATCATCAGACTCTAATTGGACACTATTACCCAACAGAGCACTCGTCAAGAAAACGAGCGAACTCGATGGGGTTGCATGGTTTCAATATTGAGTTCCTATGGCATGGCCTCCAGGCTACATCATCCGACCCTGAACCTCGTCTCCCGTCAGAGTACTTGTCAAGACAATTCTAACAAGCCCAAACACGATGGGGTTGTATAGTTTGCAAAATTTGTGCTCAAACAAACAAACAAACGAGATGGCAAACTTATAAAAACGTGGTAAAAATTGTTAATTATAAAAATAGAACTACATAGGTATTTAAGTTTATATTAAGCAGTTTAAAGTATGATGTATGTCTCCGACCAACCATACGGTTTGGTCACCCTAATGAAGAAAAGGATACATTCATCTACTTGACCTCTCTGTCGGCCTCGTTTTGGGGCGAAGCAAGCGCTCAATCCGCGGGCTGATTATCTAAATAGAAACTATTTAGCGACCGGTTTCATTTGACATACCTACATTGCTACTTTACTTTGGTATGTTTTTTCTTACCCCAAAATGAAGTAGCAATGTATCACATTCATCTGTCAAATGAGACCAGTCGCTAGGTGGTTTCTAAGCGCTATCGCACACAGGCAACTTAGTCTCCCAGCAACTGTTTTGTCTCTCACATCAAGTCCATGGGTTTATATATGGAAGCGCGCACACGAAGCGACACGGTCGTCTGCAACTTTTCATACAAATCACGTGAAAGACAAAAAAGTTGCGGAGACAAAAGTTGCCCGTGTGCGATAGCGCTAATTAGATAATCAGCAGGGGCCCTACCGCCCAAGTGTCGTCGACTTCGCCGTCGGCTTCATTTGACAGAAGGATGAGATACATTGCTACTTCTTTTTAGTAATAAAATAATATAATAAAAACATACCAAAGAAAAGTAGCAATGTATTACAACCATATGTCAAATGAAGCCGACGGCGAAGTCGACGCTACTTGGGCGGTAGCCCCACAGGTTTATACCGAAAGGATGTACTACATTCATGAAATTCTTAGATTAATCGATTAATTCTTAATAATTTTACAAGGAATAATCGATTAATAGAATCGAAATCGAACATCCCTAGTAAAGTCAAATATTTAAATATCAAAAAATCACTTTTCCAAAAAAGTTGTTCAACCAAAATTTTATTAAAAATCCTCGTATTCAAAACGAATGACACTCATGAAACATAGGTACAGAATTCCTGTTTCTGACGCTGGTGGATTTCAGATACGCATATCTTTGATTAATATCTTTGAATTCAGTGAGCTACTGACGGGCGATTACTTTTATAAATAAAAATGTTTCCAATTATTTCATTGCGGGCCCCAGTTACAATACGTTTAATGAATTTTCACCCGAAAGCTCACTTCAATAAAAGTATAAGTACCTACCCAATAATTTCTATGGTTTCAATTAATTTCAAAAAAATCACCAAGATAAAGATATTGTATTTGTTCCAAATGTACAGTTTAGTACAATACTAATCATTTTCAATTTACAGGTAATAAAACTTCAGCACCTTTATTAATACGAAATATTTCTATCAAGAAACAGTATAACAATAAAATGGTTGACCCAAAAAGGGTGGTGAGCTATGAAGATATGCTTAAAGTTATTCACCAGCCAGAAAAGGTGATCATCGATGTTCGAAACCCTGATGAAGTGAGCGCCACTGGAAAGATACCATCGAGCATTAACATTCCATGTGGGTACATTTTTATATTTCTGTTCTGTTAAGATCAGCGAAATGTTATACCTTACGCAGACATGATGTCACACTATGTCAAGCTAACATCGAAGTGAAAACCTATGGAGACCTGACTCAATATGGAAGTTTTCTATGCACTTCACATAAATACAATTTCTAACATCCAATGGACTGTGGTTCCCAAGTACAGACACATAGCTTGGTGGAAGTACTTCCCTTTTCACTTAATATATGGTAAAGAGATCCTGCCTCAACAAGTATAAGTAGGTAATCACAAAACTGAATTTATATAATCTTGTGTAAACTAATGTGCGCTTTT
The DNA here is from genome assembly GCA_943789525.1 of Agriphila geniculea. Taxonomy (NCBI): domain Eukaryota; kingdom Metazoa; phylum Arthropoda; class Insecta; order Lepidoptera; family Crambidae; genus Agriphila; species Agriphila geniculea. Next base: position 6,422,551 of record OX038882.1, read on the forward strand.
ATAATTCTCAACGGCCCGGCACGGCACCGCCCGGCAGCCGTCCAACGGCACAACAGGGAAGTGAAATGTATGGAATCATATGGAGACGCTTTTATATTTCCTCAACGGCACCGGCAAACCGTGCCGTGCCGGCCAAATCCTACGCTGCCGTCGAACTTTTACGATGTAGTGCGTAGCTACAAGGATTCATATGTGTGAGTGTGAGTCCAGAGCAAAGAATATACAGCGTGTATAAAGGGCACAACCAGTATATTAGCGTAATATCGTTAATGTGTTGTTGTTGGTATGCCATGTACCTATGTATGATTGTGGAAACAAACAACATCAAAATCAACAAATAGGTAATATTCCGACAAACAGGTATCTCGATACTGATCGGAAAGATATCTAGGTACTTACAGCGGTGGAAACACCGTTAATAGGGGACTTACCAAAGTTAAATATTGTTACCTATCTCAATAAATAATTACCTAGATATTACTTAAGTAGGTAGCTACTTAATTAAATAATGTGTTGTGTAGATGCCTACCTATCTTGGTAAGTAGGTACGTAATTAAAACCAGCTGCATATAATATATTTTTTGATTTTTAAAAGATTTATTTATCATTTAAGTAAGTACCTACTACCTACCTACATTGTAATATAAACATTAAACAACGTGTAACAAAAAGGGGGTATCAACCCGAGAGGAGGTCAATGTACTCGTGAAACTTCCAACAGAAAAAAAAGATTTTTGAATGTCCCTCCCTATATAAAATGTTGGCGGCAAATTCAAATTTTCTATGGAGAGTCCAAAATTGTATTTTCGATTTAAAAACTTTTTCTGTTGGAAGTGTTCAGATTCACGAGTACATTGACTTCCTTTCGAGTTGATACCTCCTTTCTGTTACACGTTGTATAATTGGTATACTATTATTTTATGAAATAATTATAAAGATAACAAATATCTAGAGAGAGAAGGTCAACTTTTATTCTTTATATTATTCTAAAGTAAAAAGTAGGTACCACGACACTACTGTACAATGTACAAATAGTAACTTCTTCGCTATGAGTGTTCTGTGTTGAACATCCAACGGCCGGCAACGGCAGCAATTATAAAAGCGTCTTTCGGTGTCGCCGCTGCCGTGCCGAGCCGTGCCGTGCCGGGCCGTGCCGTGCCGGGCCGTCGAGAATTATAAAAGCGCACAATCTCTGTTATCTTTTTCAGTGAGTACTGTCCATGATGCACTAAAATCGATGTCTGATGATGAGTTTAAAAAGCATTTTCAGAGAAGAAAGCCAACTCCATCAGATGAATTAATATTTTATTGCCATTCTGGCCGCCGGTCATCAGAAGCTTTGGATAAGGCTTTAAAACTTGGCTATTCTAAGTAAGGAATCTCACCTTAGCAAACTTACTATTCCATCATAAAAAAACAGTCTTTAAAGTACCTGTTACACAGCTGCTAACCACGTCCCAGCTTAGGTGACCTTGGTTGGCAACAGACACATCTTGTATCGAAATTTGGTTGCAAACCTCTATCTACATCATTGGTTCCTAACCTAGGGGTAATTACCCCCGCAGGGGTAAAACAGCTATTCTATGGGGGTAATCTGTTACCCCCATAGAATAGCTGTTTTACCCCTGCGGGGTACTGCTGTACCACTTCTGAGTGGTACCAGTAATAATGAATAGAATAGAGATGTGGGACTATGGTTAATGTCAAATAACATTTCTTCAATCTTCAATGGACACTATTTGCTATGGTCACCTTGGCTGGGACATGGTTGGCAGCCGTATAGAAGGTACTTGACTTCCATCTTTTTTTATTTACAGTTCTAAAACCTATCTAGGAAGTTGGAATGACTGGTCCAGTCGACAAAAGTAAATTATCTGTGATGTACTGTCCATTATTCAAGCATAATAATTATTAAAAGTGATGTATTGTATGTTGTTCGAGCATAATAATGATAAAAATTTATGTTTATGAAGATTTTTTTTATTATATATTTACATTTTTATTACAATGACACATAAATCAAGTTATAACTGTTATAAGTTATATTACTTAATCTGGTATGAAACATGACTAGATGAAGACAGTTTAGGGGGAAAGCAGTTAAGATTTAATTCTTGTAGCCCAATCCGTCCAGCTCCCAAGGTAGTTTTTGACACTGAAAAGGTAGATACACATAAATAGGTGTTAATAACTTATAATACTGAATAATAAGTTGACCTACTACCCACTTTTTATATCCCAAGTTAATGGTGTTCTGTTGAGCCATGCCAGATCTCTTGCCAATCATACAGTAGAAAATTATAGGACTATCCTCAGCAGGTTTTGATCTATTATATGCTTTTGCAAATTCCTTATCTGGCATTGTACCGAGTACATTAGTGACATCACCTACTGCAAAATTAATATACACAGGTACATTATTACAGATAGATAAAATAAAACAAAACCTAGGGTTCAGTATTCAAATGACTCAACTTACATGGTATATTTATACTATTAGGGATTTTTCCATGTTCTTTGATTTCGTCCGGTTCTCTTACATCGATTATATATGTATCATTCTTGGAAGTAGCTGTCACAACTTCGTCAAAGCCAACTATCATTTCTTCTGGCGTAGTTTGAGAAGAAAACGGTCGCCTTGGAGTAGGCATGGAGAAAATGTTCGCGGCGTTTCCTACGACAGTATCACAAGCAAAAATAAATTCTTTGATTCCACCAAAGAGAATATAATCACTGATTCCACAGCGATCGTGGAATGAGAACATCGTTTAGCTTATCTATCTTCTTATCATTTACTTACTTTTAACTGACCTAGTGGTAGCTAGTTTTGAGCTTGTTGCCGCTATTGATGTCGATAGCCTAAATGTTGGAACTAATGTACGCACTAAGAAACGGCAATACATTTCGATTAGGTTTTTATTTAGAAAATAGTCTAAGTACACACAGAAAAGATTCTTTAAATTAAATTGATTTATTTTGTAGTAGGTAGTGTAGGTACAAACAATATTATTGTATTGTCTGTCTGTCGTACAGTAGGTTAGCAGTGTTGCCGATATGCCGATCAAGGCCATAATTCCCGAATGCCAAGCCAAAAATTCCCGATTTCGGGAAAAGATAATTATGAAATACTCTATTTTCTCCCACTAGTTAAATAGGTATTAAAATGAAAAAGTTTAAAAAAAACAACCATTTATTTTGGGTACTTATTTATTTATATAATTAAAATACCTAACTATACATTTCTATTCGGCCAATTTTGTTTCCCATCTATTAGTTACCTAATATTATATTGCGATTTAAAATGACGGAAAAGAGAAAAATAGTTTTATACAATCCGTCCTGATAATAACAAACACAATAAACAAAGAATAATAAATAAATTCACCGTTTGGTCCGCTTTCGTCTTTTCTTTGGCAGAACCATTTATCTATTTTACAACAGACTTGAATCACAGAATACATAATAGTACAAGTACAGAAGATCCACTCCGCAAAGTAATTTAAATAAATAGCGACTCTATCCCATACACAATAAAGTGCAATTCAGGTCGCACACCGCTCCCACCCTACAGTTATATTCACCTAGAAGTTGCCTCTCTTTCTATAGCGTAGCTCTTATCTCTTCTAACGATTTTAGGGTTTGTTCTTCTAAATAATAATTAAATAATAGGTACTTAATGTACTTAAATACATTTCAAAAAATCTAGACTAGGTACAGTCGACGCCACATTAGACTATACATGCTGACTTTGAGGCAATTTGCTTTCTTACGAAATAACATTGTCATTAATAATTAACTTTATTTTGAAAGTAGGTATGTAGTAAGTACCTACCTCATCTATAAATTATTATTGCAATAAATTCCTAGTTGGGGGAAGATAGTTTCGCAAATAAGACAACTAAGTACCTAAGAATAAACGGATACTAAATAATATTATATCTAGGTAGTAGACAAGCACTTCTTACGTTTCGATGTCGTTTTGAACTTTTGGAAGTGTGAAAAACGTGAGGTTCGGATCCTTTATATTAGTATTAAGATGAATGCGGCGAGTGAGTGACTATCGAAATTGAATTGCTAACAGCCAGCCAACGGCGGCAGCCCTCTGAAATAAGTCCGTCCGGACGGACCCGCTGGCTACTTGTAGCTTCGTACCTAAAGCGCGCAGTGCGCCTAGCCTGCTTGAATCACCAAGGCAATAGACAAAAACCGCGAAGACGCTAAATCACTGTTCGGATTCGGATTTACACAAATAATAGGATAAAATCTGGATAGAGTGCTTTTGTATATTTGTTTTGTAATCTCAATTAAATTCACAAAGCAGACAATAGAAAGAATGAAACGATTATGAACAAAGTGAGATGAAGTGAGTGAGTGAGAGTGTCAGAACAAAGAAAAATGGAGCAAAGAAAGAAATAAAATTATGTATGGAGGAGCCCCCATCTTATAATGTTGCTAGCGTTAAAATAAACCATTTACTTTTTCATTTTAATTTTTATTTATTACTTATACGTTCAAAATTCCCGTAAAGTCCCGAATTTAATCGATTCCCGATTTAATCCCGACTACGGTCCATAATTCCCGAAATCGGGAGAAGTCCCGCCAATCGGCAACACTGTAACATAGGTACATAAAATAATATATTCTGTGATGAAGTGACATGGACACGTCAATGTTAAAATCCAGAGTCAAGTGACGTAGCGTAAAAATCGAAATTATCAATACCAACCGATTTTACGTCATACCGATATTAATTCTGTGGAATCGATTACATTTTGGCTGATATAATTATTATGTAAAAAAAATCAACTGAACTGAGAACCTCCTCCTTTTTTGAAGTTGGTTAATGCATTTTTCAAATCATTCAGTGTATCGTCGCCGTTGCTAATGAGGTGATTCACAAGTCACAACAAGGTTCAAGACTTTGTAAGACCAACAGCAAGACAAACAGAATAATATCTATTCAATACTAAATAATATACTAGAAAAAATACGACTCGCACCAGATCAATTCTTGGACGGGAATCAAACCCGCGATCTTTGGATATCCGGTCCAATGCTCTGACCGCTGAGCTACTGAGTCACTAGTGGCATCGTCGAATTTCTATTAGTACCTATATCCCATTCTTACGCTGCAAGCCAGCGTTATTTCACCAATGTGAGGAATTATCGCGACATTCAATTGAAATATCTTTCCAGTTATTTTGACAATTGATTAAGATGACATAACTATATTTTTTTTTTGAAATTTTTGCATTTACAATGCTATTTTATACAATACTAAATAATATACTAGAAAAAATACGACTCGCACCAGATCAATACTCGGACGGGAATCGAACCCGCGACCTTTGGATATCCGCGGGCTGATTATATAATTAGAAACCACCTAGCGACCGGTCTTATTTGACAGATGAATGAGATACATTGCTACTTCTTTTTGGGGTGAAAAAAAATACCAAAGAAAAGTAACAATGTATGCCAAATGAAACCGGTCGCTAAATAGTTTCTATTTAGATAATCAGGGTGCCGGTCCAAAGCTCTGACCGCTGAGCTACCGAGTCACTAGTGGCATCGTCGAATTTCTTCTAGAGTGCGTTTCATCGGTTACATATTACCTATTTATGTTGGTTTTCCGAAAATCTATTCAATTTTGAACCTTAATCCAACGTAGTGCCAACATAACGTCATCATAGGTAATAACCGATGAAACGGACTCTAGTATATTCTATTCTTGGGCCGTATACAGAGAGAACGCTGGTTGCCGACCGGCGCTGGTCCGCGCAGGTAACCAGCGAAAACCAGCGAAGGCACTTGTATGAACAAGCGCTGATAGCGCCGACACGCGCCGGTCTGCGCTGGCTACGTCAGGGGGGGGGGGGGGGACAGTTCTCTTGTAAAATATTTAATCAAAGAAACTAACGCCATCTGTTATCTGTTGCTACTAAACTAAATTGACATTCATGACAGCAAACGTCCAATAGCACTTGACACCTCACAGAAAATGGCGACTGCATCTTGCGTACACGCGTGTTTGTAGCTCCTTCCATTTTTTGTGAATTACGTCGGCGATATTCGCTGTTTAAGTGCGTAGAGTTGAATGCCCTACAATCTTAGCTGAGGCAACACTCGATAGATGGCGCTGTCAAACAAGTTGGCCATGATTGATTGCAAGAGGGTACTCTTTTCCTGAATATATAATTATACTCTTTGGGCTACGTTTAGTACGAAATCCTGGTTCAACCTGCTTGCTTTATGTTAACGGTTACCAGCGCGGATCAGCGCCGACAAGCGCCGGTTGGCAACCAGCGTTCTCTCTGTATACGGCCTTACGCTGGCTTGCAGGCTTTTCGCTTGTCGGCGCTTATCAGCGCTTGTTCATACGAATGGCTTCGCTGGTTTTCGCTGGTTACCTGCGCGGACCAGCGCCGACAAGCGCCGGTTGGCAACCAGCGTTCTCTCTGTATACGGCCTAATAGTAGTTCGACGACGTCAACGAAATAAGAACTATGGAAATGTAATTCTGCTCCAAAAATAGCACCACGCAAACTACAACCGAGTGGGCGGGGCTAAAAAAGTACAACCGAAACACTGTTTAGTCATGTCTGCCAAGCGCTCGGTGACAGTCATTAGCGTTCTTACAAAAAAATTAGCATAAAAGTGGTAAAAAATGACGTCATGTGTGGTCAAGTGGTGTAAAAGACCAACAGAAGGCAGCAAAAAAAATACGGACATATCATATCATTGGTAAATAAAATATTTTTCGTTATTTAGAAATACCTATGAGCGTATAAATACAAACTATGGTCGCTATTATGCAACAAGTGTTCAGTCGCTTTGTGGGGCAGTCAAATCTTTACATTCACTGCTATCACGCATTTTTAAACAAGAATAAAACTCTCCCATTAAAAATCGCCATATCATATCGTGTTTCGGTGGTCATGCTAGGGGGCTGAGACACAGGCCGCGTTCCGATTCACGCCAATAGTGCTCACGATAGGTACTAGGCATTGATTCGGACCGCTTGTGAGAGCACTAACGCCACAGAATACATAATAGTTCAAGTCTAACGCCGCTAACGTTGGATGATTTTTGTCAACGTTATTACGTTACCTCAAAAAGGGGTAATCTCGGTAAAGTAAATTTTTATGAATCAAGTTCCTACTTCCTACACTCTGACCAATTTACCTACCTACCAATTTATAAACCATCAAAGCTTAAAAATAGGTAGGTACTTAACTAAATAGGTAGGTTCAAAATTTTTATTGCTTTTATAAGTGAAAAGTAAAAATAAAACGACGTATTAATACGTTGTTCTTTATCAGTCACACCACACCTCTAGAAGACATATTAAGACGTTGCTCGTACAAATATGTTAATTATCTACATAATATGATATGTAGGTAGGTACTTACATGTTTGAAACAATATCTATCTAGAATACATTGTCTTTTATTAAGCTTACCTATTTTATTTCAATAGCTTACCTAATTTAAATCCTTTTAACTTTTTAGATTTTTTGCATTCACAATGCTATTTTTATATTAAGATGATTAATATAATGAAAATATTAGAAAAAATCGGCTCACCCGTAGCAACTCTGAGTTGCTACGGGTGAGCCGATTTTTTCTAATATTTTCATTGTATTAATCATCTTAATTTAAATCCTTCTTGAAATGAAGTATCTTACCTATTTGTGACAAAATCATGTGGTCATCATTCATCAATATCATCATTTTATATTTTTTGTAAAATAATATACCTAACAATAAAATCATCACAGCCGAAAGATGTCTACTGCTGACATAGGTCTCCTTTAGTTTTCCAGAGCGACTAATTACAGACGACTTGCAGCCAGCGTATTCGATCGGTGGTCTTTACCAAGTTGTCTGTCTACCTAATAAAACAAACATTATTCCTAACTAATAATAATGTACTAGCCATCAAATTTCATGAAATAATTAAATGATGCCACCCGCCGCCGGCCGTAGTGCCCGTAGTAGGTTCGGTGTACTGACTGGATTCTACATTACACCGTCCTTGCTTCAATGACAAAGGCACGAAAACGGCCCAATGAGTGAAACGAAGCGAGCCAAATATCCAATCATGTTTGATCTGCGTACAAACCCCAGCCAATAGAAAACAGTATATGCGTCAGAATAGAACCTAATACCGATTATGCGTGCATTGTAATAAGGTTTGTTTTTGCTTGTTTATTTTTGAGTTTGCGGCCTTTTGTGTTACAGAGTATGGTGAAGGTGCCATTTTTTAAGCAATATTTGTTAGGAGTTAGGCTTCCTTAGTTCTTATTTCGTTGGACGACGTAGATTAACATGCAACCCAAATTGAAAAAGTAGTTAAACATGGTTGCAACACAAATTGAAAAAAGTATGAATCGTTAAATCCCATGGAAATAGTACTATAAACCGGAATGAGCGCTTCGCCCCAAAACGAGCCGACAGAGAGGTCAAGTAGATGTATGTGTCCTTTTCTTCATTAGGGTGACCAAACCGTATGGTTGGCCGGAGACATACATAATACTTTAAACTAATTAATATAAACTTAAATACCTAGGTAGTTCTTTATTTATAATTAACACTTATTACCGCGTTTTTATTAGGTTGCTTGCTCTTTTGTTCGTTTGAGCACAAATTTTGCAAACGATTTTATACTAAATTCCCGATGAGCTAGAGACTTGAAACTTTGAACACAGGTCAGAAATGGAAGGAAATGCAATATTACAGTGTCATTAAGATGATCTGATAATGGAGCCGGAAGAACGCCACAGGAACTCTATGATGAATGAAACTATACAACCCCATCGTGTTTGGGCTTATTAGAATTGTCTTGACAAGTACTCTGACGGGAGACGAGGTTCAGGGTCGGATAATGAAGTCTGGATTCCATGCCATAGGAACTCAATATTGAAATCATGCAACCCCATCGAGTTTGAGCTCGTTTGAATCGTCTTGACGAGTGCTCTGTTGGGTAATAGTATCCAAGAGTCTGATGATGGAGCCGGAAGAAGGCCACAGGAACTCTGCAATAAAACCTTTCAACCCTATCGAGTTTGGACTCGTTTGAATGGTCTTGACGAGTACTCTGATAGGCGGTGGTATATTTTTAGTTTAGCTCGTTAACTAAAAAAAAGAAAATTAATATTTATTAAAAAAAAATATTTTCTTAAAAACAAATTATTTATCACGTTTTATTAAGTTGCTTTTTTGTTTTTATTTTTTAAATATGGTAATTCAACCAATTAAAATATAGTTTATTCAATTCAATTTAATTTCAAGTGTAAATAATTACGCAACTTTAAAGTTTATTCCAATTTTTAATAAAAATGCAATGTGCGTGAACTTCGGAAAAACAAATAAATGTTGGAAAAACAAGTAAAAGTAGGAAAACATTGTCTAGTGATCTGTAGTTAAAAAAAGAAGCAAACTATTTTCGACTTTATTGACGTTTGAAATTCGATTGCTTTTTCCCATAATTATACTTGTACATTTACTTTGCTGTTTCATTAAAAACTGTTATTTTGGTAAAGATGTCAATGAGGTCTAAAACACTTGCACCAATTTCTTTACTTGTGAAATTAATAAAATGGGTGCAAGAGATTTACGACGAAACTCGATTTTGTTACTATTTTGATCAAAATATAACAAAGAAATGTTAAAAATATAAAAAAATATGGCAGCCAACTCTTTTATTTGTGGGCTGATTTGAATGAAACTCGGTTTTTAGTACTAATTTGACAAGAAAATAATAACACAATATGTATTGAAAAAATTAAAAAATCTAAGATGGCAGCCCACTTGTTTGTTTTTGGGCCGATTTAGATGAAACTCGGTTTTTGGTAATATTTTGACAAGAAAATAACAACTCAATGTAAACTGAAGGAAAAATCAAAAAAGAAAAAATTAAAAATTGCGTTGTTATTTTCTTGTCAAAATAGTTCCAAAAACCGAGTTTCATCTAAATCGGCCCAAAAACAAAAAAGTTGGCCGCCATCTTGGATTTTTTAAATTTTCAACATTGCGTTTTTATTTTCTTGTCAAAACCGTACCAAAAACAAAGTTTCATCGAAATCGGCCCAAAAACAAAAAAGTTGGCCGCCATCTTGGATTTTTAGTTTTTTAAAAATTGCGTTGTCATTTTCTTGTCAAAATCGTACCAAAAACCGAGTTTCATCAAAATCGGCCCAAAAACAAAGAAGTTGGCCGCCATCTTGGATTTTTAGTTTTTTAAAAATTGCGTTGTTATTTTCTTGTCAAAATAGTTCCAAAAACCAAGTTTCATCGAAATCGGCCCAAAAACAAAAAAGTTGGCTGCCATCTTGGATTTTTAGTTTTTTAAAAATTGCGTTGTTATTTTCTTGTCAAAATAGTTCCAAAAACCAAGTTTCATCGAAATCGGCCCAAAAACAAAAAAGTTGGCCACCGTCTTTGATTTTTAGTTTTTTAAAAATTGCGTTGTTATTTTCTTGTCAAAATAGTTCCAAAAACCGAGTTTCATCGAAATCGGCCCAAAAACAAAAAAGATGGCCGCCATCTTGGATTTTTTAAATTTTCAACATTGCGTTGTTATTTTCATGTTGAAATATTACCAAAAACCGAGTTTCATCGAAATAGGCGCACAAACATGAATTTGATTATTATTATTAATTTTACCGTCTCGCCTGCGACCTCTAGCCATTTCAATATAACAATTTCGTTTTTTTGGAAATCTGAAATGGTGCAGTATTTATGGTCACACTAGTTTTGTAAAGTAACATTTCCTATAGATTGAAATTCTTAAATTGAAATTCGGCGCCAAGGTCAAAATCGGAGTTGCCAAGATTTACACTTCTATTTATTACCACCTCACCGATGATAGCTGATTAGCATTATTTTAGATATTTAATTAAATCAAAAGAGTAAGTTCTGTTTTATATTACAATTATTATGTGTCATTCTAAATTAATATTCAAATAGTATATATTCGACTTCCCATTCCGAATCCTTAATTTTGGATACACTACTTGATTGGTAACGTACATATATTTAGTCCTACTATCGTGGTATTATTGTTTAGTAATGGCAATTGTGCGAACGAGACACCGACCTCCACCTGGTGTTGTCTCATTCACACAGTAGTGCCTTCAGTCAATGTCGTCGATAGAATTTCAACTCTATGAGCAATGCAATAAAGTTGAATTTCTTTTAAATGATAGGTGAAAATTTTTGAAGAGTACTCACTCCCTATTATAAACCTCCTTGTTAAATCCAAAATATAATTGATAAATCATCCAGTTTAGTACGGTACGGTACCTACTCCTATACTGAGTGCACAATTCTGTGATACTAGGCTGTACGAATGTTGATTGCTTTGCTTTCCCGATAAAAATGGGAAAATAAAAAAAAAACAATTGTCAAAGTTGTCAAGTCACAGATTAAAAAGATATGTCAAACTAGAAATCAGTGGGTGCATTCCAACGTGAGCATGCGAATCTCCGTGCCACTGAATAATTCCATTCTAAAACTACCTAGAAGTAATGTACCGATGATATACGTTCTTATTTCAGATATCAAATCGATTGTACCGGCTTCCCGGCAGAATGATTGACAAAAGCATGTGGCACGGAGATTCGCATGGTTTGAGGTTATGTTTTTTGTTAAATCGTCGAATTCCAGATCAATCTGAGTCTGTACCGGTGGTTTGATGTATTTGTAGCCGTTACATATTCATTGTAACAGCTACAAACACTTTCGTTGCTCATGTAACGCAACAGGGTCAAAGATATCGCGATCTAAAGTTTTAAAAGCATGCGACTCTCCGGCCCACACACTTAAGTCTAAAATATTGATGAAAATTGCATTAAGATTAAAAATAAGCAGGTTTTTGTAATCGTTTGATCACGATAAACGACCCGAAAACATATTTTCAGAATATCTTTACTCGTTTTAGAGAAATTTGCAAATTTATTTACTATGAACAATCACAGTGTAGGGTTACCATATCGTCGGTCGGTCAGAATCATTAGGCTGTTTCTAGAAAATAGACCGATCGGAATACGTTATTTTGAGGGTATAACCTTCAAGAATTCTAAAGTTTATTAATTCTTGCCTGTCGATACTTTGGCATATAATTAGTTTATTTTTGCGTTTTGTGTCACATCTAGCCGATGCATCTTGAAAAATTAGATTATTTGTGGTGGTTATAAATAATTGGACTCTAAGGCGATTCTCCCACTGCCAACGCGCGCCGTCGTCGCGGGGCGTGGTTTGGCGTTTCACGTGCGCGGTGACGGCGCAGCGCAACGCCTGTTCGGGCGGTTTTCTCCGCGCCCCCACGCCATTCGGCGTCTGACGCGTCCCCGCCGCTTGTTTTTTAGAGGCATTAAATTTTGAAGTTGTTTTGTTTTAATTTCCAGGTTTTTAGGGTTCCGTACCTCAAAAGGAAAAAAACTGAACACATATAAAATCACTCATGAGATTAAAACGTCCAAACAAATAATTAAGATTTGCCATCTCGATATTAATGACGGAATTTTAATAACATACGAGTAGGTAGGTACGGTCAACGGCATGCTGGGCTTCCACGACAGCGTAATGATATTCAATCAAATAAATAACAGATTTTTTACAGTTTTGTATAACCTCATGTGCTGCATAATGTACCTACCAAATGGCACTAAAATGGGCGTATATCCAAGCCACGAAACATTTGAAAACCAGAGGAAATCCCGCCATCGTAACGAAACGATCATCGAAAACTAGCCGCGGGGCGCGTCGCAGTGTGTTGTACCCCGCGGTAACGCGCCTGCTGGCGCAAACTGCTCGCGGATCGCCGGCGGCACGCGGCGGTGCGCGCTCACGCGCCGTGGCGCGCCTTGGTGTGTTGGACGAGGCGGTTTTCTGTACAAATTGATGTACTTGCATACAACGTAAAAGACGCGCGTGGGTGCGCCGCGACCACGCGCGTCGCCAGTGTGAGAACCGTCTAAACTGTCAAAATTGTTTTAAAGTAAAAAGAAACAATAGTATTGTATTTAAGATAGCCTGCGTAGTGTACAAACCTAATTTGTGTCATTTTCGTCCATGGAAACAGACGTGGGACCCGTACATTAATAACACCGTCAAAAAAATATTACAATTTGAAAAACAAGTACCATATACCTCAGATCACTTAAAAATCCCTATGAAATAAATTTGTGTCAAATTAAGGCATGGACTTTTAATATTTTCAATTTTTTTGTTTGTCCGAGCCATTGATGCTTATAAAAAATATTAGTATTATTAGAGTTTACATATTTAATATCTTAAATACATGAGTGATGGACAGAATGAATTTGTGTCATTTTCATGCATGGATAATACCTAGGTAGGTAGGTATTCAAAAAGTTTGCGGTCGAAGCGAGTAGGCGCAGGCGCGTGGCGAGGGACGACGAAGCTCGTCCGTTTCGGTTGGATACTAAGTACGTACATACCTATAAGTCTCACGTCACGATACGAACGAACACGCACCTTTCGTTTGGTTAAGTAGGTACTCTATAGAATTACATCTCCTGTTTTAGAAATTCATACAGATGCACTATGGACAACAACGTCACTTAACCACAACTCTTAAGGTTAAAATCGGTTGCACGCCGCGCCGCCGCCGTCATAACATAATATATTTAGTTCGTGCAGGGGGATACGTGCGCACACAATTTATTTGCTAACTTTTTAAGCGAAGCTGTTGCCCATACTACATACATATCTGTTCTGTTTCCATTCTAAAACAACCTAGAAGTAATGTACCGACGATATACATTCTTATTTCAGATATCAAATCGATTGTACCGGCTTCCCGGCAGAATGATTGACAAAAACATGTGGGCCGGAGAGTCGCATGGTTTGAGGTTATGTTTTTTGTTAAATCGTCGAATTCCAGATCAATCGGAGCCTGTAGCGGTGGGTTGATGTATTTGTAGCCGTTACATATTTATTGTAACAGCTACAAACACATTCGTTGCTCATGTAACGCAATAGCGACCTAAAGTTTTAAAAGCATGCGACTCTCCGGCCCACACGCTTAAGTCTAAAATATTGGTGAAAATTGTATTATGATTAAAAATAAGCAGGTTTTCGTAACCGTATATAATAGGTCTTTACCTATGAAATTGCCGATTTGTATGGAGAATTTTCAAGAAGTTGCATTTTTAATACTAGCATTTTCTTTGTTCATTTAACAACCGTTTACACTCTTGTAACAAAACTTTTATGTACTAATGTTTGAACACTATGCTAACCTATTGCATTTACGATAAGCGAAAAAAATAAGTTTTGGCTAAGTTACAACCCCTCCGGTCACCCTTTTTTGGCTCACAAAAAAAAGAGTAACTTTCAAGATCTTTTTTTAATGCTATGAAAGCTAAAAAAAGGACTTTATTTTTACTGATAGTTGACTATCATGGTCATAATTTGACATACGTAAATCAAGATATTGTTAAATGTTTTAAAACATAGAAGTTATTATTTTCTCTGTATGTGACAAAATATCGGCAAGTTCATAAGTAAAGACCTAATATTTATAGATATATATTGCGAACGATTTTATCCTAGCTTTCCGATGACCTAGAGACTTGAAACTTTGAAAATAGGTCAGAACTGGAAGGCAATGCAATATTATGGTGTCATTGAGCTGATCTGATGATGAAGCCGGAAGAAGCCCACAGGAATTCTATGATAAAACCTACAACCCCATCGTGTTTGGGCTCGTTAGAATAGGCATGACGAAATTTTTTTTATTTTTTATGTTACATAAATTACCTCTCAAAAAAAGAAACATTGGTAAAATAATTATTTCGCTAGCGTAAATGACAAAATCTGTTGAATTCCAACCGATAAAGGTTTTCTCAAGGTATTGCACAATTATTCATATTATTTTTTTGACGGTGTTATTAATGTACGGGTCCCACGTCTGTTTCCATGGACGAAAATGACACAAATTAGGTTTGTACACTACGCAGGCTATCTTAAATACAATACTATTGTTTCTTTTTACTTTAAAACAATTTTGACAGTTTAGACGGTTCTCACACTGGCGACGCGCGTGGTCGCGGCGCACCCACGCGCGTCTTTTACGTTGTATGCAAGTACATCAATTTGTACAGAAAACCGCCTCGTCCAACACACCAAGGCGCGCCACGGCGCGTGAGCGCGCACCGCCGCGTGCCGCCGGCGATCCGCGAGCAGTTTGCGCCAGCAGGCGCGTTACCGCGGGGTACAACACACTGCGACGCGCCCCGCGGCTAGTTTTCGATGATCGTTTCGTTACGATGGCGGGATTTCCTCTGGTTTTCAAATGTTTCGTGGCTTGGATA